>SCLG01000005.1:784616-852261 GCA_004367875.1 Oikopleura albicans
CCAAATGTTTTGTTAAGTTCCGTAGCCATGTGGTGTATTAACAAATTTGAGTTATTTCGAACATGGACTTTGAACAAAAAGAAGTTCAAACAATACCGAAGTTCGACCATCTACTTCGAACAAGCAGAAGTTCGAACAAAACCGTAGTTCAAACCATACCGAAGTTCGAACATGGACTTTGAACAAACAGAAGTTCGAACAAAACCGAAGTTCAAACGATACCGAAGTTCGAACTTGGACTTCGAACAAGCAAAACTTCGAACAAAACCGAACTTCGAAAACTCTGTTTGATCGATATATTCGGTTTTTTCGCAGTTCGGGTTCGAAGTTTTGGGTCGAAGTTTGGGTTCGAACTACGGTTCGAAGTCCATGTTCGAACTTCGGAAATTTGCGAACTTGGGTTTTGTTCAAAGTTCTGTGTGCTCTTTTTTGACCTTTACAGTTGATAAAATAACTGGTTGGGTGGTGTATAACATATACAGTATATGTTAAACAAAATAAAAGTTTAAAACACTATTTCTATTCTCATCCCCGACGGAAATCAAAAGGGCTTCTATTCCATTCTCTAATCTAATTGCTCGATACTGATTTCGATCACCAATCGATTTTTTAGGTTCCTGTAACTTTTCGACAGGCATTTTTTAAAAATGAGAGAACTTAGTTTATTTCAATTCATCTCGTTATAATAGTTATGTATTTCCTTTTCAGAATGGCTAAAACATACAGTTCAGCACAGTTCATTCATTAAAAAGTATTGGACTTCTAATTTTTAAATATATTTCTCTGCGGTTCTAATGATCTTTTGACGTTTGACAAAACTTTTATGTTCATTTATGCTAAAAAATGTCTATTTTACTTGTCCGACAATTTACTTATTTGATCAAATATATGAATATTTTTGACAATGACACCGAAAAACCACTTGAAAAAGGACAACAAATAGTCTGAGAAAAAAAAACTCCATTTCAAATCTTAAGATATCGTTACGATATAGATAGTTATAGTCTATAACTTATAGAGTTAAGAAAGTTAGTTAAAAAAGTTACTTAAGAAATAAACGGTTTGTCAAACAGGAAAAGGTCCCTTACTTAGCTGCCCCGGCATGCTGTACATGTTTGATGTAATATATTTATAACTTTTCTAAATCCTGGAAACATGGAGAAAAAAAAAAGAGTTGGAGAAAAACAAAAAGGATTGTCCGCGAAACACCTCGCGGTGCCAATTTTGATTGGGCGCGTTACCATAGCAACGCGAAACAACAAGTAACAATTTCTTCGTTTTATTGTTCGGCGGACAATCAGATTGGATATTGGTCGTTCTATTACCTAAAGTACAATTTACCTATAGTACAACAAACCTGTAAATACGAATTTACAAAAAAATGTGATTTTGTGATTTTTATTTAAATTAATTGATATAATTTTTGATATAATTAAATTAATTGATAAAAATGTGATTTTGTGATTTTTATTTAAATTAATTGATATATTTACAGTATGATACACAGGAAGAATATCGAACATGTGAAACGTTGCGATAAAATGGTTATAATGGAATATTTAATACAGGAGTTTGGATTATAGAGCAACATATACAAAATGAATACTTGACCAAAGTGTCACTATGATCTAGAATAATAATAGAACTGTACTTTTGAACCGGCTTTGACTCTGTTTTAAACTGCACTAATCCTTTCTTGAATGAGTTTGTTTATCAGATATTCTGGGTCAGCTTGGCGTTCGACGACATCTAAATATGATATATTAAATACATGGTACGATATAAGTTTTATCATGCAATGGTCAAAACCAGTGTTGCGAAAGTGCTACTCAGCGTTTTACATGAATATCCGACGTACTTTCTTTAGTATTTTCTAGATAACCAAACTCGAGGTTTGTCCCGCGTGAAAAAATCGAGTATCGTCATCTAGAAAATGTGGGAGAAGACAGCGGAAATTCATGTCAAACGCCGAGTACAAGTTTGAGTGATAAAATTAATGGAGAAAATAGTAGATTCAGCTTACGTATATTATATAGTTTAGCGCGAAATTTTCGTAAATAATACTATAAAAAAAAGTTATTCAACTCATGGCGCTCTACGATTTTTTTACATAAAAGTGAATACTCAAAAATATGCATGACAGAAGTGCACGACATTTTAATAGTCAAAATCAAAATTGTGGCCCAAAAACTATGACACTAGTTGTCCTGATCTGAATAAACAGGTCACCCACATTACCATAACTTTTGAGCGCAAATGAATCAACTGGTCAAAATTCACGTCAGTAGCAGATCTTTAATTTGACCTTACTTGGGCATTCTGCCAAACACTTACCAAAATGATCTGTGCCCTTAATCTCCATAAAGGAAACATTAACGCCGGTGGCTTTGAGCATTTCATAAAAGCGTAGTGATTGGTCGTGAAATGCTGGCGAGTCGTTTTCAGCCACAATAATCACAAATTGGGTCGCCACTCGAGCATTGGCATAAATTTTTTTAAAGTTGGTTGGATCCATTGGCGACAGTAACTCGGCATCTCGAAGCTTCAACTTTAATGCATTATTGATGTCGGTCTCCAAGAGTGGTCTAAAAGATTAGGTATTTTTAATTCTAATTGTCAACTGAAATGCTGTTTGTACACTTCTTGGCGGGAGACCAGTCCCACAAAGCAGATGATAACCCCCTTAATTATCTTTGTCGTTATGAATTTAATAAAAAAAAACAAGTCTTGGTACCAAAAGAAGCGCGTAAGAAAGTGCTCCCATTCTAAGCAAACATCTTGACACGTCTTCTATCCACAAAAATGTCTTACCTTGACACATTTTGAATCATGGTGACGCTTACTGCATGCCACTTGTTGCGTGCCACACGCATGGCCCTTTTTTGCATTTATAAACGTCTAATATAGACAAAATTTATGCTCTAGCACAACCCCTTTGAGTTTTTGGGTTTTAAAATCAAGTGGGTTATAAATGCTGGTGTCTAGATGCTAGATATTTGTTTAGAATTATACTAACCTTAAATCAAATATTCCAGACACCGGATAAATCTTAATCGGTAGCAAGGAAGGAAAGTCGTGTGCGGGTTGCGCAAGGACCATGGTAGCCAGATGCGCTCCAGCAGAATGTCCCATAATATGGACACCATTAGTGTATGGGAAACGATGACGAATGAATTGAAACGCACATTGGATTTGCTCAACAATTGTCTCCAAGGACACCCTACAACAAGCTCAGTTTTAACCGATGTTTTTTGTGACTTTAAAAGTATAACGATATCTTATTGGCAATATTTTAAATTGCATTCAAATATAACGCGCTTCCTGCGTTCTCAAATTTTGTATTCAAATAGGCGTAGAAAGTAAAAAAGCGAGAAACGCATTATTATATCTTATAATGTAGGCGTGATAGGAACCAAGTTTTTACCCATAGTTTCTGTAGCAATTACTTACTTCGGGCACAAATCGTAACCAAGGCCGACGTAAATGAGGCCCATATCGGTGACGGCTTTTGCCGCGGTTCCCGAGACATCCCGACTGCACTCCTGCCAGTACCCACCATGAATGAAAACAAAGATTTGCGTGCCTTTGGTGAATTCTTTCGGATAATAAATATCTAACTGACAATTATCGCCCGCATCAGAGTAGCGAGTTCCAGTTTCACATTTGAGATTTTCCCGGGCGGATGTTGTCGCGTTAACCATCTAAATAAACTTCGTGTTCATGATATAGTAGTAAATCGCCTACGCACTGCGCAACACAGTGAACAGTTTACGCCGATATGTAAAAAATCTTTAAATGCATTGGCCTTCAAGAGTTAAATATAAAATGTCTTCCAAATTAGGAGCTTGAATATATATTTTAACGTTGGCTGACGGGGTGAAATGTTAAATAAGGTTAATCTTATTTGTTAAAAATTAAGCTATGTATTTAAGCATCCCGGGTTTCGTTGTAAATCTTTTGAGTAAAAATACGGCAGCGCTATAAATACCTAATAGTAGTTTCCAATCGTGTTTTTGACCTAGTATATCTTTTAATCTGTTACTAATATAAGACAATATATATACAATTTAATTTATTAAATCTTAATTTTATCTATCACTTATATTCTATTAGTTAAAGACTATAAGAAACTCCTTTGCGTAATGTTTTTATAATTGGCAACAAAATGTTTCTCTTGGAAAACCTAAACCGAAGAAAAATCCTAAACCGAGAAAAATTTTTTAACTGAAGTAACCTACGGCGAAGTGAAAAAGTCCCAGAAGCTACTTTGCTTTCAGCCAGTAAATATTAAATCATTGTCCGAAACGCAACAATAAAAAAAAACACATACGTTTTCAACATGGTGTTGGACAATGGTTTCCGGTGTTAATCTCTGTGCCCATTTGCTCGGAGAATATTGCATTTGAAGGTCCTCACCATTCGTCATTATCTGATGTTTACCACTAAATTAACAATTTACATCTACACAAAAATACAATATTTTATAATTCAAATAAATATTTTATATAACGTTTTTCCTAAAAATGAGGCATTTTACTTTTAGCATATTTTAAGCGACGTGATTCCATGGTGTGGAAACCGTTAGATGTTTTATTTGGTAAAAGGTGTATCTCGTAAAAGGCCACAAAAGGGCCTAGAGACCCCTAACCTAGGGGCCCTAGGGCTCATTATATAAAAATCGAGTTTGACAAAATCGTAGAAGTCAAAAAGTTAATAACAAATTATGGTAAAATGAAATCCCGGAATAGTTTGAAGCGATTGCTATATTTTTTTGAAGATCAAAAAACGTCGTTGTGTTTTTTTTGGGTATGAGGGCTCGGGTGCAAAAAACGAATGGTACAAATTGTGTACTGGTACTATTTTCCACTTCATATAATGTACCTACAATTTTTTTTCACCCGAACTCGCATACCACAAATCATCTACCCCATGCTGAACAAGGCTTACGAATAATTCTTACCTAGAATAAAACTCATTTAAAACTTTCTCTATCTTAGAGTCCATTGCCAGAGAAAAAAAGTTGTTTTTATTTCTTTTATTTTTCTCAAAATGACCAAAAAATGTCTAAAAATATCTACCCCAACTGATTATCACCGAATTATCGAAAAGGTGTTGTCAGTTGGTGAACAATAAAACAAGGGGACAATTTCTGTACTGGGAGCCAATCAGCATTTCTGGTTTCATTTTTTTAAATAAATACGTTTCATGAATACTGAATAGTAATTTCACGATTACCGCGCACGTATTTGAATTACGACAATAAAATGAAACCAAAATACAAGACAAAAAAAGTGAAAGATATTCAATATTAGGTACAAATTTTCTGTAAAATATGTACAAACACTCTGATGATTAAACTTCTGGGTAGCAAATTAACCAATCTCTGTAAAAAACGCTATACAGTGTTTTGAGACTCTTTGAAAAATACTAAAAAAAAGAACAAAAGAAGTGAAGTCTTGATCAGCATACATATAAACAGTGTTATTTTTGCCTTACCTGAAGTTCAATAAAAATACATGTATGCTAAATTGAAATAAGTGATGATTTTTTGTGTTTTTTAACTCCTTGGGGAAGCTTGATAAAATGTAGATAAATTATCAATATTATATATTGTCGCCACGCTCTTTACAATAAAGGTTTTTGTTTGGTCTAAAATTTAACTTGGTTATAAAGTTTTATAACATCTTGTGGATTTTAAGATTTTTAATAATTTTATAAAAAAGTTTTGCAGATTTTAGATGAGCCTCTGAAGACATTTCTTTATTTTAGACGTTTTTACATTCTTTCCGTAATCGTCTAGATTTTTTAGATGAAAACTTTCAGGTAAACGTTACACTATTCTCTAGTACTTTAAGAATATTTTTTTAAAGAATAATTTAAGAATAATACCGCTGTAAATGTCTTTAAATATCGTCATACTCGAATTATAAAAACGTAAAGATGTGTCAAACCTGATCTTCCTGGGAGAGCTTGCAGTACTGGGATTTTCAAACATCTGGACCTAGATTTAGATATCTGAGTTATTACATATTAATCATTACATATTTGACCTTCTTAATAATTAAAAAAAAAACGATAGAAACCGGGTTCGACACGGCGGTTTTTGTGACCCGGTTTCCGGTTTTCACTATTCTTTCTTATGACCTGCAATGACCGCAAGAAAAATTACTAAGAACTGTGTATCGAAAAACTGTTGTTGCTTTTTACGACTGAGAAAATAAGACAAGCCTTTTTCCGAAATTGACAATTTATTTTATTATGTAACTTTTTTTTAATTGACTGGTAAACAGGTTTTGACTTATACAAATTTTTATGCTTATTTAATCAATCTCTATAGTAATCTCTTTGTAGTGTTTCTCTTCAATTACGAAAAAACGGAATGCATAAAATGATTATGATTGTTGTTACCATACCTGAAGTTTAAATTGATAGACTCCGTCTGGGTTGAACGTCTTGTTTTTTTGGTAAAATAAATATGCTTTTTTTTCGTTATGTAAAAATGATGTTTTTATTAAGGGTGATATGCTCACTCCTATTAAGCAAATCGAATCCGAGGTTGTTAATAAACTTGTGCAGGACGCGTTAAAGGGTCACGCGAAAATTTGGGGCCTTGAGGAGCTCGTGAATGGTTTCGTGTGATGCACATTTTTTAGTTACTCAGACGGCATCGCTGGGCCAAGTCTGCATGTCATATTATTATTTTTTTTGGTGAATGAACAGCAGATTAATTTTCATTATAACGCTCCATTCAAAAGTAAAAACGTAATCAGAGTGACATTTAAGAACGCATTTTTCGGAATGATCACCGCATGATTTTTGAACACTGATGTAATCTACATCATTATGACTTGTTGTTTACAAACTTGACGTTTCATAAAAGTGCCCATAACAGGCGTTTTATAAGATGAATTTATGGGCATGTTTTGGAAAGTACTCTCGAAGAATTCTACGATTAAGTAATTGATTTAAGCATGCTTTAACTCTCACCCAATGCTACCCACACACGGCCCTGTGGGTAAACTTCGCTAAACACAGAATCGGCTGCCGTATCCAGTCTTAAAATTTTGATTTTATTGAGTTATTATCTTTCAAAAAGGGTACGCTTGACCCCAAACACGATTATTTAGCACATCCCTGAACACGAGGCCGGACATTTAGTGTTTTTAACGGGCCAGACAAACGTCCGGTGGTCGTCTGTGGGGTGTAAGCAGCCGTACACAAGTATTTTCTCCGATTAAAAAAGTCAGATAAATCAAAAATATTCACGAAAAAACGCCAAAAATGGGAAAATGCGCGACAATCACCACATTGAAAGTAGATATTAAAACTACGATATCCAATGATATGACTTCGATATGTCGGGCGTATCTGGGTGAACATACACTTATAGAAAATTGGGTCTAAATTGGGTGAATATTGGGTGTATATTGGGTGTATAATAGTGTACAATAGTGTATAATAGTGTATAAAAGTTTATCGGGTGTATCTGGGTGAACATACACTTATAGAAAATTGGGTCTTAATTGGGTAATTATCGGGTGTATATTGGGTGTATAATAGTGTACAATAGTGTATAATAGTGTATCGGGTGTACCTGGGTGTACATACACTTATAGAAAATTGGGTGCATATTAGGTGTACAATTTATCGTAGTAGTTTAATTTTTAATATTTTTTCTTCTATTGCTCGCTGGTTGTATCATCCAAAATCGTCAAAAAATTTTTTGCGCCTTGTTTTAGAGCAACTTATGCATCAAAAATTAGTCTGTTGTCACTCAAGCTGCTCAAAAAGTTTAAGGAAAAAGAAATTTTTTCCTGAAACCCATGTTCTGGAGTACAAAGCGTCCCCTGTAATGGGAGGTATCAAAAAACTTACCACCAAAGTTGTTTTCTTATTAAGTTAGACATTATAGTCTATAGNATAGGGTCGCCGCCTGGGATTTTTACCCGATTTTAGAAGTGGCTCAAATTGCTTGATTTTTGCATATATATGGTAACCCGCGACGGCGCATATTTTGGTGAATCTTAGAAGTGTGTATTGTTAACCGGTTAAAAGTTAACCGCGAAAAACAGAAAAAATAACGGTTTTTCTGCTTTAAGACCCTGTGGCGGGCCCTGGCGAGCATATTCATTATGATTTCTGAAATCACAGAATAAAACCCGATTTAACCGTACTAAAAGCTAAGTCCGGACTCTTCCGGCAAGTGGTCAACCACGCGGTTGAAAATTGAAATAGTTTTAAAATCATCAAATTGGGCATCGTTCGAACGAGCATACTCTAATTAGTCGATTTACATAAAGAACCACAAAAAAAATGTAACCGGTTGTTCTTCAGCCGCGGTTAAACTATTTCAAATCGTATATTTCAATAATATGCTAACCGGCACATATATTTATCTTTTGCAGACCATTTTTAATACATTTAATTACAGAATTGACTAAAATTGATAAAACCTTATGGCGGTGGTTATAGAACACGATTTTAACCAACCGGTTGAAAATTCATATATGCTTTAAAGCATCAAAATTGACATTTTTTGACTTGAGATTGGTATGTCAATATGTTTATTAATCGAAGCGCAATACTTCATTTAGTCAATTTCAAAAATAAATAATATCGTTGATTTTTCTAGTTCGACCGTGAGCGCTTAAAAGGTTCAGCTCTAGAATTTTTTAATCTTGCCTTAGAGCATTATCCGAAACGGTTTTTAAGCTGATTTTTTATTCTATCGAAATATCTTATCATTTTCCGTATTTAATACTCTACTTTTCTGTATTAATTATGAATAAAACCCCATGAAATGGCGTTTTATAAATCGTGTTTTTTCTTATAAAATTTTTTTTTGGAAGCGGCTAAAATGGTTCAAAATAATGGGCCAGTTAGTATTTTTGGTCGTTGTTTTTTCATGAGCTAATACTTTTACAATACTATCAAAATAATACATGAAAAAGAAACAGCAAATAACGGGATTGGCTGGGCGAGAGAAGGGACGAAAGAACTCAGCATGGGACCAGTTTTCCCGAAGAGTCCCATGTTATTAGCGTTAGTGTACTGATAATTGAGTCACCAGGCCCCTGACAACTTCTATATACCCGAATTGCGTTAAAATGATTTCCATATGGTTTAGAAGTGGAGAATGTGGTACCTACTGATACGTCGGTTTTAATGTACGGATTGGTCAAATTGATATTATACAGGCCACCTGATACTATGAATATAATAGAGCATATTACTTTAATTTAATTTCATTACATATATTGATTTGAACAGAGTAAAAATGTGTACAGAAAATAGAAATCGGAAAAATAGTATTTTCGTCGTCAATTGAAATATGTGACATGATTTACGATTAGCATCAGAAATAGTAAATTCAGAATTTTAAACAGAAAAACAAGCATTTGAACTCTCTCATCATCTGATTAGTAATGATATATCCAAAAAAGACACATCCCTTTAAAACACAAAAATAATTACTCATAGTGTAACAGAGAGAGACAGAAAGAAAAAATCAAACTGGAAGAAAAATCTCCCTTGTTATCGTCCGAGAGTCAACAAAAAGGAATAGGTCAAATATGCGTTTTATGAAAATAAAACATGTCGATTAAGAAACACTTCAAAATATATTTTTGAAAAAACTGGAAACAATATCCGATGTGCCACTAGCATTTTTGCAAATGTGCGACCTTCGTGAGAATACAATTTGAAACAACTTTAGGCTCTAACCTTTGAACACATCTAAACACACATTTAAAACAGTTCCCTGAACACATCGGGCGGAATTTTTTCCGCCTCATCGCTCGTTGTGTTCTAACCAACGTCATTTTTCACTGTAGTGATTTTCAAACGCGAAAAAAATAAATAATGTTACCACTTTTTGGTAACGTTGCTTGACAGTGCGTCTGAGGCCTATGTGGCCTGTCATTGATACTTTTTATAACTCAATGAAGCTCAAAGAATGGAATGCTCTGAATTCTAAAGCTCAAAGAAGGATCTAGGTCAAAAAAGGACCAATGATAGGCCAGATAGGTCTCAGATGCGTTGTCAAGCAACGTTACCAAAAAGTGGTAACATTATTTATTTGTTTCGCATTTTAAAATCACTGCGATAAGCAAATCGATGGTCATGAATCGAATAAGCATACTCTCGAAAGCTCTCCGACCACCCTTAGACACTTTTAAGTCGATTTCACCACAAAAACATAAACTCATAAACGGTTAACCGGGTGATACCATCATATTAATTAAATTTAAACCGTACTTATTATTTTTGACAGAAATAAAAAAAACTTTAAACGTGATGTTGAAAAAAATTAAATGTCCAAAAGAATAGCGGTGGGTGTCCAAAAACAATTGTTAATGATTACTTTCGGAATAACATTATGTCTGGTGTCAAACAGAAAAAACGTATAACAGATCCTTACTGATTAGGACTTGTTAAAAAGAATCAAAGGCATGGGGTTAAATTCGCCCTAAGTTTTTTTTTGAGGAAGACATGAAGACTATAGTAACCAAGGGTGGCCACCTATCAATAACTTTTAAACATTTCTTTCAACAGTAGTATGGCTTAATAAAATATCACTTAAGATATCACATAATAGTATCGCCTTATTATTTAGCTTAAGTTCATCAAAAAGTATTTTAACTACTTATAGAAAGTTTTATAAATAAGTTTTTAAATTTCATTTTGCGTTTGGTCCAATATTATAATAAATTATTTGTAGTACAGTCCTTAGTCTCAATACGGACGATTGCTTCCAATACGGACGATTTTTGTGAAAAAATGTCCGTAAAATAGTCAAAAAATGAACACTTTCTGACAATGCACAAAAATACGGGCACTATTTTCGAAAATCAAAATATATACCAAAAAGGCGGTAAATGGTCAAATGGATCTTTCTCCAATCCATGTGTAAAGGGAAGTTTCAAATTTGTGTGTTAACATAATTATAAATTATTAAGTTACTAGTTAGTCTTAATTTGACTGATCGTACAAAAATCCGTATACCTCCTGTATACGGAAGCACTTTGCTTACATTAATATATTCCATATTTATCGTCAGTTAATAATGGTTCGATGAAACCAAATTAGCACATCCGTCAGCTGCTCCCTGGAGCAGAAAAAAAAAATAGAAAAAAACTTGGTTAAATATACTTGTGGCACAAGAAAGAAGGGTTATTGAATTAGAGCAGAGATAAAAAGTCAATCTCATTGTTTTACCTTATTTTCGCAACGCAAACTTTCGAACAAAAAAAGTGAATGTACGAAATTTACGTTGTCAAATAAAGAGTGTTACGTCAAAATGTGCGATATAAGAAAATTGGGTCTTGTCTGAGTGTTATAAGGGTAGATGGGGTAAGGCAGGAGTGATTCAGGGGTAAAGTAGGGTTTTGGGAAATATTTGACGTTAATTGGAGCGGCTCGTGGCTCGGTCAAACTGGGAGATTGGGGTGGGGAGGAAGTACTTGATGTCGAAATGTCGGACATCGCGTCGGATCGAGCTGGTGAAACTGGTCTTGAAGACGGCAGGGCCAAAATCCAATCTTAAATAAAAAAATGAGGTTCAATCTTCGACTTGTCTCTGAGTTGGTGGATTGAATTGCATTTTTTGACGAAAGTCCACTTTTGTCCCTTAATTTGAGCTTTCTGACATTTTTTTTTCGCAAAAAAGCGTCCTTTTGTTTTAAAATACTACCAATAATTAAAAAAAACTTAAAAATTCCCCATGAGGCATCCCTCGTGATGTTATTTGGCAATTTTTGCTATACATATTAAATATCAACATGGAATATCGAACCTATAGAAAACGGCGTATATGTCGACTGGTCAACTGGCCGGTTGTCGTCTTTCGATTTCTTTCTTCGACGAAATACGCCGTCTTTGAAAATATAGCTGCATTTTTTCGAAATGGTCCAAAAATTGTCTTTTCCCCATGGTCTACTTGGATCGCGCAAAATCTTAAAATTTCAATTTTAGGAATCCTAACTTAGGATGAAATTGAATTTGTTTTAACCATATTAACTCTCCTTAGCCGAACTGACTATAAATAGTCAGTTGCCTTTTTATGCTCGAATTTAACCACATTGAATAATATTATGCAAAGCAGAGGAAAAAAAAAATAAACGCACGTTCAACCTACGTCATTTGGTTATGAAAATTTTAATTTATAAATTTACGAAATTGGAGAAATCGTTAACAATAGTAGTACAATTCCTTAAAACTTCCGTTTTAAAATAAACTTTTTACCACAATGCATTTTTATTTAACATCGTTGTAAATCAAATTATAAGAACAGTGGCTTTTTGGATTTCAAATTTACTTGGTGATGACCCGTCCTTAACTTCAAACCAGAAGGATCCTAGTCGGTTACTCGTCACGGGCACAGTGAGTACTCGCGTTACTGAAACCGGAACTTTTTGACCCCGATGATCGGTGCCCGATCAAGCGAGTTCAAATTTTGGAGGTAAATTTTTATTGTACACATCTGGTAATGTTTATTAATTGTCTTATCGACGATAATCAGTCGTAAATTAGTACCCAGCCCAATACAACAAGGTCTAAACAAAGCCACTTTGTCGAAAATAGTGTCCCAAATCACGATAACGTCAGACTAAATCATCTGATAATTTATTTAGATTGTGGATTCAAGTGGGGAAAAAAATTCTCGCCAAACCAAACAGTGCTGGAATTGCTGAGAAAAAAAACGAATGTTATAGAAATATATATTCCGGATATGAGTCATTTCAACAAAAGCGTCTTACTAAAACAAACAGTGGTACACATTGTTCAGATTTTTTTTTGGGTTAATATAACTGCGATTGTTCTTGAAAAAATAAGAAAAGAAAAATTATTAATTCGAATATAACGTCTCCAAAACAATGCACGGTTTATTTGAGCAATAGGAATAACTTGGAAGAAGAAAGTGCTTCCAGGTGATACTTATTGTATGTTCAAGATAAAGGCAAATATTATAAGTTGTCCCTTCTCTAGTGCACCGATTGAAGTAGTAAAAGCATAAATATTTTATAAAAACAAAATAAAAAAAAATGGTTTCTAAAATCAATATTCTTTTACGTTTGTGTTTCCCTAGAACTTGTTTCCCATAAGCTTACATTGACGCCAAAACTTTGTGAAATATAAACAATTGTTAACTTTAAAATGATGTGTACAACACTGTGTATTTCACAGTTTTTATTTGCAGTCATTGAAGGTCAATAAAAATATCCACAAGAGTTCCTCTATTTTCAAAAAGAAAAAACTTCAAAATTCAATAAAGTGCACCTTTAAGTGGGTTTAAATTTGCTTGATTTGAAAATTTGAAAATTTACTTTTTTTTAAACTAGTGTTAAAAAATCATATAGTTGTGTGTGATTAAACAACTGCATAAAATCACTCATTTTTACTCCGAATAACATTTCGATTGTTTAACTCCCAGTGAGACAATGGTGCAAATTTGTACGAAACGTTTTGGACCAAAAGTGATTGTAAATCGAACAACGCTCAAACACGGGTTTAGTCAAATGTTATCAGGATGAATATAAAACATACAACGAAACTGATTTTTGCGGGCTCAACATAGCCGCCAGGGCGTTTAAGGCATGTTTGCACCTTTGTCCCCCTACGGATTATACGGTTTGCCACTTGGGACTTTTGAGAGTTAATTTTATGACAATTCGCACGATAGAATCAATGCACTTTCTTGACTTAACCCGGCACCGTATGACACCGTGTGTAGGTTTGTCACACAGCAACGGAAAAACGTACCGCAATTGTTTTTTGCAATTCCATAAAATATATGTTTTATGGGGTTTTCTAGCTTTTTTAAGGATTTGCCCCTTAAAATTGATTGGGCATATAAATGAAGTAGACAATATTGTTTTTAGGGTGGTTTTGATCACAGAATTCGATCTTATAATCTAATTTTCAGTAAAAAACTTTTTTTCAAAAAAAAATCGGTATTTTTATATCGTGCGCACTCGAGTGATTTTGTTGTATGGACGGTTTCCCGCATTAATTCCGAGAAAATCGGACCGTCCGAAAAAAAAGTGTCGGACCGTCCGACTCGGACGTCGATAAGTATTTATTTTAATGCTGAATTTTGTTACCGTTTGATTAAAAATATCAGATTATTAATTGGTCATCGGGGAGCCGAGTAATAGACAAATATGTGCGAGCCACAAATGGGGCCCAGATACGGTGCCGGGTTAAATCAGGTTTGGCCTACTATTATTTTATTTATGGGGATAATGGAGACGACATTATGCATAGTTTTGTTAGTAAATCGCGCTTTAGCGCTTAAATTATGATTTTATGTGAATTGTGTTGGGTTTCGTAATCACTTTGGTCCTAAACGTCAACAAAATCCTTCAGATTAAATGTAAACAAGCTCATCACGCCTGAAATTGTGCCAAGTAATAAAACACAAAGAGAAAAGAAGAGGGCGACTGAAATGAGTTTGTAAATGTTCGTTTATCACACGGTTTGTTGATAATATTTCGCCTCGACTGGTAATCAAAATCACGCTGTGATCGTCACTGAGCCACATTATAAACAAATTTATCGCCGTGCGACGCAAAAGAAGGTCAATGTGTTTAGAAATAGATAACTAGTAACGTCTATGGGCCATAAACTATGGCGTATTTATTATTCCATTTTCCAGAAGTTCTGTAGTAAGTAAGTCGAAGTCGTTATTAAGCACTAACTGGAGTGTTTCTCGCTAACTTGAGTATTTTTTTTTAACTCAATACCTAACTCGCGACAAGTTCACTTATACAAAAAGAAAACTATGCGTGCGAATATAGTCATTGTATTTGTAAATGATGCATATTCGAGTTATGAGACTCGATTTTTGCTTGTTTGTTGGTGTGATAATGACCCTAGCCTACACCCTAGCTTGTACGATATAATCAGCTATGTCATTAGCAACGGGTTATGGCGGACTACTGCTACTACGATTGTTAATTTTTTTGTTACAGGGTCGTCGCGTATTCAACTCTTATCCCTCTTATTACGAAAATTGAGGTGCACATTGTGTGAACTACCCAAATGATTTTGGGCCAAATCTCTATATATAAAATTGCTATAAAAACCTCTGAGAAATGTACAATACACAGTCTATGTAAATACATAGAATTTCTATGTATACATAGTTTATGTATTCTTCAATAAACGATTTCTCCTAAATATTGGTTTTAAGTAACACCGCGGACGTTTAACAGGTCACTGACACAGTCGTAAATGTATAACTTGTTATGTGTATGCAACAACTCATAATTTTTAAAGCCATTATTTGTTCGCGATTCATCGTCGAAAATCAGCACGGATGCATGTCATAGACGGCCCGTGTTTGAAAAAGCATGAAAAAAAATAATGCGACCTGGATCCAATTTTCCATGCTGTCAAGTAAAATTTGATTTCATTTATCTTATAAGCACCGAAAGGGAAATTAACTCTTTGGTAATAGCTAAATGACCGATTTTTGCTGTTAAAAATTACAGCAAAAAAGTTACACTTTGTATTTTTCACCGTGCTTTGGAAAATGGAGCAATTCTCTAAACAAACCTTTGTGAAACAGTCGTTTAAGGATAAATTGTGGCGGACCGAATTCTTCCAACCATTGTAATCACCGCGAAAAAATACAAAATTATTGATAAGCCAATCGTTTATCTGCTGTAAGGTGGCTTTTTTGTTTGGTTGTGCTTTGATGGCCATTGCAATCAGGGTAATATAGGAAAATGGCGGTTTTTCGTGTCTTCTATAACCGCGGCCTCCTTTAGTCTGAAATTATTATGTTCAGGAAAAGTCTTCCAGCGCGGAAAGGGTTAAAACCGATACTGTTGACGTATTTATGAGTTATGAAAAAATAATTTATTTGAACTAAGATACAAATCCATCGAGGTTTCAATTGATGAGAATACAACCTTAATCCATGAAGTGAATTTAATAAAATAACTGAAAATAAACACTGGAAATCACCCCGACAATTGAATAAGGATAGACCTTAAAAATAAAATTCTAATCAACAAAATCCGTTCATTTTATGCCGGGCTAGAATTTTTTGAAAAAAAGTGGGGAGCTAGCTCAAAAAAAACAAACATAGATTGGCACGGAATAGGTGACCCCGGTTGGAAGTTTTATCCAGTGGGCTTCCCATTGAGCATATTCTCAATAAAAAAGTTGGAATAAATTTTTTAAATAACAGATACAAATGGCACAACTATTTAAACAAACAATATAATTTCAAATCTACAAATGTACCACTGCAACTAAAAAACTCATAACATTTGACAACTCCCATTAAATTTGAAAATTATGAGTCATAATTAAGTCGTTTTTTGTATAACTTTTGTCGCAAAAAAAAAATCCAAAACTGGTGCACTAAAAATATCGAGCGCGACCCTAAAGAAATGTAAAATACCTTGGTCATCCTGTCGTCTCTGTTAATAATAAATTAAGGGTAAAAGAAGTTGTGGCTTGATCTCTGCCTCGTCCGTGAAATGATATAAGTAAACTGCTGTTTTCTTGACTTCACCATGTCGCCCTCATTTTCCTTTGTTCTTTCAGTTATAAAGGAGCTCAATTCAATTCTGAAAACCAGATAAACTTCGTTGTAAGTTTTTTTTTGCGAGTTAATGAAGGAGGAACTTAAGCGTCGACGTCAACGTTACGTAGGACGCGTTTTTTGCACAACGTCAAAATTTGATGATCAAATAACCCTACAGTTCGGAAATAATATTTATATAGGTCAAAAGATTGTTTCGGGTAATCTCGAAAGGTTTCATGAATGAGTTCAAGTGCAGCATAAAAACTAAGTTAATTAGAGTACTACTTTTGCATCATCTAAGGTGTTACGATAACTGGTTAGGTGATATATTTTACAAATATTCGAACTCTTCCAGTTTTCGAAACTTAACGCCGGTAGTTTGTACGTTGGCTTTGTCATGAGAAAGAGTTTTCTTGATAACTTTTCATTCGAATATAGTCCAGATAAAGTAACATCTTATTTATAAATTTTAAGAAAAACAAGAAACTTTTAATGACAATAAGCACGATTGTTACAGTTTTATTTTCAAAATTTTCCGATTTTTGATTTAAACTCCAAAATATGGTCTGGTCTACACGACAATTTTTACGTGTGAAAATGCTATACCGTATACGTTTGTAATTTACTAATTTAAACACCTTTCAGCAAATACTTAAGGAAAAACTTTTCTAAAGTCCGTTAAAAATATAACTTGAAATGAAAATAATAATAGCAAACAATTACCTTATTAATTCGGCGGCCGGAACTACAGTTGTAAAATAAAACTTGACTTTTATGCTCTGGGCAAATTTACGTTTTTGTTTTAGCATGTCAAATAAACAGTTTTCAGAATGTTTGGATACATTTTTCACACATCGCATGTGCCATCTAGGAATTCACAATTCCACAGAAAATATGGTGCCATAAGTAAGCAAACGTCAAACGGAACAATAAAGTGATATTTAGGGGGTTTGTCTGTCAAAAAATGCGCACCTCGGTAAATACTTTTTAATACATGTAATAGTAATTTGATATACAGTTGGTGTGGAACCGAGTTGACACTTTCGTTTCCGATTTTTTCGTCAAAAACTGTCAACTCGTTCCAAACTGTCACTTCGTTCCGTCACTTTTGCCCAATTTTTAACCAAAAAATCCCAACAAGTGTCATTTTTTTTTGAACTGTCAACTTGTTACGCGTCAACTCGTTACCACACAAACTGTAAAACAGGTGCGCCATTAAGTTTCACCCGATATTTTTTCAATTTTTCTCGTTCGTCCTGTTATATTTCCCATTTTTTGAGATTTATTTTCCCGAAATACATATTTTTATGAGTTAAATACTGCGCCATTATCTTTCAATTTTCCACTATCTATCACTTTTTTTGAAGTTGGTTCTACCTCAGTTTGAAAGGTACCTTGTGTACCTTGTATAGTAAAATATACCGTGTGTAGAAGCTGTGACTGCACTATTTAGTGACCTGAAACTAGTTCTAAAAAGTCTATATTTGCGTTTTCGAAAAATTTAATGAATTCGAAATAACTGACTCAAGCGTAGGCGACTATTATATATTTAACCGTTTGTGGTCACACCCTAAACGTTTTTTTTATAAAGGCAAGTTGAAACGCGGAATTAACTTGGAAGTGACGCAATGTGTGTAGCGGACTTCCTTTAATGCATTTATTTAACAAAAGCTCGAACTTTGAACACGGTAGCATCTAAGGATAAGACTTGTGAAATGTTTTTTGAGAATTCAACAGGTACATTAATCTTTCTTTACGACATTAATCATCACCACTTAGTGTATTTTTTCTATAAAATATATTTCTTATCTGATCAGCCCGCCAATTTTCTAGTTTATTATTTAAAAAAAATGCTTCTGAAAAATTCTCTTTGGGCATAAATTGCTTTAAGGCCCGATGACACAATAGACCACTAAACGCACATTTTTCGTGATTTTTAGGGCAACGGATTAATATGAGAAAAATATATAATGACTAGTCATGATATTTAGTCATGATCTTTTAATCTATAAAACCACTTTCAAATTATTTGATACTTTAACCCCCAGGCGCTAGAGCTACACAAAATCTGCCATACTGACATCCATTTCATCAATAGTTCGAAACACCTCTTAAATTTCTATCCGATTTACTCGGTAGCTAGAGTAAAAGAACCGTAACAAATGTTCAAAATGTTGGTCCTCCGTATGTTTATTTAAATTCTCAACACATTGACCAAAATACACTTTTTGTGTCAATTTTTCATGATATCTTCTTGGATTTCCAAAATTTTACCGACAAACCGTCCTTTGGCGGTTAAATTGTAAAGTTACATTCAAATGTGAGTATATATTCTGAAAATATAACCGGTCGGCATCAAAGAACTGCCTTTATATTTGTTCTACGCTTATCCAGTGAGAAATGATAGGCCAAACCGTCCTTGCTACACAAAATGTGCCACTCCGGTAAAATAACACTAACATGTTTCCGGCGCATCGGAGTTAAGGTGAAAACGTTTTTTTTTCACAAAATTTCATAGTTTGAGCAACGCCGAAATTAACATAATTTTAGAGATAATTGATAACTTTTGATCCATTAAAGTTACAGAAAAAACGCTGGCTATCTTTTTCGATAAAAACTTCAGAATCATGCGTTTAAAAATATTTAATACAATGATATAAAAACACTTTTATTATAAGATACCTATAGATAGATACCCATAGATATTTTTTTATGATCATTTATCTGTTAATTTAATTGTCCATTAAATTCAAACTTTTAAAACTTTAATCGTTTCGATAAACGCTAATTTCAAGAAAAAAATATAGTCATATTTTTTATAAATATATTGTGATACGAAGTATTGATAATTTCTTATATTAAAAGCGTATGCTTCGTAGCCTACAAGTGTATGGTACATTATGTATGATTAACTCTATACAGGGGGGTCGCCAAATAAGGGCCCCTCAATTAAGGGTTGCTTTGGCCAAATAAAGGTCGTTTTTTTTCCGAAAAATCATTTATATTATTATATTATTGGCAATAATGTATTGCTCCAAATAAGGGTCGCTGATTTTAATTTTGATACCTACGAATATTTTTTACTACAGTCCTTACTTCCAATACGGACGTTTTTGATTCTCAAAAATAGCGTCCGTATTGGAGTGAATTGTCATAAAGGGTCCATTTTTCGACTGTTTTGGGGACACTTTTCCACAAAAAGCGTCCGTATTGGAAGGAAGCGTCCTTATTGAGTGCGTCCGTATTGAGAGTAAGGACTGTATATTCTTGTCCGCTTATCGACATAACTAACTTAATGTTTTTAATCTCTACTTTAGTCTTAAAATCAATAGAACAAAAAATAAAACGCAAAAAGACATATTTTCATACAGTATCACTGATAGTGTATCAGCAATAAAATGTGCTTATCCTGGGCTCGTCAAATAAGAGTTGGGTCGCCAGATAACGGTCGGCTATTCAAAACTCGAAACCGACCCTTATTAGGCGACCCCCGTATAATTCATAGAACTTGTTAAAGTTGGAACCTTCCACTCATTTGTTCACCAACTGTATTAAAAATCAGAAATTTTACAATTAGAAATTTGACAATCAGCAATTTGACAATCAGAAATTTGACAATCAGAAATTTGACAATTTTATTTGTTTTTCGGTGTCCAGTGGTACTTTATAAATGAATACTTGTGGTCAATTTTAGTTAAAAAGATGTTAGGCAAGAAACAGATGAATGAAAACGATTGGTTAATTAATTCCATATCTTCCATTTTCTTGTCCCCACTGCCATCTCGTCTGTGGATCCCAAAAGTTTCCATTATAGGCGACACAATCATTATCCCAACAACATTGGCGACAGACCGAGTGATGATATCCTTTGTCGGTCTCCGGACGACATTGCGTGACATCCTTATTGTCGCCAACAAAGTTTTGTTTTTGATTATTTTGACATGCTTCTAACTGTTTACAGCCAGTGACCACACCGACCTGGTCGTATTCGCCGGTCTCCATATTCAATCGGGTGCGCACTTCGAGTTCACACGAGCCCTCGTTTTCCAGACAGTCCACCATTGTTCCCGTTGCTAAAAATCCAGTTTGTAATTTGCTAACATTTTTTAAAGAATTTTATTCACGGCTTTGTCCCCAATTCCGCAAAAAAAGAACTTTTCGGTAGTACACGTTGCAGCCGATGATTACACTTTCAACTGAACCGGTACGTTCTATACGAAACCAGTACTTTTTGTTATTCTTTGGTTTTGACTAGTTTTGACTAATATAAATTGCTAAAAAAGTTAGTAAAACAGCGAGAACAATCTTTGTAGAATCCTGACCATACGGTGTGTCAAACCTCAAAATTTGCCTTTTTTTATTCTGGAAATTAATACGCATCGGGAGAATACGCATCCATCGCTTTTCTATTTCATAAATATTTTTCGAATTATGCATTATGTATAAAAATTGTTCCCCGATGCATACTAATTTCTAGAATGAAAAATGGGCAAGTTTTGAGGTTTGACACACGGTAAGAGTCTTACCGTAAAACACTCGATTTTTGAAATTCTGAAACCTAATAATCTGAAACCTAAAAATTCTAATGTTTTTTTTTTGGTTTTAATTTTGAGGCTAAAAATTAACCCCTCATGTTTTCCTGTTAATCGTAATTAACGGTTTAGCGCGCTATACCGGAAGTATTCCATCCTAAGGGGTGACTATACTAAAACTCTAATGTAACTCAACCTTGACACTCTGTAACCGTCTGTGCTCTGCACGAAAAACAACTAATTGTTTCCGTGTTAGCCGCCGCTGCCGCCTGTGCATTTGCGCCGTTTACTTGTTGATTGTTGTTGTTTGCGTTATTTTGATTGCTTTCCCCACTATTAGGTGCATAGGGCACGTTTGGCAAATCTTGGGTACTAGTGGTGTATGTGTTGTCCGTAGGGGTGGTATAGATTGTTGTCGTCGGCTCTGTCGTAGTTGTTGGATCTGTTGTTGTTGTATACACCGGAGTTGTTGTCGTGGTTTTGTACTTATTTTTCTTTTTGTTTGCTAAAAAGAATGAAAAATGAAATTCAACTCTAAATTTACAGTTTTTTTTCGTTGGCGGAAATTAATGCCATAGTGGTTTACAATAGAAAGGTGTAATTTTATTCGAAAATGAAAATTGATTGTGATTTCGAAAGTCACAAAAAACGTGGACGAGTTTTTTTTTCTTGAAATTATATATATTTCATAGGACCCGGTCCCGGACAGTTAATAGCATTTTTCGCTGAGCAATTAAATACAGTTTGCTCAGCTAAAAAGGATATTAACTGTCCGGAACCGGGTCCTATGAGATATAAAAGTTTGACTATATTTTTTTATATTTTTGCGACAAACAAGGGCTATGATAGCCTGGGTTTAAATTCACGCCAACAATAGGTAATTATACAAATATTTGTCCATTATTACCTTTTGCAGCTTCCTTCTCTGCCTGGGTACGCTTTCTTTCGGCAATACCGGCAACGGTATCCGCCGCGTAATCATAATTATCGTCATACTGGTAATCATATGCCACTAATGTGTCGCCATCGGTAGCCTGGGCCGTCGAAAAGCCGAGAAACATCCAAAAAAGCTTCATAGTTTTATTTTAGTTGGGGGTTAGAATGTAGATATGAAAATCCCTTCATTGAGTAGCAGACCATTTTTATACTTGGTGCGAACGAGCGCGGAACGAATCATGACACCACCGCCACATGGGCGCAATCCGAGAGAGTTTTTAGGACATGACAAAGAACGTGACACCAATTCTTGCAATTGACCAAGATATATTGTCGGGGTAAAATTAGAGATTATGCTCTTTTGTAATGATTTTTTTTGGTTTTACGCGCGTATTGAGTCACACGAATGTTAATTTAGCATATGTTTCGTTATTTGATAAAGACAGGTCCGTTGATAAAAAAATAAATTATAATCACACAGGCTGCGCCGGAATGGTTATGCGCGTTCAAGGCTGCGTTTTCCAACGTTTTCAACACTGCTTATGAATGCTCCTCCATATGATCCTTCGGTACTTCGGTATAATGAAATTTTGGATCAAATTACCTTTGACCAAAAAACTTTGCCATTTTTTAGACTATACGGAATTCGTTTTACAGATCGTTATTATGCTCACTATGATCTGCATAAGGTTCAGTATCACAATCTTCACGTTACGTCTGTGGTCATAATCTTAGAACTTTCGAGACCAGCCAAAATATTTAAATAGTGATTGCTATTCCGTAAAATATCAACAAATAGTAATTTGTAATAAATGTTTTAAACGGCAAAAAAAAATCTTCTAAAAATGTCTCCTTTGCCGTATGGCTAATCCGTGCGAAACTCCCGTGACATAAACATTTTCCCAACCACGCCCAATTTAGCTATTACTTTGTTCGCTAGCGCCTAATGTTGCATCAAACTTGAAAGGGGAACAAAAATGGTATGTGCCATAGTGTATGGCCCATAGCATATGGCCCATAGACTATGGCTCATAATCAGATATACCACCTATCTGCTAAACATCAAAATGGAACGAAAAACTGTTAATATGAACAAAGCAAGTAGGCAAAATCATCGACCTGCTTCGACCTTGAAAAAATGTCAATGAATTCGTTCGACACGTTTCTACTAAGGGTACAATGGTAAACTTTTATTTCTACAAATTCCTTAGCGTGATACAGGGGTTTATGTCAGCAATTAGTGGTTACCAGTGTTGAAAAAGTTGGCCAACGTTCCAAATTTTCCCAACGCCCAACGCTTGAATTTTTCCCAACGCCCAACGTTCTCAACGCGTTGGGAATAAAATTTAACCAACGCTCAACGTTCCTAACGCGTTGGTTGGGTGTTGATCGTTGGCCAACGTATCCCAACGCCCAATAATTCCAACACTGATGCTTAACGGATAATTCGAAAACTATTTCGAACAAGAAACAGATCATGTCTAAGGGGCGTCTTGCTTTTACACAGCATACATACAGTATAAAATTGCGTTGAGCGTTAGAAAATTTTTTAGCGTTGGTCAATATTTTTCCAGAATTTAAATGAATGCACGGTAATAATATATCTGACTTGAGCCTGGCTATATTTCCCAACTATATTTTTGTCCAAAATACAGGCACCAATGCAGGCATCAATATAGTTGGAAAAGTATAACGAGGCTTAAGTCAGATAGATTATTACCGTGCATTTATTTAAATTCCGGAAAAATATGGTCCGCTAAAATTGCCTTCAATCAGCTCGCTCATTGAACGCTGATTAAAAATGTGGCCGTTGATTGGCCAGATAAACCCACGGTTTTCGCGTGAGAACATTTGTCAGAAAAAGATTTTGTTTTATCATTTTAAAAACGATTCCTATAAAAACAGGATAATTTGAAATAAGATGTTAGTGTGACAAAGTTGCTCAATTTTATACCGCGTACACGAGTTCCTGGAAGAATACCATTACAAGCTGCGCGGGGAGTTGTTTGCGTGGCTAAAGGACGCTAGCCAATAAGAGGCGTCTCTTAAAAGGATGAGCCAATAGGCGCGCTTGTCAATTCAGTTACAGACGCTCCGCGCCTGCATATTCTGAGAAAAAAATATATTCTGTGGATTACTCACAAGATGATTAAACAAAACTGATGTTTATTTTTGATTTTCCTAATTTATATTTACTTAATCAAGTTCAGTTTCAAATTATCTAGCATTGTGCCGAATGATACGGCATTTGACGCTAAAATAATTTTAAAGCCCCGTACAACCCTTAGTTCCGAAAATTGAATAATCATCAAATATTACCTTTCTCTGATAAATCTTACACAGCTATAATCTTTATAATATTTTTAGCCGAATTAAATGTCGCTTCGAAGTTTTTAAATTGATCTACCCAAAGCTCTTGTAAGTGTAAAAGAATGCGCCAACACGACCAAACGGGCTGCGGAATGGCGTTTGAGGTTGACAAAATCGAACTTGAAGTTTCGTAAAGTAGTAAAGAAAACCTACTTTCCCAGTTTGACTTTGATTTTTTTTTAAATTTGTGATTCAAACCTAAGTAATTCGTTAGTAATGGAGTACTCCGAATAGCTTAGTAGAATTTGATACACTACCTACTGTTATATACTATGTACAGTCCAGTGTTCAAAATTTCGACCATCGGCGATGTGCGTATAGTATAGACTCTGTAGTACAGAGTCTGTACAGAGTCTGTACCCAAATTAGTATATTATGGCCGAGTTTTTGGGTTTTAGTAGTGTTTACACGGTTGAATGTATATAATACAATCATGTACACCTCCTGAGGGTTTATCCGGCCATTCTACCCACTCGGGTGCTTATCCGGCCACTTTTTTCACAAATTTGTTTCGCATAGTCGGCCTACGCATTGAAAGGTACGGCCGAGGCGAATTTCCGCACGCAGTTTTATATTGTTTCAAGATAAAAAGAGTGAGTTTACGAATTTGCTCTGTCTGATTTATCGTTGGACCACACCGTCATATGATCGGATTTTTTAAAATTCATATTCATGATTTTAAAGCAATTTTAATTTTTAACCGCGTGGTAAACCACTTGGTTTTATTGGCTTATCCCTGAAAAAGTACATAAGGTTCTTCTATCTGCAAAAAACGCCTGTGACGTTTTTAAAGCCATTTGAACAACATAAAATTATAATAGCGGGCCCTTTTCCTTGATCTTCATCAAAATTGGAAAAAAATAACCGGTTATTTTTTTTAGTTTACTGTAAATATTTTGGAAGGATTGTAGTTGCTTTTTGTCGCGCGTTGGGGTGACAGCACGTTTTTTGTGCCAATTTAAAAATCTTTTTTTGCTACATTTAATTCTGCCACCATCTAACGCGTTTTATACTCTAATCCCTACTATATTAGACTATAAAGTGACTCAACGCTTAAAGGCATTATAAGCAGAAATATATTGGTCATATATTTAACTGCTTATAGACCCCCCTTCACCTGCGAAGGGCTGGTCTCCTAGTGGCGCGCTGCCTTCGGCCTGGTCCTCTGCCTTCGGAGGACCGACACTAGGCTCCTCTGCTATATTGGAGGAGGCGTCTGGGATCAGACGCTAGCTTCTAAAGAGAAGCTAACTGAGATAATACTCAGTAAAATAAGTATTTTACTATCAATAAGATAATAAATACTTTATCGGTCTGATCTTTAAGATTAGACCGTTTCATTTTACTAAAAACTATATTTTCTCTTTCTCTTACAATATAGCGGAAGAGTCTATCGTATAAAATATAAAATTACTACTCAAAATATATAATATAAGAAATAATAAAAAATAATAATAATCGTCAATTTGACACGTGGGCAGCGCAAAATACAGTACATAACTTTACTAGACCATTTTACATAATATCATACCACATAAAATACACTACTAGACCACANTTAACCGCGTGGTAAACCACTTGGTTTTATTGGCTTATCCCTGAAAAAGTACATAAGGTTCTTCTATCTGCAAAAAACGCCTGTGACGTTTTTAAAGCCATTTGAACAACATAAAATTATAATAGCGGGCCCTTTTCCTTGATCTTCATCAAAATTGGAAAAAAATAACCGGTTATTTTTTTTAGTTTACTGTAAATATTTTGGAAGATGGCGTCAAACCAAAATCTCGAAATTGCATTCATATTTATCATATGAGGGAAAAACTTAGAAATCTAAAAACCGGTTTAACTCGAACCGGTTTGTTCGGTTGGGTCCAACTGTTCTTTACTTTTTTATATATCGCATATAAGGTATATTTCTCGTAGGTGTGGTCCTATTGGCGGTTATATGTATAGGAAAACCATCGTGAGAAATGATTCTTCGCCTTGATTTATTAAATTGACGTCAATTGCCAAATTGATATTGGAACTGATGAGAACCAGACTTTTAGTGACGAGTTGATTTCATCCTCAATAGTTAAGGATTAATATTCATTGATTGGATGCCAGTTTGATTTCTTCAGGATTTGTATCGAATTTTTATATATCGATTTTTGTTTCGCTATGTATGAATCGCTCAAAGTGGAAAGTTAAATTGGCGTATCATTAATTTACATCATTCAATTAAGACCAATAGTGGCCTTTGCAGGTAATTTTGATGTGACCCAGTTTCAAATTCTTAACCTTCATTTTCGGATAACATATATCGGTCTTTTCACGCGCAAAAAAACACGTCAACTTTTACTATTAAACATTTTCACTAGGTGGCCAAAAAGGAAACAATTTGACCAATAAGAACTGTAACAAATTGGTTTTAAATATTAGCGTATCGTTGAACATCATCATAATTGGCATAAAATAGCGAAAAAAACGCAATGTTTTATTTTTTTTAAATCTTTCTGAAGGCGATCCCATGTTGGGTGATTTGGCATTTGTCAAACCGCAATTCCGCGTCATTATGAAAAACCAATAATATATGCAGCGTCAGCGAAAAGTTCGGTTACAAACTGTAGGTAAAATACATGACAATACGGTATTGACTATACCCGTTCGATTATTTCTGTTCGGTTTCATACTCGAAAATTTTACCGTTATTGTATCTTGTAATTATATTGTACAAATAAAACTCAGACGAGTTGAAATCGCTGTTTGTGTAGGTTAGAAAAATAAATGACTGGAATTATAAACATTGGAGTAATAATAATATTATTATTCAAAAGATGCATTAATGTGTTTTTGGCGGTTTTGATTGGCCCCAAGCAGGGCTGAGGGATTTGATAACGTTAGGCCAATTGCATTGCTTGATATTTGATACCGAACATGAGCTTTTTTTTATTTTGAGGCGATGTATCATTTGAACATTTCAGTACTTTAATACACTGTTTATATTCCAGTAATTTATTTTTTAACCTACACGAACGGCAATTTCAACTCGTCAAGGCATATATTAATTGCACCCCTATTAGGGTATGTAAAATAAAGCTTCCAGAAGTTTAACATAACGGCACAGTGCGTAGGCTATTTGTTTGGAATAAGCAGAAGAAGACGTTGAACATGAGGCCTCGACTAAGGCTCACTGAGGCTGAAATCCCATGCAAAAAGTCGGTGATTGCTATCGGAGCTTATTAGGCATAATTATCCGTAATTACGGATACGAAAGAATCTTGCTTAACTTCCGTCTACCGAACCTTATTAACGTCCAACAGACACAAACCTATTACCGTCAAATAATTATTTCCGTTACGGTGCGTTAATTTTATTATTTTAAACATGTAGGTATATTGAAGTGACACATTTACACACAATTTTATATCATACTACCATATCAGACTCGTTATACTTATTAGTACTTTGTGGTTCAACAATGAGTCAGCCAGCAACAGCTTCTTTGTCTCGCGCCGCCCATTTTGATTGGTAGCGTAACCTAGCAACGCGAAACGACAAATAGCAATTTCTTCTTTTTTTGTTGCATCGACAATTAGGTTCGGCGCTCCCAAGCTAATATTGTCTGTTACAATCGTAAACCTTCTGATTGTTAAATAAACGCATTTTTAGAAGTATATTTATTTTCAAGCAGCTACTTCAACAGCCTCACTTCACAAAAGTTATCCGTTTCAGATATTTTTTCTACATCTACACCATTTTTCAGTTTGACGCAATTATAAAACGGTCAATTTTTAGCAATACGAAAAACTTCAACTTTTCCAAGATCACAGAATAAATTCGACCGCCATTTCTTTTTACTGAAATTATATTCGAGGATTTCATTTCCGGAATTAATGAAATCGATCGCCCAAATTAGTATGCGATCGCCATCTTGTTGGAAATTGAGTCGAAATTCTCGGCCGAGAGGTCCCTTTGATGGTTATTTTCGTGAATAAGAGAAAAATTGAGACTTTTACTCTACAGAGTGAGTTTCCTGAAAATCGGCTGCGCGTTTCTAGAATAAACCAATTTTCTTTTTCATTTCATAATGATGTACTGAGAAAGTTGGGAGAAAATTAAAAGGAAAACTGGTCTATTCTAGAAACGCGCAGCCGATTTTCAAGAAACTCCCACTGTACTAGTAGGCATCGCGGGTTTTCGGAGAAAACGTTTTTCGGAGAAAGACCACTGGAGGTCCCTAATGAGGGGCCAGGGTTGTAAAAATCTTTTTATTTTTTGTCCTTGTCAATTTTTGCAACCCTGGCCCCTCCTGAGGGGCCTCTAGTGATCTTTCTCCGAAAAACGTTTTCTCCGAAAACCCGCGATGCCTACTAGTACAAGCCAATCTGACAGTTAAATTTTAGATTACAGCTTCAGCCGTATATGAGGCGACGTATAACAATTGCCTCTATATTGTCCTAAATGTTTATGGAGCGCCGTCCATGGAGCAAAAAAAATTGAGGTAGGATATCTAAAAAATAAAAATTTCAAAATTTTCAACTTTGACTGTCAAGTAAAATAAAAACATGGTGAATCTCATACATGAGAGCCTACTATGAGTTAAAACATATTATCCGCTTAAAAATAACCACCTTCGGTTTCAGCTGATCAAATACGATCCAACTATTTCGGGCGAAATTAAACATTTCAATTGTCCACACTGGTCGTCCACTTAAAGGATGATCTTGGCCACCAATAAGTGCAATTTCCCCATTGCCCTGTTCGACCATTATATGCCCACCGCGATCCCCGAGTAAAGGCGGCAACTCAAGCATCACATTTTCGTCTGGTTTGAAGCAGTAAAATCGAGTGTATCGCGAGTCCTTGCCCGGCCTTGTAAAACCGCCAGTTAATAAGATAACGTTTGCTGAGGTACACACGACACCGGCAAAGTTATGCAACGCCACTGGAAGATCTACAATCTCGCGCCATGTGTTACTAACCGGACAATATTTTTCACATTTGGAAAGCACACCATTACTAAATATTTTAATAAACGATGTTGGATTCCGAACTGTAATGGACATTAGTAATGTACTAGTAGCTACCCACTTTTTGGAGTGCTATCCGTATAATAATTTCTCTCCGTATAATAACTCCCAGGGGGAAGTGCGTGTACATAGACACGCAACTTGTTTTTTCGTCAATTTAAGGCATATGGAGGCCCCGTAGGGCAAAACGGGTATTGGTGCCCCCTCAACTAGTCGAGAAAATTCGATTGACGGTTTTTTGCGTAGGTTGGAGATTTCAAACAGCTCTCTAGGTGGCCCTGGTTGCCCAAATCGATTTGTGAATAGTCAGATCGACGTAGTTTGAAGAGTTCTACAACTTGGCTTTGCTAGTTTTTTTAATTATTGCGAATTATTGTGAATTTGTGAAGTGCGTGTTTATTTACACACATTTTCCCCCTATGGGTTCCCAAAAACTCCTTCCCCCTGAGAGTTAATACCTGTTTTTACCACCAAAAGCATAAATTGCATTTTTATAGGAGCACGCGAAGAATTCAGCACGTTCGTACAACATTGGCGCCACATCAATCCATTTGTCAATTCTGGGGTCAAATCTTAAATATAAATTGCAAGCAGGTGACTGACTTAACTACTAGTATAAGGGCTGATACTTTAACCGTTATTGTTACAATGACAAGTCAAAATTGTACAATTGTGCACGAATAATTCGTGAGTAAATAATTCGGACGTTTGTCTAGATTTCCGTTGGGCAAAATGGTAATTGGAACAGACGACAAAAGTATGTGTCTAGGGGTTAACCACATTTAAGCATTTTTAAGCACGTTCAAGCATTCATTTACCGTTGAACCAAGCTGGATGCGCGTTTACCAAATTGACGAACATTTCCGATACAATACAGAAATCCATTTAACTCGACCACGCAATGTGACGGATCAATAAAGTTTTTGTGTTCCTCAAGAATGCCACATTCACTCCTTAAGTTAACATAAGTTTAGCCTACTTAACTCTTGTACTGTTTTGGAGAGGCTAGCTACCCACGTTCACACTAATTTTAGTGCTTTTTAGAGGTTAGAAACGTGGCGTCATTTTTGAGTAGTTGACTGATTTAAACTTCAGAATTCATTCAATAGTCATGTAGGTAGCTAGCTACCCAGAATGTCTCTAGCTGCTACCGACCCGTCAACTTACATTGCATCTGTAATTAAAGATGATTTTCGAATTTTGAGACGAGTTTGACATTGGACGCCGTCGACTTGGCAATATGAGGTATGCGCTGACCTAACTTGAGACGAGACCCCTTGTAGCAACGGTTGGCCATAAATATTTTCATTATACAACATGATCTTTTTTCGAACACTTTGAAGTAATGCGGAATGTTGAAGTACAAGAGCACTGTGATTAAAATCAGCGGAAACGATAAGCTCAGGGCGAATAAGGTTAAGGGCATGTGTAACATCAGATGGCTAGGATATGACTATCCAAATTTACTCGTATAGTAAAACTGTCGACTGGAACTAATTCCAGTCTACGTCGCCATTGAAATTTTCAAGATGCGTTTTTAAAGGTTTAGGAGGTAAAGTGTTGCCCATTTAATCAAAAACTACTTCAACCAAATTATAGAAGTCGAAAAGTTAGTAATAAAATGTGGAAAAATAAAATCCAAAAAACTAACCTCAAAACTGTTTGCTTGTGGTGTAACAGTTATCTGGTGCTTAGTTCTTTGAAGATCACACACTTTGAAGATCATATACATGTATTATGAGTACGATGTTTAAATGGGAACTTCTACAGCCTACATAACCAGTCATTAACTAGCATTATATGATTATAAATGGTCATAAAACATACACGAGCTTTTATTTTAACAATGAAAGCTCGTGTCTATGTCTTGTGACCATTTTATATTTATACAAAGGTAGTTAATGACTTATGATACAGGCCGTTTATATTCCAATTTGGAACTTCGTAGTTAGAATATACTGTATATTATACACATGTATGATATTCAAAGAGTGTCGAATTTATGGGAAAACATGTTCAACAATGTGTTTTCAAACTACGGTTATTTTCTATGAATGTTACCCTCAACTAACAGGTAGTGACCAACTTCGCGTGCGCAATATTTGCCAGCAGCAATCCAAAAAAATCAAAGAAAAAGATTTTGCTATAAGAAATTTGGATAGCCAAACTGTGCGTTAGTGGTTGAGCTAACCCATCGAAGCAAGGCTTCGACAACGTCAATTTCTGGAATTAAATCGTTGAATGCAATGAGCTCATCTAATTGATCCAACGAGAGCCAACTGAACTCATGCGTTGCCGAGACCTTCGATAAGTATTCGCGCATAATTGGAACGGCCCGGCGTACCATTTTCTTACAGCGGTATTGTTCACCCAACAGAAAAATCATGACACAATTGAAAATATCACACGATTCGACAATCACCGTTTCAACGTGTTCAATAAATCCTGGAGAATCCAAAACATGGGCACAGTGGAACAGTTCACTCAGGGCCATCGGGCTCCTAAGTTCGTTTGTTTTCCCTGAATACACGACGTAAATATCGAATTTATTTGATAACAAGCATTTGAAAGTCCTTATCAAACTTGAAATCGTAACTTACCGGTGTAAAGAAAATTAATGAAATGGTGAAATGCATCTGGGTCTATATCATGTAAAACTATCTCGCAACTTTTGCTTTCTTGAAAGCGGTCCCCATCAAACATGGCATGAAAGTAATGAGAAGCCCTCATCAATAAGTGTTTGTTAAGTGGAAAACATTCGGATTCGATCAATATGTTTACATCATTCTGAAAATGTGAGTTATTTAAAATCATGATTAGTAGGACGGTACGAGATAAGAATATAAAAAGATTTAGATTCCGCGACCATCAGTCGCGAGTTAATAGATAAAAACTGGCGATTTCGTAAAAGTCGCGAAATGGGTCGCGACCAGTGGTTCGCCGACCACTGATTAAAAAAAATAATCTAGTGCTCGCGAAAATGTCTTTTTGAGTAAAAGTAAGAATCGTTTTATTAAAAACATTCAGAAATAAAATACAAAACAAATGGTTTAAAACCACATATACTAAAAATAAGCCAATAAAGTGAATTTAAACTTTTATAAAAGTAACTCGAAACTCCTTCCGGTTAAAATAACGAAGAGAAATGTTAAGTTCGAGGGTCCAAGTAAATACGAATAGATATACCAGATAAAATTAATTGAAGCTGGAAGCGAATAGGAAATTGTTTCTCCAACGCATCCACGTGCTATAAATGGAGAAAAAGTCGTTAGAGGAAATGTGGATTAATAATTAGGGTATGATACTGCAGTCATTCATTGAGCTATCCAATAATATCAAATGATATGTTTGAACATCTATTAGTCATTAAGTAATTTTAATTTGGTTCATCGAATCGTATAAACTTGTAAAAAAGTCAGAAGCCAATGCGACTTCAAGGAAATATTACAATACCATACCTGTCTTTTCACTGATTTCATCTCGTCCTGTTCGTTCTTCGATTTTAGAAAAATCCAGTTCCTAAAATAGTGTATGTGTTCACGTAATTCAAAATATAATGGATATTTGATTATAGATTTTTTGTCCTTAAGTATCAATGTAATAGAATGTAATATAATAATATAATTGTAAGGCCCACAGAGAGTAGAGTACAGGATGGCGGAGCTAGAACTTAATTTAGAGGGCGCGGCCGCTAAGAATTCTACAGTTACCCGAGTGTCGGGTACTTACGTTTTTAGCTCTCAGTTAGCACGCATTTTGACAGTCATGTTGCCCAAAGTTTCTCAGTATTTACCCTTATTAGTTTAACTAATAATATGGTCGATTACTATTTTTACGGCAATATCGCTTTCGTCAAAAAAAATCGTCAAATAAATAGTTTCGTCAAAAAGAAGTCGTCAAAGACTTTCGTCAAAAGAATTATTTCGTCAAAAAAGTGACTCGTCAAAAAAAATCGTCAAAAATTTGTATTTGCAAAATTACAAATGGAACGTTCGTCAAAAAAGGTCGTCAAAAATTTGACGAAAGTATTAACAAAATTACAAATGTAACGTTCGTCAAAAAAGTTAGTCAAAAATTTGACGAAAGCAGCTATAATAAATAGGTTAGGGTTAGAGTTAGGTTCACACCGTCCTAGGGACAAAGTCATGAACACGGAGAAAATTTAAATTAGCTTTGTGGGCGCCTAACCCTAGATTAAATTTACGAGAGCCTCACAATACCGACCTTGGGACAAAGTAACCGTCCTCGACATTCAGTAATTCATATACGTATAATAATATGGTTAGGGTTAGATGCATACCGTCCTAGGGACCAAATAACCCACGAACTATCTACTTAAAGAAACTATTTTAAAAATGGATTTGACCTTATTTCGTTAAATTTTATCTCAAATATTTGACTAAAATTTTGACGAAAAAAATTGTTGAAAAAATCAAAGTGGGTTCGTCAATTTTTTGACTAAAATTTTTGACGAAAAATAAGTTGAAAATAATAAAAGTAGGTTCGTCAAATTTTTGACAAAAATTTTTGACGAATAATAAAGTCAAAATAATATTAGCGGGTTTATATTGTCAAAATTAAATTTGTTTAAATTTTTGATTAAGATTTTAGACGAAAAATTTACAAATTGTATTATACTACTAACTATAATACTACAACTAGTATAATACTATCTAAGTGCATAGTATAATTTATACTATAATTTATGGTCGAAAAATAGGTAAGGTTGCATAACTAACCATTTATCAATTTTTGAGAATGACTCACAAATTATGACTAATTTTATTACTATGAATTTGATACTTACATTATATTGATTTTTTTGTTTCTTTAGCTTCGTCTAGTTAATTCTCTTTCCCTTATGGTCTGATAGTTCTGAAGGTACATGGGGAGGCTATTTTGTGTATCTCAGCAGATGATAAGGATGTTTCATCCAGGCGTCTATCCAAATCTAACCCGAGTCGATCTCTCCTTCTCGGCCACGCTCTCAACGCGTGATACCATTTATAAATGGTGCGAGTTATTTTTTCTTCTCGCCAAATCGGTAGCTGAAAATAAGTTCATTTTCAACGAATAATATGTGCAAATTGCATCAACCTACAATAAGCCGGTTTTGTACTTACACATTTTTTTTTGTCTGAGTTCCTCTCTGTCGAATAAAAAGAAAAATATGTTATTTACTTTTTTAGGCAAGTGACGAGCATGTGATAAAAAGTTGTTTGTGAGAATAACTGACCACTCCTACCGCTTGTGAGAAAAACAGCTTGATGGTGATACACCAGATTTCGTCTAATGTACACAGTGTAGTCTACGCATCTTGAACGAAATTTGATAACATCTGGGAAAGTTGCGTCATGCAAATAATGGGACATGTCCGGACATTTGTCCACAGAAAACATAAACTATCATAAGCTGAAGACTTATCGGTTAATGTTAGGGCTCGGCACAATTGGCTCGCTAAGAGCCAAAAATTACAATTTGGCTCGGCTGTTAACCACTATAGTGCCAAATTTATTCCAGCAATAACGCGCACGGGGTGCGCCGTTAACCGGTCAATTGACGTTGTTATTTCTTTTTACCAATTTAAAAAAGTGGCATCATGTTCAAGTTGATATTGTTCTGTAAAAAATGGAACTACCCAACCAGGGCTCGAGCCGGCTCGGCAAAGTCGGCTTAGCTTAGCTAACCTCATATGAGCCATAGACTATGGCCCATAGTTTAATTTTAGCTTTAAGCTTAGCTCGCATAAGCCATTCTGAAAATACTTTGACTTACCTATTAGGTTCACTTAAAGTGAAAAATGATTTGGCTAAGCTATTAGCCTTAAAGCTTGGCTCACCTAAGCCAAAAAATTGTTTGGCTTAGCTTATGTAATTTAAAAAAAAGTTTTTTGGTCAAAACCCACATAAGCTTAGGTAAGCCATGGCTTATGTGAGCTACGTGCTGAGCCCTGTCCTAACTAGAATTTTAACAGCAAAATTTGGCCAACTACTTGTTTGCGAGAATTTTCAGAATTTTTCTAGTAAAATTACTACCTTCTGAAGAGTCATGAAGCATCCGTAGAGTCCTGATTTTTGGGATCAAAAAGTTTGATTTATTCTCACCTTTCCACAGTTTTGCAAAATATCTATTCCTATTTTTATCGCAGTTTATCGTTTAACGATTCCTAAAGAAATTCAAAGATGTAAATGACGCCCTAGTTTTGTCGGGACGCTTTAAATTATAGCTTATAATGTACAACAGACTTTGGAGATTTAGTTAAAATTCAATTGTCAACTTTCTAGGTGTGAAACTAACAATATTTTGCAGAGTGAACACCTGGGCTCTTTTGTGTGTGGGCTTACGTCAATTTATTATTCTCAATAAATAATATAAAAACTCATTTTATTTCCTATTTACATCATCAAGTGAGTCTATGTTGGATTGAAGTGCCATATTAAACAAATTTATATCTACTGTGTAATACTGCCACATAGTACATCCCGGCCCCAAAAATAAGTAAACTTTGGCCATCTGAGATTCGATTAGCGTTTTGGGAGGTTGACACCATACAGTATGGTCCATACTACATTATTTAGTTTGGCAACTTATAGATTACCGGTATTTTAAGTCAATTTGGTCAACCACAAGTGACGGAAAATTTGAGAAGAAAATTGTAATAAACATATATGAAACATACCATGTACATATATGAAATGTTGAAACAAGATAACAGCACAGACTGTGTGCTGCACAGTGCATGAGCAATTTTGCTAATAACATGAGCAAAAAAGTTCCAAGATATCGAAACGAATGAAAGAAGCTACAACATGGCAAAGGAAGGATTCATATTGCTAAAACCTGTGTTTTGGTTTATCATTTTATATACAGAAAATAATTAGATTGTGGCATTTTCGGTTAACAGATAATTTGTCATTGATTTGTCTGTTGGTTTTCTAGGTGTATTTCGTCTTCCCTAAAAATAAGGAATTATTAAGTAATTACGTAGGCAATAGAGAAAACCATACGGAAAGATAAGTAAAAAATAACAGTATAGTGCAGAAACCAATCATTTCAATAAAAGTGATTCAACTATCGATCTCGGTTTACAAAATTTTTTACCAAAATAAAGTTTGTGACAATGGTAAATCTTTACCTCTCCATAGCCTATGGATTTTCGTCTACCACAGGCCTTAATCGACGAAACAATAAGTTATGTGCATATATGCACACACTTCCCCTAGGAGTTAAAATTGTTTGAGCTTCAGATTACAGATTATGAGATCAGAAACAAGAATAATCAACGCAAATACGAACTTCTATCTTTTTATAGGTCCATAAAATGGAATTTCGAATTGGCGATAGATATTTAGAGATAGAGTTTTAAAATTTGTGACGGAAACTATTTCAATTATTTATTTTACTATTTTTTGAGTGAGAGTCTCACATTTATCTCAGGACCTTAAATTAAAAAAGTTCTCATCAGAGTAGAATTACTTGGTAGTTTCAGTCGTTTTAAATTTCATTGACACGACATAAATTAGCCAATCCATCAAAATCAAATTGTGAACTTACAAAAACACGGCTTATGCAAGATCGCTTAAATTCGTAACATTTATCATCTGTCGTGTAAGGATGAAGAAAATAGAAGAAAAACGTAAACGCCGTAAACACCAGTAAGCATGGCAGCATGTAGTGTGTAACTGTATATTCGAAGTCCACATTGAAAAACTCATTTGGTTCTGAAATATTATCACTCACGGAAAGGCAGTGCGTTATGAAAGTGTAACAATGGAAAACAAAGTACACCGGGTGCGCAGTTATCGGGCGGCTTTCGCGTCAAAAAACCTTGATCGGGCGCCCGATAACTGCGAAGGGCTAATGCGGGATAGGGGGAAAAGATGCACAAAAAACCGCCCGATAACAGCACGAGCGGGGAATTGCGCAATACCAAATGGTAATAAGCCAATGACAGACCTGACCGATAACAGAACGAGCGGCGAATTGCGCAATACCAAATTGTCATTAACCAATGCTAGACCCGCCCGATAACAGCACGAGCGGATAATTGCGCAATACCAAATTGTTATCATAAACCGGCCGGAAAATTTCAAGATTCGATAATATTACTCATTGTTTTATTGAATAACAAAAACTGATAAATACGTTTGAATATCATATCTTAGGGAGAAAAATGAAACAATTTTTGTGCCACTATTCATTGGATTCATTTTTTGATTTTAGAGTAATTAGAAGTTTAACCCATATTTCAAAATGCATAAACCAGCAGGTGGCTGGATAAAACCGCAATTTTTTCGGAAAAAAACGGCCGGATAAACCATCAATTGAGTAAAGTGGTTGTACAAAGGCGGCGGATACGCCCATACGTGGTGTAGAGTTAGAAAAATTGTTATTTTGAGTATTTCCGGCTAGGTAAGTGCGCACTGCCTAAAGGGAACTACTCAGGGTGCCCGATAACTGCGCAGGGCGTAAGCGGAAAAGTGAAATTTTTTGGGGAAAAACCCAGCCCGATAACAGCACGAGCGGGCCAACCCGCCCGATAACTGCGCACCCGGTGTATAATGTACTACTGGCATTTATTAAAAGTCTAAACTGCGGACATCATCAGTGTTTCGAAAACGCAACGCAAGGCGTGCCTAACAATTTTTTTGGAAAAATTGACGGCCGTCCGACTTTTCACGTCGGAACTTTTTTCCGATTTGTTTCTAGAAATTTTCGATATTTCCCAACACTAATGTCATTTTCATTTAATTGTAATCAGTAAAACTATTAGTTCTGGAAAATATCAAAGTTTTTGATCAAGTTTAGTCAGCCTCATTAATGGTTTTTAAGAAGAGCAACTTGTTCGTTAGGCCAACAATTTTGAGATTTTTTTATCTCAAAAATTGTTTGTCGAAAATGTGCTAAGTACTCGGTAATAAAAAGGCAAAAAAAAACTGTTAATAAAAACTTGCTGGCTGCAATGAATTGTTATAACATGTTAATAGTAAATTATTTTTGAACATCTACACGGTACTGTTTACGTAGTTCCAAATAGCTGATAGTTTTTGTTTTAAAGTGCTCGATAAGTAAGTTTAAAAAACAAAAAAGTTACCTATTTTCGGCTCTGGAGTTGTAGCATTGATTTTCGCCCACACCAGTTTAAAACCGTCCGGTACTTTAATTGTGCTAAGAGTTAATAATTTATTTATTAACAGTCATGCGCATATTGGGTAGCTAGCTACCCATTTTCACTTTATTTCTAAATAAAAAGAGAACGGCTTGTGATAATAAAAAACGGACAACGGATTTGAAATCAAAGAAAAAAAATTACGTTTTTATATAGGAGAAAAAATTACGTTTTTTGTATAGGAGAAAAATTTTTTTTAGAAAATTGTTTTTACGTTTGGGTCCATAGGGGACAAGGGTTAAGGTTGAAAATAACCCCAGTAAGAGAAGAAGAACAGGGCTTCAAAATAAAATAATAATAAAAAAATCCGTTCATTTTTTGGCGCGCTAGAGCAAATTGGGTAGCTAGCTACCCCAGATGCGCATGACTGTTATAGTAAACTCGATGCGCATGACTGTTAAAGCATTATTTATGAATAATAATTATTTAAGCATGGACCAAAACTTGGACCAAAAATTTACAATTTTGATACTTTTACGCATAGAAACAGGTGTTAATTATTAACAGTTAATACCTCCATCAAATTTTTTTCTTTAGAAATAAATTTTAAGATATTTTTTTGTAATCAGGTACAGTACTAAACACTTTACGTAAAAAACCAACCTGTGATCGCAAGAACAAACGCACAGGTCCTTGGTTACTTCGGTTCCATTCACTGTGTCAGAATTTGCCGTCATACTACCTCTTTTGGAACGAAAATATGAAGTTTCCTCGCACAAAACAGTATTTTCTATTTAGACAGAAATTGAAATTGATCATGCTTGGAGGGGTATATTTTTTCATTAGGTGTTAATGAATGTTGTCATTAAGATATACGCATTTCTTGTGCAAATCTTGTTAATAGCGTTACTGACAATGGACTTAAATTAATGTATAATATATCTATTTAGGAAGAAAAAAATAACCTTTTTTTAGATTTTTATCTTTTGTCTTTTTCGTTTGTTTCTTATTCAAATATAATTTACTTTACACAGGGGCGCAGTTTACCATACAAAATATTTTGCTACGTGGCTTAACGACACACTGCGTAGGCAACTTGTTTGAAAAAAATCTGAAAACATTCAAATGAGTGGTTAAAATCTGTCAAATGACTGTATAGTCGTTAGATTTTGGTCTAAACGTAGACGGTGTCTACCAGACTAGACGTTTACTCGTCGAAAGGCTTACTGCGGGCCTTGTACTGTAATATGTATATATTACCGTGTTTTACCTTGTATATTATTACCGTGTATAATATGTATATACCGTGAGTATATTATTACCGTATAATATGTATTACCGTGAGTTTTAATACACCACGTAACTAAGTAAATTAACACTAAGTAAGTTTACAATTTTTAAGTAAGTTAAAAGTCTCATCGCGTCATATTTTGCGCCTACACCCTACTTAAGTGAGTTAACAAAATTAACGTAAGTTGACAACTTACAACTTCAAGAAAGTTTATATCTTTAACTTTGTTAACTTACTTAGGTAGGTGGTTATGTGATTTTTGAATATTCATTTTAGCTTTGAAACGTTTAAGAAGCTCGTGTTCATGAACCTAAAAATTTCAAAAATAAAATAACTCCGAATTGTTACCGTTTTTATTATCCGCAATTTAAACGAAATCAACGGTCCTGGTGTCAATAAAACTTTCTATCGTTAAAACCGATCATTGGTCATACCGCCTTTGCAGCACGGCCTGTCTTTAGGATTGAAGACCAACAATATCAACCAAAGTGTTATTTTTGGTTCAAAAATTGTAAAGTATAGTGGATCTTATTATTTTTAATGAACTTACTATAAACACCATTTTCAGCTACTTTTGCGTAACTGTACAACGTTCAAGTTGTGACTTACACCACATTTGTGGTCAAATTGCATATTTAAACCCGTCTTAAAATGGCATTTCAGCATACAACTGTAAATACCAACGTAAAACTGGTATGCTCAATATACGGTAGTTACACAATTACAGATGAACCTAACTAAACCTAATCTTCAAGAAAGTATTGCCACATTTACAATAGTCAAAATATGAAGTATTTACCACATTAGGTAGAATTTAATCGTAAATTTAATTCTTCATAAATAATACTTATGCCAACCTCATAAAATCGAAAAAAAAACTGACATGGTCATTGACAATGGCCCATTGTACTCAGAATCAAAAGTAGACTACGGCCGAGATAACGGCCGAGATCAGGTTTGCGCCGAATTAAATTGGTAACGGAAAAATGAGTCATAAAGCCTCGATATAGGCCAAACTAGCGTTTAAAATTAACGGCAGGAGAATACCATGTTGTTCTGTCATAGACGTTTGGAAGACTGCATCAAAAATCGGAAGAAAAAAGCCTCTCTGAAACTAGCCACTTTCATTTGGTCAAAAAGAAATATCAAAAAAGATTCAAAAGTGCCTACGAAGTTTGGCGTATATCGAGGCTTTATGACTCATTTATCAGGTGAACATGGCGTAAAACTGACCTCGGCCCCCTATAGTCTATTTTTTTATTCTGAATACAATGGCTATATAATTTTTTTTTGGATTTTCTGAGGTCGGCATTCCTTATTGCTTTCTCTCTTATAAATTATATAATGGATATGAAGTGGATAATGGATATAAATTGGATGAATTTGTTGGTGGCATAATGACCTAATTTAGGTTTAGTTAGGTTCATCTGTAATCGGTTATTGTAATATAAAACAAACTTAAAGTACATCTGATAAACTTTTTAAAGTCGACGTGTCAAATTTAATTAAGATTCAGTAATTGCCAGCTTTTGCCCACATGCGACCACACCAGAATTTTATTTACAGATTGTATGAACGTTACCCAATTCAAGTAATCAACACCATACAGAGGTACAGAAAAGTCAGAGAAACCACTAGATGTCATTCTAGATGTCGTTCTCTTTGGCTTAAGTTCAAATGAAGTTACGCGTTTTTGGTGTCATTCATCTGGCGCAGCAGTAGATTATGTTATTTTTTATTGCACTCTGTTTATCACAATCTATTAACGCTTGCAATGAATGTTGGACGGAAAATGACGACGGAGACTGTATTCCCGACCCAGCTCATTATACACTGTCTTGCGGGTAAGAAATCAGAGAAAAAATGCATAAAAGACTAAAGAAAAGAATTGAAAACCTTTGAAACTTATTCTATCGATGCCTATCGAGAAAAGTCTACTTTCGTATCGTTTTGTTTTCTGAAAGGAGATTTGAATGACATACAATTTGATTTTTGAAGTACAAACTGTACTTTATGTTTTGAGGTCACTTTTGAGGAAAAAATGAATTCTGCAAGCGAGGCGGTATAGCGCTCCAGAAGTGGAGAATCCGTTGTTGTTTACGGAAAAAGTTAAAATAAAGGTTAAAAAGTTAAAATAAAGGCCATTTGGATAGCTCATGGAGTTTTTGTTCATTTATCACAGCCCCTGCGCTGTTATCTTGCAGATTTTCCCGTTGGCTCCGTTATCTTGCGGATATTTTTTGGTTTTTTAGTGAAAATGTTTGAGAAAATCAAATTATTGGCTGTTACTGCACAAAATAAATCGACATATATAAATTACATTTTATCTTAAGGACCACGCACATAACGATTGAGTATGATATATGTATATTTTCCGATCCAAATGCTGCTAGTTTTATTGGGGCTTGCTCGTCAACTACGAAAAGCTTAACCGACACCAGGATGTCAATCGGCGTTCCGTTGGATGACTGTAGTTCAGGTATTTATTTTATAAACAAACAGCATTTTAATAAATAAGGCTGTGTTAAGACACAGCATGGAGAGATTCTACTAACGTAATACTAAAGCGACTGATACAGTAGATTATTTAATTAACACATACTGTGCATTGGGCAAATTCGCTACTTCAAATTTTATGACAAATCACAAAAATTCGGGCCAACCAACTGAACCGTTATACACCACCTAACCATTTGACTTAACACCATTTGGCTTAACAGTTTGCATTTGACTTAACAATTTGCATTTGAATTAACACCTTTTTTCGGAAAAAAATGTGTTAAGTCAAATGGTTAGGTGGTGTATTTCACATTTTTTTTGCCCTAAAATATTGAGTACCAAATTTGCCTCCTTGACAGTATGCTGTATAATATAACAGCATTATGATGTAATGGATTTCAGATATAACGGCTTCGACATATGAACTGACGTTTTCAAACTCGTTTGGTATTGCGGCGAGTAATATTGACGGCATATATGTTAGTGAAAATCGCGTTATACCAGTATCATGCTCCTACTCGACACAATTTGACATCAGTGTTGGCCTAGATATTGATTCCGTTGACCCTGAGGTGCGTAGTGACATCCCGTCCAATCCGGACTATACTAGTATTCAAATCAACAACTTGGTCACCGTCGATGATTTCGCTATTTTGACGCCGGAGACAACCCCACTTTTTGGCCAGGCATATCACTTTGAAGTCGAATTGGGTAGCGATGTCATGGAGAATATTGGATTCAGCGTTTCTGCCTGTCGCATCGAAACCAGTGGAGAAACAGGCTTGTGGTGTTGATTCACAGACGTTTTCGAAATAAAATAATAGTTGTAATAATGATAACATTCATACCGTACCGAAGTCCATGTTCGAACCTCGGTTTTGTTCGAACTTCGGTTTCGTTCGAATTCCGGGAATTTTCGAACTTCGGTTTTGTTCGAACTTCTGCTTCTCGGAAGTACAACTTTTGTTTTGTTTTGTTTCGAACTTGCTCCCAATTTTGCGTCTTATTTATACCCGTTTAGTTCATATTAGTAAAGCAATTAACTCTTAGAGGGAAGGAGTTTTTGGGAACCCGTAGGGGGAAAATGCGTGTAAATAAACACGCACTTAAAAAATTCACATTAATTCGCAATACTTCAAAAAACTGGTAAAGCCAAGTTGTAGAGCTCGTCAAACTAGGTCGATCTGACTAGTCAGAACTTGATTTGGGCCACCAGAGCCCCCTAGAGAGCTGTTTGAAATCTTCAACCTACGCAAAAATAACACCGTAAATCGAATTTTCTTGAAAAGTTGAGGTGGGGTCACCAATACCGGTTTTGCCCTACGGGGCCTCCATATACCTTAAATCGACGAAAAAACACGTTGCGTGTCTATTTACACGCACTTCCCCCTGGGAGTTAAAGAACCATGTAAATAAAGTCGAAAATAGGAACACAACTAATCCGTGATTAACACCACCTACAGCTCAAAGTTTTGAATTTTTAAAAGACGGATGTGGTGTTGATTTCCTCAAAGTCACATCATACACGCCATGGTAAGACAAGCTTCACTCAATTTTAAACTGAGCAACTAAAACGCGTTAATTAAACTAATGCGACTTTTGAATTTATTCAATGAAACGTTTTAAGGTTTTTATTGCAAACAATCGGCCAATTTTCCTTCAAACTGTTCACACTGGACACTTCGGTTACATCCCAAGAACTAATTTGTACTCTGAAGCTATGTTGGTCAATGGATGGAACATACGCGATGGTCAGTATTTTCTTTCATATTCATTGCTAACTATAAATATGGCAGTAATGAGTCAGTAGTATTTGTCAATGGCTCAACACGTTTCCATAACGGCCGTTTATCCTATAAGGGCCACTTTTTTCCTCAAAAATGTGATTACCCCATAACGGCCGTTTTTCCGAGAACCGAAAACGGCCATTATGGAATCAAAGACTGTAGTGAAAATAAGGGCTCATTAGGGTACATTGTTTGCGCATAAATTTCGTTATTTCGGTAATATCCTGCATAACTGCCATTTCTAACTGAGGTCCTAACCAGGTTCTAACTGAACTCAAACAATTTTTTTTCCTAAAACGGCGTTCGGAGGTTCCGATTGAGAGGCGCGGTCTGAACGTGGGAAAAGGAAAAACCCCCTTATTTTGATATTCAGCGCGGGATAAAAATACAGTTACAAAACTCTAGCTAGATCCAGTAGAGTAGAATCCTAGAACAAACCAGAACTAGGCTAATGGTGTAGGCTAGGGACTAGTTTATAACCTGAAATTTAGGTCCTCTATAACAACTTTTTTATTCTAATATATTAAATTTTTAGCCGGGCAGCTATTGCGACGAGCTTCCAACTCAAGAAGTCTGTGACGCCGTCGACTCCTTCAGCCGTTCTCCAGCGTTTGATAACTAAAATACCTCATGTATTATACTGCCGTTGCCAAGTCTTAGAGATAAAAACTCTAATGCAACAATTAACCAACATATTACATCGTATATTCTGACTTGTTAATCTCGCTATAAGAATAAAAGATCAGCATGATTGTGTTCTTTTAGATTTATACTTTAATCTCAAATCTCAATTTGAGACCATACAAATTGTGTACAAATTGTACAAGCACCGACTAAATTGGTATCATGTATTTTTGGTAGAAAGTATAAGAGGTCGAGAGGTCAAAATACATAAGTCAGTTTTGACCTTTCGACCAAAAATACATGATACCAATTTTGTACATTGTGCATGTGGACTCCAAATATAAACTCTTCATATATGTATACAAAATCAAGAATGAGAAGACATACTAGTATTTGATTTTCTATTTTTATTAACTGACAAAAGAGATGGCTGCAAAAATATAAAAAAAAATGAAACCGTTTCAGAGTTAAACAGTAGTTTTCACTAGGGACATTTGGAGAAGAAAAAATATAATTTTTGCAAAGCACGAATAACAACACGAAGTATATCTGTATCAGTAAGCCGCCAAACTGAAGTCGGGCTCATATGTGTATGTGTACGAAAAAATTGCTTGTATACACAGAGTGCGCAGTTAACCGCCACCCATGGCCTCATAAACTGCCGATTAACTTCAAAAGTGGCGGTTATCTGCGCAGTGCATGGGCGTGATTGCTGGAACTCTTGGCACCCCAAGCTTGAAAAGTAGCGGTTAACTGCGCACCCTGTGTAATTTGAATACCGAGAAGATTTCTAGATGGGTCCTTACGGTATTGAACTCGGGCCGAATTAATTAAAATCTAACCGGTATTAATGAAATGTCACAGTTTACTTGTTAGTCATTTTGACAAAGATCGCATCAGATGCGCCATGTTCTTGCAACCTCACAATTTTCCCAGCTGGGACATTTACTGAAAAATTTGGTAAAACATTAGGTATACTGTATACCGTATTCAGTTAGACATAAGTTTAGCTTTTGAAGATGTTTTAAATCGATTTAAAATGTTGCTTAGATCTAGGTACATCTGGCGCTCTCAATAAAATTCATACAATTTTTCCGAAAAAAAGAATTCGAAAACTGAAAAGTTGACCCAGTTTTGAAAATTTTGACATAATTCTTGTGACCAAACAGGTTGAAATGACAACCTCATTTACTACTAAAAACGAGAGAAAATTTTTCGCTCAGGCAATTCTAATGCCGCAATAGTCATCATTTGTTATGATAACTGAAAAATATCATTAGCCTTGATCGATTTCGTTTATTTTCTTTCTCACGTTTTTCATGATAAACGAGTTTTATGTGTGCTTGCATGCGTATTTATGCACGTTCTCCACGGATTCGGCGAGCGAGTTGAATGTCCTTGGGCATGATGGTGACTCGCTTGGCGTGAATCGCGCACAGGTTTGTGTCCTCAAACAGACCCACTAGGTAGGCTTCGGAAGCTTCCTGAAGTAAATGTTGTTAGGAATGCATCCATACTCACCATAAAATTAAGTCTATGAGGTATAATGCACAGGGTGCGCAGTTATCTTGGGAAAAGTGCCGCTCGTACGCTTATCGTGCGACTTTTCATAAAATTTATTTTCCGGATTTCCGCCTACGCTCTGAGCAGTTATGTTACAAAAAATCTTTTTTTTTTCTATAGAAATCATGTCTTTTTTTCACTTTTTTTCAATAAAATCATTTTTTAAGTCCATCAATTTAAGTACAATCAAAAATCAAAATCGAGACCGAACTTGCAAAATCAAGGGTTTTTCGGCGTTTCCGCCTACGCAGTGAGCAGTTATCTTGCGAAAAACGTTTCAAGGACCAAGTGCGCAAGACAACTGCGCACCCTGTGTAATGCGCTTTTCTACTTTCTAAGCCTATTAAAATACAAACTTTGAGAAAGGGAGAAGCACGTTATTTTACCCCATACTGTATGATGTTCTGCAAAATACTTACTTGAAGAGCTCCAATTGCGGCAGACTGAAAGCGCAAATCAGTCTTGAAGTCTTGTGCAATTTCACGGACCAACCGTTGGAATGGCAGTTTTCGGATGAGTAACTCGGTCGATTTTTGGTAACGACGAATTTCACGAAGGGCAACAGTACCTGGTCGGTAACGATGTGGCTTCTTAACGCCACCAGTGCTCGGTGCCGATTTTCGTGCAGCCTAAAACTCACGTTAAAAACAAAAACGCCAACAATTGCAATTTCGATGACAAACATGTTTTAAAACAATTTATGAAGGTCTTTTTTAGTCCATTTACCTTGGTGGCCAGCTGCTTTCGTGGTGCTTTTCCTCCAGTGGACTTACGGGCAGTTTGTTTTGTTCTTGCCATTTTTCAGTAATCTGCTAAAAACACCGAGTTAGATCAAAAAGATCGATTTGAAATCGCAAGATAGGTTAAAACCGAATGATGTTTTTGGCTCATTAGTGCTAAAATATCTAACCCACCAATTTCTGTATCAATAAAATGAAAATTTAATTATTAATGCTCGTGTCACCTTATTAACGGTTTAATAGCGTCGATAATCTCAAAAAATTACATGAAAAGACGTCGGACAGAATAGTTTACCCATCGAAAACATTGGTGAGATTTTTAGAAGGACTAGCTACAAATGTGAGACGAGAGTTTTTTCGCTAGAAATTACGAATGACGAGTTAATACGAATTTTAATTTTTTTTTTGGTTTAATAGTTCGGCAAATTACGTTTATAGTGAAGTTAAGTTATAGACTAGAACTTATAGTACAATTTGTTTCGACTTTAAGTTACTAACAGTAAAACTTAACTACGTAGCCTTAGAAGTTCAAACGCTTTGAATACATAATTTCTACTTACCCGTATTTTAACCAGTTAATTGTGTGGTTTCGTTTATGGAAAATATAATAACATAAATAAAGTCTAAATTGATGTCCTAATATAAATTAGACCGGTTTTTCGCGTTTTCAGATATCGTACGCACTTAATTGTTGACCGTTCCTTAATGAGTCCTCGTTAAGAAACAACATAAAGTCTTACTTATAATCAGAGTTGTTTTTTCATAGAATATTTCTATATTATATTATTATATAGAAATAAAAATTCTATGAAAAAACAAAAACAAACAACTCTGATTATAAATAAGACTATATTGGTTCTTTACGAGAATCCATTAAGGACGGGTCAACTGTTTTGTGCAAACGATATCTGAAAACGCGTAAAATCGGCCTACTTCCCAATTTCGTGGCCAAAATTCAACCCGGTCAACCGATATTAAATTTGATAAATTATTGTTAGCTGGACAGTTTTAGTTTAGACTTTGTGTCTGCTACTCATTTGCAGCGTATAAAGAAACAACAGCTATTAAGATAGCTATGTACTAAAGTCAATAAATACACTATTATTCTGACAAATTTACCATCATGCACTACACATAAAGCAAGTCCTACTAGAACAGAAAAGACTATTCTCAAGATTTTATGAAGAATGCGACCATTTTTTATTATGTTACTGATATACTCAGGATTACGGATTCGGAAAATTTTCTCACGAAATTAATCTGAATTTCCTATAAGAGCTTTCATAATCGAATTGAGACTTTTCAGACTTTTCTGCACGGAAAAAATAGAATTCTCTGAAACTCACATATATGATACAATTTGATGCGTAGATTACGTTGGTGAAATAAATTTGAAAAAGGAGACACGTTTTGGCGCTAGAGAGCATTTTCGAAGCCAAAAGGTCTTTTCACTGTGAAACACTTACAGACGTCACGTGACGTCATAGGTCGTTTTTTTCCGTGCAGAAAAGTCTGAAAAGTCTCATTAATGTATCGACAAACTTTTTTTGATAAAATAACAGTATCGAATCCGATCAAACAGCACACGGTTCGATGAATCGAGAAAAGCGTTTCGAATTACTCGATTTGGTGTTTATGACCGATTTGCATGATAAAATTGACTCTTATTTTCGAGCCAAGCAGGCAGAAAAAAAGAAAACACTAAAGTAAAATTCTGAACAAAATACTAATTATATTTATAATAAAAGCATAAAAGTCGGAAATATCGGGCCTTATTAACGTTACTGAGAAAATTTGAAATTAAAACTGTTGGGTTGTTCAATTTTCGTAGTGGGATTTATATGAGTACATCACCTGCCTAAGTAAGGAAACACTAAGTAGGTTAACAATCTTCAAATAAGTTAACAAAAATTTTTGACGATTTCGAAAAAACTCGTCTGTATTAAACTTAGTTAACAGTTTTTCACGTTTTCCAGCACTTCCGCCTACGCACTAATCCAGTAACTTAACAACCTTCGAGTAAGTTAACACATTTTTTCACTTTAATTGTGTTAACTTACTTAAGTTTGGTGGTGCTAAATAAAAAATCGTTCATAATAAGTCGAAAAAAAAAGTTAAGAATCTTCAAGTAAGTTAGCACCTTTTCACTTAATATTTGGTAACTTACTTAGGTAGGGGGCGTATTAAAAAATCGTTAATAATGAGTCGAGAAAAAAATATGCCATGACTCATGGCCCATGAGTGTCCGAATGAGTGCAGGGGCTGTACTTTACAAAAAAAGTTTCTTCCACGGTGGATGTAAGAGGCGGGGTTAGGCCTTGCGATGTCATTTGAGTCTCTCGCCATTACGTGTTTTCATTGGCGCTGAGTCGATTTCGCTCGAGCGCGGGGGGTCTGCACAAATCGCGCATTATGAACAACAGGAAAAAGGCCCAAAAAAGTTGAAAACACTTTTTTTAGCCACACGATTCACTTAAAATCATACTCAGAAACGTAATTATCCCCCCAAACAGAAATAAATGCACAATTCCAGCAAAATTTGAATTAAACGCATTATTTTTCATATATTAGCCGGTTTATAAAAATACGATTGTTAAAAATTTCTAGGCAAAACCTGCTTATTGGCAACGAGATCCTGAATTTCAAACAGCAAAAAAAAATATTTACCTTTTTTGGTTATCTCTGGTGTGCTGCTGCGCGTTAAAATCGGTGTGTTTCGATGTGAGTTGTTGTTCAGGCTTTTTTTCCTTTTGCTAGTCTTTGTGTGCGTTTTTGGCGGTTTCGATTGGTTGGTCGATGTGGAAGCGGCGGCGCTGATTGGTCTGGCCGAATTCAAGACTGCCCGTTATTGGTTTAGCGTTTTGTCGAGATAGAGCTGGGTGATGCGGTAGCAGGGAAAAAGCGTCAAGAAGCAACAAGACATATCGAGAAGACGCCCTGAAATCCTATCTCCTTCCGAGTCCAATTGCGCCTACCCTCAAATTAATGAAAATTTTAGCATTTTTTGGGGAAATTTATGTCAGATAAAGACAAATCGGAGCATTTTGGAACGACTGGCTTTGTTCAGAGTGGTATTGAAGAACATAAACACAAGAAAATCAAGGATTTAGTACGGTCACGTGACACAAATGCACTAGTAAAGAGATCATGCCTAATTTTCTTTGGACTGTTTTGGGGGGTCTGCACAAAAATGCCGCAAATCCAACTTTTCGGGCTTCTTTGCCTAAAAGCTTGACTTTGAGGAAATTTTATGAAAGGCATGTACAAAAAATTTTTTTCTTATAATAATTATAATTCGCTACAATTATAAGAACTTTAACCAAACTTTTTAATTCCAAAATTTAATTCCAAATAAAAATTAAAGTAAATAAAATGTAGTATAAATTATACAAAACTAAGTTCTTCAAATTTTGAAAAACTAAAATTTGTTTGACCTTGCTTTTATCGAGCTAACTAGCTTAGTTTTTAATTAGTATGATTCCGTATGTACTGTATGTATACGGTATTCTGAATACCTAACGCCGCGACGGTTAAATGATTGCCCTAGCTTATCTAAGCGGCGAAGCATCGCGGTGCACCGCACCTAGGCCGAAAGTTTCGGCTCGAAACCCATAAATTTTGCACACCTAAGCGAAAGAAAGTTTCGGATTAATTTTATCTTCGATTTTATCGAGCTTAACTCCCAGGGGAAACGTGTGCCTTTTAGTGACACAAGGCCCGTTTTGGGTGATTAAGGTGTAAGACGGTGCGTTTTAGTGAAACGGTTATTGCTGACCCCCTGAATATTAAAAAAATGAGATTGCCGGTAATTCAAGCTAATTTGGGAAATCGGAAGTTCGGTACAAAACTGGTTAAAATTTCTGGTTTCTCAAATTTTGCTCAAATTTCGCAAGGAGCATTTCAGACATCAATTAGCACGACTCTGACATAAGTTTTTTTCTCTTTTTTTCTCTAAAGTGCTGCAATGCACTAAATTACAAAAAATTACAATAACCCAAAACCGGTTTTTAGGGCTTTTATTTGTCTAAAAAGTTTTTCCACAAACATTTTAGAAATATGGTAAGTTTTTAATTTTGGAATAATCGAAAATTTCCCACAATTCCTGGTTATACCTTTTCACTAATACATAAATTACAAATTTTTACATTTTATTGAGACAGAAGGAGCAGTTTTAAAATTGTAGCACAGTTTTACAGAAATTTTGCACAAAATTCAACCGCACTTGATAAACCAGTCGTAAGACCCGCTTTGTGGGTTGATCATCCAAGCACTCCAGCAGTCTGGGCACTTCAGATATTTTTTGCTAGATTCCATATCACGTTTTCGCATTGTCATGAGTTTTTCGTGGCGCTCTCGAATTTCTTCCTTTGAGAGTTCCACTTGTGCTGTACACTCCGTAGCCCCAGAGGAGCCCGAACCGCCGACTGACAGTTTACAGGTAACTCGACTGTTAACGCCATCGGCCTCGCAGTGGTAATTACCGGCATCCATGGGGCTGATATTTTTCACTATTAATTTACGCATGAATCCACAACTGCTCGGTTCGTACTTCAGAATGCTAAATGATTATTTTAGAAAAATGATGAGGGGTTTATTTAACATAACTAAGAAGTCTGAAAAAAAAAATATGCTTTCCAAGACATATACGTGTATAGTGTACCTGAAATTATTGGAATTGATTCGTTTGTCTTCCTTGAACCAGGTGACCTTCTGGTTCTGGTTTTTGACTGCACAATAGAACACTTCAATCTTTTCCTGGCGACCGGTTAACGATTTTGGTTTCGATGCAAATGCATTGTATGTTTGCGATTTGAGCGGCGATTTTCCACTAAAAATGAATGAATTACCAAAAATAGCCGTGTGACAATAAAAAACTTAATAATAAATATAATATAATACATATATACCAATATAACAAATAAATGTGTCATAAATAAATGTGTCGGGTTTGTTCTTCACAGTTAACGTTCTAAATAAAAAGTTTTATTCTCACATTTCTATAGTCAAAAATATGTAAAAAAATATTAACGGAGACCGCAAACATCGGCCAAATTTGGATGTTGTTTCCTAAATTTTCTAAGTTATGAGCACTAGAATCCGATTGATAGACTTTGTATAGATTGTTTTTAGGTGTAGCTGAAAATCTAATTTTATCACCTTGATGTTTCTCCATAATACTGAATAATACTTTGAATTTAAATATATAATTTCCTTGTCAACATTTCCTGCTCATTTGTGCTATGAGCCATAGGCTATGGGCCATAGGCCATAGGCATATAACGCACTAAAATAGACCTCGTCTTTGTTTTCATTTTCAGAGCAACAAGTAATTTCGGCGGCCCTTAGGATTGATGGTATGACATGACCTGTGGGATATTGCCGAGATTGCTGTTGCAAATAAAGGATTTGGTCTATACTTTTGCGTCGTCTATTATTTCCAGACAAGTTTCAAAAATTCATGATCAATGTTTTTTCTATCATAAACTTATGCTACTTACTCTCCTTTCGTCAATTTTGCTTGAATTCGTTCACCTTTTGCTTCACATGAGAAGTTGCAAAAGTCCGTTGAGGTAATATTTTTAACCAAAAGTTTACGCCAGTCTCCCGACCACAATTCTTCATATTTCAAAATGCTGAAAATTCTTTATAGATAAATTTTTCAATTGGTGATGCAAATTACCTGAAATTCTGTCGGGTAATCGGTTTTTGACCCATGTACCACGTGACTTGAGTATTCGGTTGTACAAGAACTTCGAAAACAGCGATGCCCTCAATGCAGCCCTCAGCATCAGTCAATTTTTCAATCCATGGACTTTTTTTGCTTAATTTTGCTGTGCATCGTTCACCTTTGGCTTCGCACGAAAATTCTGTACAGTCCTTGTCTGTGATATTCTTCACAATGAGCCGACGATTATTGCCTTTGAAACCTTCTTCGAATTTCAACATACTATGATAAAATGCTATTTACAGTCCTCATCCCCGAAACGTCCCAATGTCCCCGAGATCTCCCAGTTTTTGTTTTAACATTTTAGGACGTTTCGGGGACGAGGACTGTATATAATAATTCATTATGAAAATTGGTTTATGAAAGAGGGTACCGTATGGTCGATTTTTTTCAGAAAAAAACTTTCCCGATAATAGGCCGTGCATAATAGTAGCTTGAATTCCGTTTACACATTTTTTGTCTTTTCTGAACCATTTTCTCTGAAACATTCACCCGCAAGCGATTTCCTATTTTATCGAAAATTTTGAAAATTTGAAATGGTATACTTGAACACAAAAAATGTTTGATATAAGTTCGCCACTATTTTCCCCCATTCCGTAGGGGTTTGTTTGAAAGCAGCTTAAAGCCAGGGATATCGAAAATCACTTGAATTAGAGGTATTTCTATAATTATCAAACCTGAAATTTTGTTTCGAAATTTTTTGGGATCCATAGAACCATGTCACTTGAGTGGCGGGTTGCACTTCACACTCAAAAACGGCAATACCGCCAATGTATCCTTCTGAGGGCGTCATTGATTGGACAAATGGATTCAAAAAAGACAAAGTGGCTTCTTTTTTCTCGCTGCCACAAGAAACGGAATAATTGCAGAAATCAGCTTTAGTGACATTTTTCACGATAAGTGATCGTTTATTTTCATTTTGGGCCATTTCAAATTTGAGAAATTGACTGTTGGATTCGAGTTGTTTGCCATCTATAATATGATTATGAGTTTCATCAAACAATGGGTAATACCAGGGCTCGGCACAATTGGCTATTTTTTGGCTCGGCTCGGCTCGCCTTTTGAGCGGACAATTTTTTTTTATTACTAATACAGTTCGACTATACTGACCAGGGCTCGGCAACAGCCAGCTGGCTTTATTTTGAATTATGCCGAGCCCTGATACTAACTAGTAACTACGGTACTAAATTCCCAAAGACAAAATCTCCTTATTATTGTATTTTTGGTATAGATTTGTTATTTTTTGAATCGGACCACTATTAATGACTTCTATACCGTGTGTTGGAGTTCAGACTGTTGTAGTGATCCTGAAATACTTAGCACTTTACATGAATTTCTACCGTTTTTTCTTTCGTATTCTCTAAATAACAAACTGGAGTTTTTTCCACAAGTCAAAAAATCGAATATCCCAATCTATGAAATGCGTTAGAAAAGATGGCGGAACTTCATGTGAAACGCCGAGTAGCGTTAAAAATCATATGCAGATTGCTTAAAGCCCGACAGTTTGGGCTCATACACACCATAATACTTACGGACAAGTTTAATGAGAGTAAGGGCAGAGGTCGGCAGAATTTGTACCCTTGTCCGCGGACAAGGATAAACACGGGTAACTTTCAATGGTAGGGTATGGAAAGGTACGCTATTTTTTTCACTCGGTAACCCAAAATTTAACCCATTATCCGCGGGTAATTACCCTTCCTCGGGTAATGAGAAAAAAATAAGATAATCAGTGTTTCCTTTTCTATTACGAAAAAGCGGTAAAAGTTTCCAAAAATCTCTGCTACATTCATTAAAACTTACTTTGAGACCAGGTCACGTTCTCATTTCCGTTGACTTCAATATCAAATCTGCCGATGCCATTTATATATGCTTGATCATTGCGCAGTTCCGTTTTAAACGCGCCCATTTTGCTAATCGTGTTTTTTTTGTGTCTTTCTCACAAATGGCAGGAATCGCCCTGATATGAGCTTTATTAGTACTGAAAAAGGTGTTAATTTTATGAGCGACAAGTTTACCCAAGTCCAGCCTCTCGACTTCGATTGTGATTCAACGTAAATCTATAAAAATAAAGACTTGTCTGGCGGTTTTCACGCTGTACAGCTATTCACCTTTCCTGTAAGTTCATGATTTCTGTCAGTGCAGCTAAAACCGATGCAAACTATGAAGAAAACGATTCGGAACGTATTCAATCAAAACCTACTGATGAGTTGAACTCAGATCACTTCACCGGGCCATAAATCTAATGTGACATGAAAATATATAGCTTTAAATATTAGTAAAATGTTAGTGTTTTTTGAATAGCCAATTATAACGCAACAAACTGAATAACCTTTTGAACTTAGCATTTGACTTTAAAATCAACGGTAAATGTTGGAGTATGACTTGTATAATAAAATTCTCGAATTATAAAATTGCGATAAAAATGTGAAAACCCAATAATTTGAAGTCAAATAATTCTAATTTAAAAGGACTGTACTGTATAAACAGAAATGTAAAAATCGTATAGATAAAATCATATTTATTTTTTGTTTCTTAGCTGTCCATTTTAACAAGGGTTCCCAAACTGAAATTGAAAATTGAAAATTTTCAGTTAAAAATGTGGGAGCTGCCCATATAAATGGACTCACAATTTACTCATCATACGGTATGATTCATACCCTATTAACCTTGGTACCATGTGGGCCAATTGGCACAGATGTCTGTGGTTGCTGTGTTTATCCCTGCACAAAATGACCTATTTTTTACCCATTTTTCGCCTTCAGAAGCAAAAAACTGGGTGAAAAATTTGCTGATTTGTTTTTTGAAGTTCATAAGGCGATGTAAAAAAACCTGGAGAAGACGAATGGACGTATAAACTGGAAAAAATTTCTTCAAAATCTAGAAAACTGGCCCCCCCGTGGAATGCCCATTTTTTGCACCTGTTTCGCTCTCTAGCGCCAAAACTAGCAATTTTTTATAATTTTTTTTGGCATGGTTGAAATCAGGAGGCAAAACTAAAAAAAAAAATTCCGAGCCCGCGGAGAAGTCTGAAATGTCCAATTGGTGAACAATTATGAACAATATAGGGTTCGGAAGCGAATTCCATGAGCAGCCTTTATAGGCTCGTTCATATTTAATCTACGCAAAACGTGATTAATAAGTAACGCTTAGCATGGCCTAATTTTTGTATTGTTATTTTTGATCTGGGCTTTTTTCATCGGGTTTGACCATAAGTGACAAATTATAAGCCCGGAATGTACTATAGAATGACAAAATTAATTGTAAAACTAATTCAACTCATTCAAATCTATTAATAAATTTGTCCTAAACTTAAGATTGGAACATATTTAGGATGAAAAGTTCAAAAACAAGTGATGTGTGACCTTAATGTTTCTTCATCGGGTTAAAATATTTTTTACCGTGTCGTCTTTGTCCAGACATGGGCCAAATCGCCGACACGAAGACCGGCCGAACTGAATTCTAAACGAATGCGAAGTAAAAAAGATGATCATAGTTGTCAACTTAAAACATTAATCTGCCTTATTGTCAGAAATGTTTTTCAAATATTGTTGTGTTCCAACACCTATCAATATTAAGTAACAACCAATGCGGAATCAAATATAAAGCCGAAGAAAGCACGANTTTATTCTGATGTTGAAAGTACTTGTATGTTTTTTCAGCTTACTTATAATAGGTAAATATACGGTGAAAATAGTGGGAATAAATAGGACAAAAAATGTTGATTCAAATACAAACTTTAAGGCGTCAACAAACTGTTAACACAAATGCTAACTGTTAATTCAAATTGTTAAGTGGTATAATAAATCCCATCATCGGTTTCGTTAACGGCCGTTGAAAGCTCATAAAAAAGGATAGCAGATAAATATTAAAAATCGGACTTTAATTCAGAGAAACTGTGAGCAGAGATGCACATTTCGAGTTGTGTTACCCGAGTTTACCCGTGCTAAAAAAAGTTGTCCGACCCGTGTCCAACCCGCGGGTAAAACTCGGGTCGGAATCCGAGTGTGCATCTCTGACTTTGAGATATTAATGTGCAAACGTTGATAGATAAGTATTTATATTTACGAGAAATACATATAAGTTTAGGTGAAAATGCGTACACGCGATTGTTGGCACGATCACGACCTATTGAAGTTCCTTCCTACTTCACCAGTTTGGACTGGGAACGGGAAAACATGTTTAGTCTAATAGTAAAGATGTGCCAGTTGATGTAACACATATGCACTACTTGCACAGTTCATTTGCTGATGTTTTATACTACGTCATGTTTTCGTAATATCATTTACATTTTGACTTGACCGCCAACGCACTGCAAAGTTATGTTCCAATTCTCTGAGAACACTTTTGCAACTAAGCTGCAAAAGTGGTGCGGTTGTCTTTCGATGCTTTTCGATGTGGGACGCACAGTCGGTGAAATTTTTCATATAAAGCGCGAGTACTTTAAAAGTGCTGTTTATGGCATCACTCGAATCAACCAAAGAGAGACCTCAAAAAGACCCCTAAAAGAGACATTATGCATGTTACGTAGGTTTTCGGTTCGCTTTTAACGTCTACGCGCTTTAAGATAAAACAAACCTAGAAGTCCGATTAGTTTAAATGTTCTTAACATGAATTTCCAAAGAACAACTGGCAACACGCAGAACGATTGACACCAACTTGAAAGAAGAAAACAATTAACTCATACATCATGAATATTTGTACATGACTTTGTTTTTCAATCCTCTGCATAGTATCTACTTTCCTGGTATAATTACCGTATTTTAATATAAGGACTGCAGCGCTAAAACAGTAATTCTTATCAAACTGGCGAAACTCAAAAATTTACAGTAGTGATTAATCAGTAAATATTGTAATGTTTATTTATTTATTTTTTTTTGACGCGCTAAACAGGGTATAAGATCATGATCCGCGAAATCTCCGTCTAACAATGAAACTTTTAATTTGTGTGATCGTTGGTCTTTGTGCTGCAAAATTTCAAACGAATAAAATTGAAAATAATGAGAACTTTTGTCATTTGTTAGAGCCTGGCGTGAAATTATGGATTGAAACATCACCAAATGCAAACAATAACATTGTACGTTATTACTTTTTTTTTTACAATTTTATCTTTATGAAACGGCTCAAAAATATGCAGGTTTTACTCTAATAAATGCGATTGACTGATTTTTGAACTAAGTTTTATTTTTTTATCAAAAGGTGAAACTTTCGCAAAAAAACAACACATTGTAATGATATAAATTGCTCCATTTCAACAAAAGTATAAATAATAGAGCACACAGGACTTCGAACAAAACCGAAGTTCGAACAAAACCGAAGTTCGAACATGGACTTTGTGTTCGAAGTTTGGGTTCGAAGTTCGGGTTCGAAGTACGGTTCGAAGTCCATGTTCGAACTTCGGTTTTGTTCGAACTTCGGTTTTGNTATATAAAGCGCGAGTACATTAAAAGCGCTGTTCACGGCATCATTCGAATTAACCAAAGAGACACCTCAAAGAGACATTATGCATCTTACGTAGGTTTTCGGTTCGCTTTTAACGTCTACGCGCTTTACGATAAAAAAATCTAGAAGTATTAGTTTAAATGTTCTTAACATGAATTTCCAAAGAACAACTGGCAACAGGCAGAACGATTGGCACCAACTTGAAAGAAGAAAACAATTAACTAATACATCATGAATATTTGTACATGACTTTTTTTTTCAATCCTCTGCATAGTATCTACTTTCCTGGTATAATTACCGTGTTTTAATATAAGGTCTGCAGCGCTAAAACAGTAATTCTTAACAAACTGGCGAAACTCAAAAATTTACAGTAGTGATTAATCAGTAAATATTGTAATGTTTATTTATTTATTTTTTTGACGCGCTAAACAGGGTATAAGATCATGACCCGCGAAATCTCCCTCTAACAATGAAACTTTTAATTTGTGTGATCATTGGTTTTTGTGCTGCAAAATTTCAAACGAATAAAATTGGAAATAATGAGAACTTTTGTCATATGTTAGAACCTGGCGTGAAATTATGGATTGAAACATCACCAAATGCAAACAATAACATTGTACGTTATTACTTTTTTTTTACAATTTTATCTTTATGAAACGACTCAAAAATATGCAGGTTTTACTCTAATAAATGCGATTGACTGATTTTTGAACTAAGTTTTATTTTATTATCAAAAGGTGAAACTTTCGCAAAAAACAACAATTTTTAATGATATAAATTGCTCCATTTCAACAAAAGTACACCACCTGCGCCGTTATCGGGTAAACATTTTGAGGAATAATTTTGACCCGATAACGGCGCAGGGCGTAGGCGGTTTTTCTGGAAAATTTTAATCGAAAAATTTGACCCGATAACGGCACGAGCCGTGATTTTCTAGAATGTCTCATATGTCTTTGTCTCTATTTCACATTTATGGACTCCTAGTTGATTTTTTATATAAGAAATGATGAAAAAACTTGCCTTTAAAATATTTTGAAAAATAGAGAAAAGATCGAGACGTCTACAAATTCAAACAATAGGTTAAAACAATAGGTTAAAACAAATACAGTAAAAGGATTCATACGTATTTTAATGACGAATTTTTTGACCCGATAACGGCGCAGTGCGTAGGTGGGGTGGCTGGAAAATTTTTAGTCAAAATTTTGACCCGATAACGGGTTTTGACCCGATAAAGGGTGACCCGATAACGGCGCAGGTGGTGTATAAAGAATATTTCAAGAATTTACTCACAAAAACGAACCAGCCCTGGACATGTTCAAACCGACATGTTTTTATGGAAGGAAATCGATTAAACCTTCAAAATAGCATCGGGCAGACTCGGGGCTCACTCGAGAAAAATAACAACGACCCCAATTTACTCTTCTACAAAAGTCGATGTCAATTGCCAAGATCAAGTATTAAAAATGATTTTGCCCAATTCATTCAAAACCAATTTTGGTGGGATGCGAAGTTCGCAACTGATCCGATGCCGAAATCTGGCATTCAAGAAATTCGCCAGCGAAAAGCCCAAAACTGCGAACAACTAGGTATTGAAATGTGAATCCTTGGATTGAATTTTTTTAAAGTGATCTGACCAATTATAAGGTGCTCAAAAATTTACAATCTAAAAATATAGATTTTTGTAACTTGATTGGAAACAGATATCTTAAGCTTCTCAAAAAAGTCGAAAAATAACTGGTTTGGTGGTGTATTACGCAATAAGATTTCGTTGTGTGCACATTTACTCTTATGTAACAATTGATATAGTGTGGATTTCATTCATTTTTCTTTTATTTTCAGAATTACCAAATGGCCGTTTGGGTATCAAACTAACTGGTTTTTTTGTTGCTTCATCCCTTATGGATTTGGATGCGAATACAAACTATGTTGGTACTGTAATACTAGCTATACGAGATGGAGCTAAATGGTATAAGGACGGAAACCAACCACCCATCGCGTAAGTTGAATTTAAGAATTATTGGATCTTACGGTATGAAATGCTTTAATGAAATGAATGTGTAATAAACCCTCCGCACTCAAAGCCAGTCAATTTCGACAAATTAGAGCCATCTCAAAAAAAAGAGATTGGATCTAACAATGCCCGGCTCGTGTGTTTATCTAGCCCGTCTCTTATTCGAAAATAAATTTGGTATTCCAGGCTAGCGTTTTCATCTGGCCACGGTTTTTTCACATTTTACAGCTATTTCGCCTACGCACTAAAAGTTTATTTGACCCATGCGGGTCAAAACGGTCAGTTTGTGAGGGGGGAAATGGCCGGATAGTGCGCAGGGCTGTATTATATACCCTTAAAAATCATTAGTGATAATTTATGACCTTTAAAAAATTGTGAAATAAGAAAAAAGGTAAACTCAATTAAGGGGGTTAATGGTGTTGAGTAAATTCTATATTGTGACAATTGACAAATTGACAAAAAAATTCTAGATATTTTTTCGGTGACGCTTGATTTGACTTTTTTTGTTTTCATTTTCTTTTTCAATCCAACATTCATGATTTCAAAAAACAGCATCACATCTGTATTTAATATTTTTTTAAACCAGTCTATTAGTTTGCATTCTNCCAGTCATTTTTGAGAAATAAGAGCCATCTCAAAAAAGAGATCGGATCTTAAAATTCCCTGCTCGTGCATTTATCTGGCCCGTCTCTTATTTGAAAATAAAATTTCGTATTCTGGAATTCCAGGCTAGCGTTTTCATCTGGCCACTATTTTTTTTTTCACATTTTACAGCTATTTCGCCTACGCACTAAGAGTTTATTTGGCCGGGTCAAAACGGTCAGTTTTTTAAGGGGAAATGGCCGGATAAGTGCGCAGGGTTGTATTATACACCATCAAAAGTGACTATTAAAAACAAAAAATTGTGAAATAAGAAAAAAGGTAAACTCAATTAATATAGCATACAAGACGCCCTAGGGGACATCAAACGAATTCGTCCAGGGTACATAATTCTTATACCGGAAAGCGAGCTACAGTGGTATGACGGGACAAATCAAGAAAAACTATTTCAATATTATTTTGGGAAAACAAAGCGACAATTTGAGGGCGAACGTTTAAACTTTGTTACACTTGATTTTACATACCGTGCGCATGATCCAAATACACAGGAAGTAGTGTGCGATTTTGTCCTCGATGATTGCAACGGTCAACAGCAGTTAAAAACTCAACGATCAAGGGGACAGGAACGTAGAAATATGCGTGACAGCGCGAGAAAAGCTGACACTGATACGTGTACAAATGAAAAGGAAAAGTACAAAATTTTTTTCATAGAATGTAATTTCAGAAACCCATTTTTCATTTCCATAAACATAACATAGCCTTATTGCCATCAGGACCGGTTTGGTGTTTTACGTCTACCAGCTTTATGTTTATCAGATACGCTATTATGACTTAAAATTGGATTCGCATAAATTTTCTAGCGTGTCCTGGACCAGTGTTGGAAACGTTGGGCATTGGCGTGCGTTGACCTACGCCCAACGCTCAACCAACGTGTTGGGAGCGTTGGTTGTTGGGGAAATTTTATTCCCAACGTGTTGGGAGCGTTTGGCATTGAAGAAATTTTATTTAACCGATTTTGTATTTAAGTTAAAGCTATTCAATCTGGTGAAGTTTTCAATAAATAAATTTCGCGAGAGTCAATTTCGTTTGACATTGATCAAAGACATTTATGATGATGAAAATGGTTTAGTTTTTGAAAAATTTCCACAATGCGCTCCGTGCAAAAATGCCGAGTGTAACAAGTATGCAAAATGCGTTGGTCGATTTGGCCAGTATACATGTCAGTGTCCGAAAAATCCGGGCTGGACAACTAGTAATGCTGGAACAGGTCCACAAGGATGTTTATTTAATCCCTGTGATGCAAACGATTGTCATTCTGAAGCGACATGTACCGCAACATGTACGGGTGAAGCATGCAAGGGTATTGGAATCGAGTACACATGTAACTGCCCAAGTCAGGATTCAATTTTTTTCAAAATAAACAAAAAACTCATGTGTTCACGTTGTTCATACCGTATGAATCAAACTTAATTTTAGTTTTCATAATATAACCAAACGAACACTAACTTACAGCAACTCTCCATGCCTTCCCCAAACATAAATTCACGATTTTTGACAATTTTGAATCTTATAAAAGGGGCAACGGGTGGTCGACTTCAAATAATGGCCGAGGCGACAAGGGGTGTCAATTTGATCAATGTGCAACTAATCAGTGCCATAGTTCGGCAACTTGCCATGCAGCAGGCAACAGTTACGAATGTCGCTGTCCAACAGGATGGATCACGACTAACAATGCAAAAGGGTCAAATGGATGCCGACCAAATCCGTGTACAAATAACCAATGTAATAAAGTTGCAACTTGTCACGTTAGTGGAACAAGCTATACATGTACATGTCCTACAGGATTGGATGCGCTACCGTTGAAACAAGAGATTAAAAAACCTAATGGGAAAAATCTAATCACAATGTTCATTAGAGATAAAAATTCATTACAATCAGGCCCTAATTAGGATGTTGTTGTGATGTAGATTCCGGGTTGTTAATTATAATATTAATTGATACCATGGTATGTAGCCATCCTAACAGGCCATACCGGAAATCGGAGACATCCTCATTGGAGAACTGCAAACGGTGGACGGGGAGTTTCCGGCTGTTACATGGATTAAACATTTTAATATGACTTTTACTTTAACGGCATGTTTATGTTTTATATTGTGTTGCGCGATTGTTAATAAAATATCGCGAAGTATTCATTCTCATATTCATAAGTTCCCCAATCGCAGAAATTGGCAAATTTTCAACATTATACCTACATGTTGGTTCGTATATCGAGGTACATAAACCTATAAATCAATTTACTACTTATTTATTGAAGATTTTATTCAAATTTCTGTCAGATTTTCAAAACAACGATTTTCCAGTGTTTGTTTAAACGGAGCTTTAAGCGCTGTCAATAATTTCGCAATGTTGTTCGTAAGATGGTAATAAATGCAGATCGAATTCGTCTAAAAATATAATTTATTAGACATACATCAAGGAAATCTCCGTGTCAATTATTAATCTTAAAGAGAGGCAGAGTACCGTAAAATTATACTTCTAAGCACCGTTAAGCATATTATAATTTGTTATTCAATTTGCTCAAATTCGATCCTAATCGTTATATAAAAACTGAAAAAGTGTACATATTTGCACAAACGGATTTAAAAGATAAAAGTTTTAAGGTTAGGTCTATAATAAACTTAATCTCAACAGGAGGAAAAAATAACTTACTATAGGAGAAAACCATAATATCAAGTCCATATCGTCCGTTATAGGTTCCTTCGTCTCCATATGGGGAATACGCATTTCCAGTCGCAATGTCGTAATACTCAAGTGGCAGCTCCTCTGTAATTCCGTCGGCGCCATGACCACCCACAACAAATATCATTGGCCTATCAAAGTCCCCGTTTTCGACTTCTTCTGGTTCTAAGTAGTGTTCCATGACGATAAACTTTTTGTATAGTTGGACGACACAGTATACCGTATGGGGACGCTCTGACTCTGAGGGTGACGTCATATTAGCGTTACAAATCATAAAAAAATTCTCTTCAGAGTTCCCATACGGTATTCAAAATGCATTACACACGATGCGCAGTTAACCGCCACCCTTCGCGGCGTCCTCAACTGGCGGTTAACTGCAAAAGTGGCGGTTAACTGCGCAGTGCGTAGGCGATTTACTTGGAAAAAGTGGCGGTTAACTGAAAATAAGAGTGATAGTGTCAAAGTGGCGGTTAACGGCAAATAACGTTTTTGACCAATGAGAATTACACAATTTTGAAAACCCTCAAAAATGATGACTCATAATTTTAAATTGAAAAATTACCATGATATGAAAAATCTTAAATTAAAATATTTGAATAAAATAAATTGAATTAAAAGTTTAAAATTAATTTAAGGTTTTATACTAAAGTTTTTAATTGAAAAATTATAGAAAATTTTCAATATGTTCGTAAAGCTTTGAAATAAACAATTGAAAAAAAAANGTTTATCTGCCCACTGAGTCATTTTTTGGACCTTTATCGTATAATTTCAAAATCTCTTTTTTTTTGTATCAGCCGACAAGTGATAAATAAAGTTTTTTCTTTTTTGTCATTTTGTAATTTCACTTTTAATAAGAACAAGATATACAGTTTATGCACTGAAACTTGATACAAATTTAGAACGAGCCCGACCGTCGGTTTATCTGCCCAAAAAATATTCCAGTAAAGTTTTCCGCCTACGCATGCGGGTTTATCTGCCCAAATTCGGTTTATCTGCCCACATTCCAGGTCGTGAAATGGGCAGATAAACCCTCAAGGAGTGTATTATAATTTGTTATTCAATTTGCTCAAATTTGATCCTAATCGTTATATAAAAACTGAAAAAGTGTGCATATTTGCACAAACAGATTTAAAAGATAAAAGTTTTAAGGTTAGGTCTATAATAATCTTAATCTCAACAGGAGGAAAAAATAACTTACTATAGGAGAAAACCATGATATCAAGTCCATATCGTCCGTTATAGGTTCCCTCGTCTCCATATGGGGAATACGCATTTCCACTCGCAATGTCGTAATACTCAAGTGGCAGCTCCTCTGTAATTCCATCGGCGCCATGGCCACCCACAACAAATATCATTGGCCTATCGAAATCCCCGTTTTCGACTTCTTCTGGTTCTTAGTAGTGTTCCATGACGATAAACTTTTTGTAATATCTCTGTTGAACTCTATGATTTGATGTAGGAATGGATAAAAAAGTACGATTTTTAACACTTTTTATCATGAAAATATATAAAACTTATACCGTATGGGGACTCTCTGGCTCTGAGGCTTTGAGCAAGTTTCATATGATTTGTAACGCTATTATGACGTCACCCTCAGAGTCAGAGCGTCCCCATACGATATAGTATAGTATTCTCGCTGAACATTGCTCAGTCTGACCGGCAGACTCGGACGTATTGTTGGACGACACAGTATATCGTATGGGTACGCTCTGCCTCTGAGGGTGACGTCATAATAGCGTTACAAATCATAGGAAAACTGCTTAAAGACTCAGAGTCAGAAAGTGCCCATACGGTATTCGAAATGCATTATTAAGATATAAAAATGTTTGTAACACTGTTCCTCCAAGCTGCAGTCCATAGCTAACCCATGATCGGTGACCGGCTCGGGCTTGTTGAAGTTTACCGACTTCCTCCCATCCACTGCTGCCATCTTCTAGTTCCCCGAGGCGGTAAATAAGTCGTGATTCCGTCGGAATTTCGTACTGATTTAATTTGATGCCTCCCGTGATGTAAATAGCTTCTTCTTTTTTGTACTCATCGCGTACGTTCACCATATCGAATTTGTAGTGTCCGTAACCTCCAAATGTATATTCGTAATCTTCCATGATTTCCCATCCTTTTGAGACATCCCGATAACATTCTACAGTATTTGTGTAGGATTGGTATTCATCAACAGCCTACAAAAATGTGGTAATTACTCTAAATTTTTGGGGGAATTTGTCCACCTAGGTGGACAGACGTGTCGTAGCGGCTAAATCAAAAAATGTGTTGACAAAATCTTCCAAAAGGAGCAATACGTCCAAAATCTTGAAAAAAAGTGCAGAGAAAGTGGCTAAATATGCTAGAATGTTGGATTAATACCGCGTTGTTATGTTAAAACCGGTTCTGATTATTTCCGAAGCTTTTTTTTAATAGAACGACGTGCTTGTTTTATTTTACTACCTTTGTTGTTACTCCACCAACAACCAGCATTCCAACGCATACTTTATTATACGCAGAGGTTGCCACCGCCCCAAAATCGGCTCTGGCAACATTCAAAAATAACTTTGAATCCCATTTGGCGTAGCCTTCGGTCACATGGAGAAATCCGTCTTTAACAGTCCATTCCAAAACCGACTGTGACATGACCTTGGAGTTGACCGTATATCCACCAATTAGGAAATTCCGCCCCGCACATTCGCCTGCATAGCAATTGACGCCTCGGTGATGTTTTTTGCCTACTTCTTCGGTACAGTCTTCAGAGCACGAGGAGGAACAGTCAGAGCAATCGTTATTCGTATTCAAAGTTTTTGGAATAATCCACGCGTCAATTTCGTCCGAAGTAGCACCTAAAATAATCTGTATAAGCCAAAAAAAAACAATGAAATTCACAGAAAACTTGTCATATAAAGTGAATATTTTATTTAAATTTTTTTTGTTTGTTTGTTTGAGACGCATTGGGAAGAAGTGTGTACTTGGGGTAGGCCAATTCCGGAACGCAAATTGCAATTCTGAGCCAAAATCGTTCCGGAATTGGACTTTTTTCCGATAACTGTTCCGGAATGGGGTGTTCCGGAATTGGCGTACCCTCTGTACACATAATATACAGTACAATTATTTGTGTACTTATCAAAATTTGTTCACATACGGTATTATCGTATTTCCATACCAGTATTGTGGTATTTCCTTGTAAGAATTACTAGGTAACTGGTAAAATGGTGGTATAAATTTCTACCATGAAGCATCTTTTTGTTGTTTTGTTATATCGTTTTTTAACTATTTTACCTTCGTCTCGTTTGATTTCCACAACTGGGTACATGTTCAAGCGTTGATTATTTCCGGTGAGTTCTTTTTCGCTAACCGATACAACTTGCTCTGCGGTGAAGACTCCCCCAAAAACCAGTTTTGTGAAGTTTGTCGGGTAATCGATGCGAACGGAAGTGGAGTGGTACTCGAAGTGATAATTTCTGGACTGATTATCGACAACATTGGTGATGCGTTTGACAAAACCCTCATCTTCCGGACAAAATAAAAGTGCGTCCGTGTTTGTACCGTACTGAAGTGTTCCTCCAATAAGGAGAACTGTCTCCGTCACGTGGTCATAAGGAGTTTCACATTTGCCAGTTTGCGGATTGTATTCAAAATCTGGATCAATTTCGTCGCAAGTTTTGCACTCACCCTTTTTATAGTTTTATTGTAGTGCGTTATATTTTAAAACGCCTATTACATGCCTTCATTGAGAATCTGAATGACTTGTAAAAAGGTTATCCACCACTCTATATTTAACCAACCTTGTTAGTGGCATGTAATTCCTACGGCGGTCTGTAATTGCTTATTATCTGAAAAGTATTTTTCTAATTTTGACACTAGTTGGAATTATCAGACAAACCCTGCCATAAATTACCCTGGACAAATTTAACACGTACAACGATCGCCAAAAAAGTGTCACTTTCAGAAATAAGAGTCGGTAGACTAAACACTGTCCCTAAAAAGGATCTATTTTCTCCCAGAAAAATAATATCGCTTCAAAAAAGAGTTCTTGATTTTAGTATTGTTTCCTAGATATTTTTACTCGGCTTGTTTATGCAAAAATAAAAACCATTCCTCATGTAGGACTTCAGGCGCTTTGCAAGAGAAGCATTTTTCTTC
>SCLG01000005.1:859662-899808 GCA_004367875.1 Oikopleura albicans
AAATCGTTTCTATATGAGTCGTTATTATAAGTGTTCCATAAGTTATGGTCCATAACTTATGGACCATAACTGTAGTTTGCTCAACGTACTTGTTCATCTGCATCCTGGGACGTTCCCGCCGCTCTTCTCTTACGTGATGTTTCACAGTTAAATGCGTCACATTGTTGTTCCGAAGTCGAAAAACAGATTCGAACGCGACAATGAAGGAAAACATTTGGCTTATTCATGAATTTAAAAACATTTGCTTCCCAGCGAGATGTAAAGGCAACGCCGTTGGTAATCATGTCCACCTGGGCACGCTCGTCCGCATTCGGATCAACGCAGCTAGATACGTAGTTAAAATATCAAGATTTGAAATTTGCGGTAAAAAAAACAGATGTTTGGATGACATTTTTTGCGTCACAACTTACTAATCGCGAATCAAAGTGTAGCTAATATCGTCCGAGATGTCTGACGTGGCCGTCGCCCAGCATTCCTTGGTCTGAATTACAGCATCTTCCGGTCCCTTGAGCAAATGAGTTTGGACGTAAAGTCTGAATACATAATTAGGAGTTTCAATTTTTAACCGCGTGGTTAACCACTTGCGCATGTAGTCGCATCTAAGCTTTTAGTATGGCATTCATTATGTCATTTCAGAAATCATAATGCAAATGTGGGCCCGGAAAGGCCGATGGTTTTAAAGCAGAAAAAACCTGTATTTTTCAGTTTTTCGCGGTTAACTTTTAACCGGTTGACAGTAGACAAAAATCAAGCAATTTGAGACACGTAAGCACTGTGTACCCAGTCGGGAAAACAAAAATAAACCACAAATAACTAAGACTTTTTTCGTTACCCACAACTACAATGAATATAATCACAATTGTATGAAGAAATCAAGTAACCAGATTTTTCGGGGAAAACGTTTGAGCGTCTAAACGAAAAACAAATGCGGTCTACCTATTATTTACCATAATATTCACCGGAAAGCCAGACGGTCTGACACGAATCAATTGGTGAAAAAATCGCAGAACAGTCAATTTATATAAGGTGAAAAAACGTGAACTTTATTTGAGTGGCATATAATTGGGAAATTACTTTAATTCCTAAATTATCATATCGCCTCTCGACATGTTTGATCATATCAGAAAGTTCACTTGTCTAAAAAAGAAAAAAAAAAGACATTTTACAAATACCAACTGTCGAAAATATCGGGACTTGTACATGTCAAAAAATCCCGTACAGACCCGTCATATGAAAAAACAGTTCTGTTAATATTATTGGTACTTACAAAATGGTTCTTAAAATAGGTGATATAAGACTACTGTAGTGTCCATCAGGGCTATAAATGTGGGGAAATGGGGTCGCGACTCGCGGCCCGCAAAGTAAAATGGGTACACATTGTCTGACATCACACGGCCGTTAAAAATCCGGGCAACGAGTTAAATGTTATATAAGAAACCTGTCGGAAACATTGAGCATTGGGGGTTCGTTGAAGACGGTTTCGTATGAGCTGTCTTGGTACAACATCATTGCAACCGGAAATTGACCGGTTCCTTCGCCTGGTTGCAAAAGTAAGGTAACAGTAACAACCTCGTAGATTTTCGGGATAAAGTAGCCGTATTCGTCGCCGGTGGATGAGCTGAGACCAACAAGGTACTCCAAGGGGTAAACGCAATGCCATGGTACAATATATTCGTTCAAGGTACCCATAATAACATCACCTTTTTCAATACCGCGGTTGCCGTTGGTCGTAAAAAGTCGGTTCAAGTAACTCACATGGGTACTGTTCATGTGCATTTCCGTACCGCAAGTGTTAAATCCGAGTTCTGTGCAAAGTTTGACATAATCATCGCTATCGGTTCGATCTCCCTAATCATTGCGTTTGAAACAACGGATTTTTAGATACACCGGGTGCGCAGTTATCGGGCGGGTTTCGCGACAAAAAACCTTAATCGGGCGCCCGATAACTGCTCAGGGCGGAAGCGGAATAAGGTAAAAATATGCAAAAAAAAACGCCCGATAACAGCACGAGCGGGAAATGTGGTCATTTATACACATATATATTCAAGAATAATGCGCAGGGTGTCCGATAACAGCGCAAGGTGCCCGATAACTGGAAACAAACCCGCCCGATAACTGGACGACCGATAACTGCGCACCCGGTGTATATTTTAAAAGTGGGGATTCCCTTATACTGAGAATATGGTACCTATTTAATCTTATTAGAACTTTATAATAAAATTGTAGACTATCGCTTGGAAACTTCTATTCGAATACAAAAACTAAGGGGTCGGCCAACTATCAAAATATCATCCAACGGGGTCAATTAAATTAATTAAACCCATCTAAGTTTGACAAAAGAATAGTGAAACCGTTTATTTTTGCCGTCTCACTTTGCCTTTTGAATTAATCATCTAAACTGTGTATTTTAACGAAAAGAAGTTCAAGCAAAATGGCCCTCGAGTGTTAAACAAAAAACACCGCGGTCTTTGAACCGATCGTTTTGGGACGATGAAAAATTAACAAATAAATTTAAACTCTATCGATCTTTTTATAACTGCTATTCATTATTAATTAACATTTGCAGCCTAGTAAATCTGCTACTCGTTGGCGTATATTTCTAGCATGACTAATCCATTTAGACTAATAAACAAATTGTCAAGTGTATCCAAATCTTTCGCAGATGAATTTTGAGAAAAAAATTTTTTCCGATTTTTGTTCCAATATTTTCTGCATGAAATTTTGTTCGACCCGTATATTAGCGATTTTTGATTTGAGGCCGTTTTGATGAGATATGAGAGCAAATAGGCCGTTGTGCGACGATCTTCACAAAGTGACCCCCAAGAGTTAATAGTTGTTAACCCTCTGTTAAAATGTTTTTTTTAATTTGAAATTCCTTATTTTAGGACAATTTTACTGATCGTTACAGTTTATAGATCTGGTTGAACTGGAATTATGTGTTCAAGGGTGAAATATTTGAAACTATGATTGAACACCCTTCACGTTGTGATACAAATGTGCTGATATTATGACTATTGTAATCTGACAATTTGTTAAAAAAAATGAAATTAAAAATATTTATCGGGTTGGGTTGTTTCAGGCGCGTTTCCTGTTCACAGTTTTTGAGGTGGAGCCCGGCGTAATTTGTTGTGATTTGTTCGTCAGACAGGAATTTTTTGTTGAGTTGGATGCACATGTTGTTTGAAGTACATTCAACATTGACTAAAATAACACCGGTTATCTAACTGGCTCGATATCGAGACACTTTCTAAACAAGAATACTGATAACGTCATTCAAGGAACCTTCTTTACTGAAGTCTAGAACATCATTTTCTCGAAAACTTGAAAAACAAAACAAAAAAAAGTAGTGCCTTTTTTATTTAGAACGTCCCGATGAACGGAACTTTTCCAAACAGGGTGACGTAGAAATATTAATCTGGGTAGCGAACAATCACGAAAAAACAGTTTCGATATTAATAAATTATTATCTGAATTTTCCATTTTGTATAACATAAATATGGTTGTGCAACTGTTACAGGGCTGTCTCACATTGAGGGCTGGTTTGCTAGTTTTTACCAAAGTCCAATTTTGTCCTATAATTTGAATTACAAGCAACGCGGAGTTGTTTGCGTGGCTAAAGGCCGCTAGCCAATAGGAGGTGCCTATAAAAAATCATGAGCCAAAAGGCGCGCTTGTAATTCGTCTGTTACTGCTTATTATAAGCAGCGCGGTGAGTTGTTTGCGTGGCTAAAGGACGCTAGCCAATAGGAGGCGCTTATACAAAAGCATGAGCCAATAGGCTTGCTTATAATACAGTTACAGACGCTGTATATACCTGTAACTGCTTATTGTGTCCCTTAATTTTAACCTTTTTCGAAAAAACGTCCCTTTTTTGATTCTTTTTGATAAAAGTGTCCCTTATTTTGAATTATGTCCCTTAATTTGAGAGCCCCTGTAGTTAATTAGTTCAAGAATAGTAGTAAAGTAGTTTACCATCATCATCGGCAAATTCGCGATCTAAGTAGGATATTTGATGGGCTTCGCCATCTTGTGTGAAGATCATGCCATCATCACTGTTGGGTTGAACCGGCTGGTTAACCACAATTTCGGCCTGTTGACTACGCACAACGCCGACCATTGACGCCGCCAACCACGTTAACCTCATTATGCTAAAATAAACAATTTTTAATGCCAGTAGTAAACATGGTGTACTTGTTAATTAATTTGCGACCGGCAATCAATATGGGTCAGAGAAATTGAATTTGATTATTTATTAAACAATTTTTGTCGGAAACCCGAAGTTGAAATTATTTGAATTACCTGTGTTTAATAAAGGTTGCAGGAATTTTATATTTGCTCAATTAAAACGTAATTTTTTTATGAAAACACAAATCATATGGACATATGTAATACCAATTTACCTAAAACTTTACAAATAAAAGCGGTTTTATATTGTGTTGAACATAAAGCCTTACGTGTGGGAAACGAACATTAACTGTTGGGCCAGAAATTAAAATTGCTAGTTCTATAATTTGTACCGTATTGTTTAATCCAAATATTGGTCATTATAATGTGATAAAAATTATATCTTTAACGGTTCGGTATCATTTACTAACATAACTGCTAACCATTACCATAACCGCGTATCTAGGAAAATGTCTTTTTTTTCGAGAACTGTGCTACAAGAACTTAGTCCTTTGTCCTTTTTCGAACGTTTTTAGTTTTTGAAAATAGCGTCCGAAAAAGGAACATCATCACAAAAAGGATCATTTTTCTATTAGAATGGCCCCATTTTGGCCGAAAAATTTTCGGTTCAGATAATCTGTAGTAATTTACTAACCTCATTAATACGAAAATATTTATTTCGTTAGTTTTTCCAAGTTTTTTTAAGGAGGTGAGTGACCCTCTGTGTACAAATATGACATGCCAAATATGTCATGCCTTAGTCACCTGATAAAACGACTAAAAATATTTCTAAGGGTCATTTTCCTGATTTTCAGTTTTATTATTAAACAAAAGGTCACTCACCTCCTTAAACCATGTGATTTTTCGAAATAAATCTGACTTGGTCACAAGTTCATAAATCTGACCTGTTTATGGAAGGTAATTCACTTCAAAATAATCTTGAAAAATTGCAGATGCAAATTTTACGTTTTTTTTTTCGTTTTTTATGTTTATTTAGTCAATAGCAAATTACGTAATTCCGCCTTAATTTATCAACGTTTCGTTATAGAAATAATAAAAAAAAATAGGTTTTTTGTAAGAAAAAACTTGTCATTGATAACTCCCAGACAAAACACCAAATTGGTTTTTCAATAAAATTTTCTGTTTTAACATGATAAAACACCGCAACGTTTAAAACAGATAAGAAGGACTATACATAAAGTCCGAATGGTTTACTTCAACGTTTTATAATATACGCTATTAAAACCGTGAATATATTTTGGTGAAGACTTAATTTAGACTGTACTGTACTGCGAGTCGCACCGCGGACAGTCTAACTGTACAGTAGTAATGACTTCTACTTTTACTGCAATATTACGATAAATTAACATATAAATGTTATATACACCACCCACCAACGTAAAGTTACAATCAATTTTTTCGGCCTACGCACGACCTGTTTAAATTAATAGTTCCGCCTATCTGCTTAAACTAAACCCTAAAATGGAACAAAAAAAGTGTTACTAAAAGGATAACGGTTACTTTAAGAAGGTAATGCGTAGGCGACAAAATGACTGTTACTGTATTACTTAAAGCAGATAATGCGTAAGCGGCAAAATGACTGTTACTTTAAGCAGGTAGGTGGTGTACCTAAACTTATTCAGTCTTAACCCTTGAGGTTTGTGTTAACTCATGCATCCCAACTGTTCACATCGGCCGGTTTTCATGTGTAAAAATGATTACTTTTGAGTGAAATTTTGCTTAGACGATTAGATAACGTCTGTTTTAATACGTATAATGTTAATTGGAACCGGCTTATCCTCAACGCTGTATGACGTGAAATTCTTTCCGCACTTTCCGCATCAAACAAAAATCATTTCAATTTTTGCAGCTAAAAGTCCATTAGAACTTTTTTTGTCTGGTGGATACTATCTAAACGTTTAGCCTAATTTGAATGAGATGGAGCATTTGACGCAATTTAAATATTGTTTTAACATCGCTTTCGATTTCACTTTTTTTTCATCGTTTATATAAATGTATAATCATATTATTACCAGTTTTATTTTCCTGCTTAGATTTGAATGCAAATATTTTTGGTAAACTTAAGCTTGATGGGGAAATTGAAAGGGAAACGTGTTAGGAATATATTTTGTCAAACAAATTAAAATATTACAAATGAGTCCAAATTTATTATTATAATAAAACCGTTTTACTTTAGCAATTAGCAAAATTTGGAAAAAAATCTGATTTATTCCTTGATCAAATGTCGGACAATTATAAGCCTATCAGACGTTCGGAAAAGTGTCTTTGAAAATTAACGTGAATCTAACGGGTTCGCCGTTAACCGGTAACAAATAATGGCCGGTCAACCGGTTTTTGGTCAGTTAACGGCGCACGGTGCGCCGCACACCCAGTGTTATTAAGAACCAAGGAAAATCGTAGTTTGGTTGTTCAATTCGAGAAAATAAAGAAAAACAGTGCGTCGCAGTTAAGAAATTTTTTACATCTAAAGTTTGAAAAAATGTTCATTGACAAATAAAAATGATCACAGTGCTCACTTTCTATCCAGGTACAAAATGGGCACCTATCAAAAAAGAAAAGGAACTGGTGACCACTTTGCTTGTTGAAAATAATAATATGATTTTTTTTTGTGTTTTTGTCAGATGACAAGTCACTTGCAAATTTCGAAAAAAAAATCAACATTATTACCTTATCTGTAGCGAATTTTGTAATAGAGGCGGTTTAATATCTAAAAAGTAGCAAATTATGTCGATTATGGGATCCGTAAGTGGCTTCGATAACCCCAGTCTCGGGATGGATTGAGGATACGTAAGACGATGCTATTCAACCCTTTTTTGATTTCGCTGCTTTGATAAATTGTGGATACAGGACTTAGTTTAATCCGGGCCTAATTTACCAAAGCTACCATGGTATCTAAGGAGATCTTTTGGTGTTCAAAAAAGGAGATGGCTCCGCACTTATATGATGAATTTCATATGGAACGAAAACGTTGGAATATTTCTCAACGTGAGGCATTTTCCCAAATCGGTCACTTTTATAGTTTCTTGCTCTAAAACGTTTATTCATGATGGAAATATTGCACGTTTGAGAGCAGAGGTCGGCATATTCGATTTTTTTCTTACCCGTCCGAGTTTGTTACCCGCGGAAAAACACGGGTGAAAAAGCCGGGTAATACACGAGCTCAAAAACGAGGATAGAAACTCGGATAGAACTCGGGTAAAAAAATCGAAAAAATGGCTACCCGTGTCGAGTATAATCAGTTGTCTTGCTTGGCTTGGCTTAGCTAAGCTAAAGGAATTTTTTCTCAACAGGCTTGGCTTGTCTTGGCTTAATTTGATTTTTTAGCTTGGCTTAGCTTAAGTGTGATCGAAAATTTGTTTGGCTTGGCTTGCCTTGGCTTAGTGAAGTCAAAAAAATTCCTGGCTTCGCTTGGCTTGTCTTGGCTTAGTGAAGTCAAAAAAAATTCCTGGCTTGGCTTGGCTTAACTTAAGCCAAGTCAAGCCAGTTAAGCCAAGCTAAGCCGTGGTGCCGACCTCTGTTTGAGAGTTAAGTTGTTTCTTTCGTTTTTTTGAAAAAATTCAATGACTCCGTTAATTGCGAACATTCTTATTCATTTAGTGTACTCCATAATAAATAGCTTTTTATTATGGGTAAAACGCCAGAAACACAAAAAATAGTTTAATGAAGGTTTAAATCTAGCAAGCTTGAATTATTTGGGATTTTGTGTGATCGATGCGACTGGATTGAGTTCAAAAAGGGAAGTAAAGTTCAAAGAAAAAACTCATAATCGGAAGCAGTAAAAAAATGATTTTTCTTGAAAATGACATTTTCTAGCATCATAACGTCAAGCTTTTTTTCTTAATTCTTTTTGACGGTTTTAGATCCTTTCCTTCCTTTTCCTAAAGACCTGATCAAAGCCGCCCAAAAACTTTTAGCCCGCTTTCTTGGATATTTTGACACTCGGAAATTTATTTTGGGATTTGAGAAGTCCAAAAACTCGATTATCCAAAAATGGTATTTTTTGATTTATTATAAAATATTTTAAAACTTTAATTTATGCTTCGGTATGAGTAGTGAGCTGGGCAACACATTTTTGACCATAAATATCTTTTATACTCGTTGGACTAACAGACTGAAAGGAGACACCCTCAACTGATAAAACCCAACTCTTTTTTTTCTTTTTCAGCAAAATCGGCGCGCGTGCAACTAATAAAACCCAGCGTCTTTTTCCGTTTCGCAGCGAATTGCTCAATGTGCAACTAGGCAAACCCGTCGCCTCTGCTCTTAGACAAAAAATATTGGTTGAGAGGCGCGCAAGAGTTTCTTTTTAGTGTAGTATTTTTCAGCACAAAAAACGGAAGATAAATTTTTAGAAGATAATCTGTTTATAACGCAAACACAGCTATACAGTAGGCTATATTTTTTTTTGTTGCGTTTTATATTTTTTTGCGTTTGTTGCACGATCTGAGCCCGCTTTCACTTTTAGACCATAATTTTCTTTGCGTCGAGTTTTTCAGGTCAGAACGAGTTCGTAGGTATATTTTTTTTAATTTTCTGCAAAAAAAAATATTTTTCGACTTTTGGGCGTTTGCAAATTTTTTTGCGTTTGGTGCACGATCTGAGCCCGCTTTGACTTTTAGACCATAATTTTCTTTGCGTCGTGTTTTTCAGGTCAGAACGAGTTCGTAGGTATATTTTTTTTAAATTTTCTGCAAAAAAAAATATTTTTGGACTTTTGGGCGTTTGAAAAATTTTTTGCGTTTGGTGCATGATCTGAGCCCGCTTTCACTTTTAGACCAACATTTTCTTTGCGTCGTGTTTTTCAGGTCAGAACGAGTTCGTAGATATATTTTTTTAAATTTTTTTGCAAAAAAAAATATTTTTGGACTTTTGGGCGTTTGAAAATTTTTTTGCGTTTGGTGCACGATCTGAGCCCGCTTTCACTTTAAGACCATAATTTTTCTTACATCGTGTTTTTCAGGTCAGAACGAGTTCCTAGGTATATTTTTTTTGAATTTTCATCAAAAAAGAATANTTTTGGGATTTGAGAAGTCCAAAAACTCGATTATCCAAAAATGGTAATTTTTTCATTTATTACAAAAGATTTTAAAACTTTAATTTATGCTTCGGTATGAGTAGTGAGCTGGGCAACACATTTTTGACCATAAATATCTTTTATACTCGTTGGACTAACAGACTGAAAGGATGAAAATGAATTATATTACGTAAATTATTTTTCAACCAATCGAACAATTTTAGGTTTTTTGTACGAGCAACTGGATTATGTGAGCACTTGTAGGAGCACTTGCAGTAGTGTTTTTCATGGAAATAAATTATAAAAATTATGAAATGCGAACCGTGTTAATTCGGATCTCAATTTTATCGAACTTCTGGTTACAAAAAGATAACGAAAGAAAGAAGAGCTTAGCTAGAAAATGCCAAATAATTGCTCATTTTGCGCCTTCATAGCCATTTTTTGCGTGACTGGAGGAAGTTGAGAAAAAAATGAATTAACTAACTACAATCCATTTTTAAATTGTGCATCGAATGGTTAAATGGCTATTTGCTACTTTTTTTTTTAATTAAATATTCCAAATGACAAAATTCTGAGCAGCAGAGCCAAAAAACGTGTTTTGTACATAAATGTATATGTTTTTAAATTTTTATTGAATGATTTAATTCGGCAAATTGTATTATACTGAGTATTATACTGAGTATTATACTGAGTATTATACTGAAATCCATTCTACAAATAAAATAATCTTATTATTGGACGTCTGTTTAAACTCTGACATAATTGTCGTGGAAAGTCATTTCCCGGATTGTTGAGCGGGCATTATAAGAGGTTCCATGAAAATTAGGATTAGAAGTTTAGTCTCGAAGTTATTAATTATTAGGTCGGAGACGCGGCCGAAAGTGCACTTGATGCCACAAAAAAGTGCTAAATTTATTTGGTGCTGGAACGTGTAGATGACTGTGAATCAGGTGGACTAATGAGGCGTCAAAGTATCATAAATTTCACTCTCTTGAGGAAAATAGGCACCTTCGGCCTTGAATTGAATTTTAATTTTGGTCTCAAAACTGCTCATTCAAAAATATGCGTTCAGTATCAACACGCATAATCGAAAGCAATTAGCACCATTTGCTTTTTATACTTTTCTTTCTGACAATTGGCTTTTCTGAACATAACTATTCATTGAACACTCAGATACAAGTATTTTCCGACAAATTTTTAGAGTAGGATGTATTTTTAAGCAATAATAAGAGCGCAGAGCGTAGGTGAAAACTATGAACAAACTTAAAATTGTCATTTCATATACCGTAATTTCAAATTTAATATACTTGAGTCAACTTAAGGACGGGTCCATAGTGCTTTTTAGTTCTAATTAGTAAATAACCTTATTGACACGTCCTGAATATCTTTGAAGGATTTTGTTCTGACACGAATGGCCCATTTGCCGGCCTTCAATCAAATTTATCACGGGACAGGGTGAACTTGAGCCAAAACTAGATTAGTCCACTACAATCCACTTTTGAATTTTACGTAGAATGGCGACATTATTTTTTTCGAAAAAATGGTGATTATTGCTTATTTTTCTCTCTGTTGAACTAGAAATTAATGGGGTTCACTCAAAAAAGTTCATCCGAATAATCACTTTTTACCTGTACTTGTTACCTGTAAGTATATCCAGGTGAAATTATACATCTAAATCTCTACGTAACTTTTGTTTGTTTATGGGTTAAAAATATATCATCGAAAATTAGTGGCGGGAAAAAACGCCCTAACCCGATTTAACAGCCGTTCACTTTCAAAATTATTATGTCTTATTTTTGTTGATCGTATCTTGTAAAATTAAATTGATTTTTCAAAATAATGAATGTGCTACACATGAATGTGTAATTGCAAACCTTTTTGAACAATAGAAATGTTTTGAACGCCATAATAGCCACGGTAAAAGAAATAGATCAGACGAACTAATTATGCATCTGAAGAATTTTACTCATTACGAGTTCTATTCATTGAAAATTCCGGTTTTTTTTTGTTTTTTTTTGGGCTTTGGATGATAAAATGTTGCCGCGTTAAGTGCACGTTATTATGTTCGTGCTTTGAATTTTTTAGTATTTTTGCGACGAACTGCGATAAACAAACTATGATTTTGATAAGAATGTTGTTTTAGCGAAAAACATTGCCAACGATTGTAACGTCCCTTAATAAGGAAGTAAGGACTGTAATCCATTAAAATTGTCCATGTGTTGAATGTAGAAAAGACACAATTGAGGATAAGGTTAGCTCATAAAATATGGTAATATTTGTATATGCACCCACTGCGCGGCGCACTCTGCGCCGTTATCAGGTCCACATTTTGCGTGAAAAAGGGCTCGATTATGACATGTTGACATGATAAGGGCGTAGGGCGTAGGCGGGTAGTGGAAAATTTTGAGGGAACATTAAAATTTTGGGTTTTGGGCCAAATAAGGGCCAGATGATGTACCAAAATTAACTGTTATGCTTATTTAGCAAATGCCACGTAGTTTCTTACCAAATAAAATGAAAAGGCTTGTGGTCTATTGCCCTAGTCCAAAAAGCGGCTCATTTTTTACAACGTTCAAAGCAGCTGATTGGTACCACCCAAATTATCATCGAACGAAAAAGGATGTGAAAATACAAACAAACAAAAAATAAACCTAAAGAATAGCCGTCTAATTTAAATTTTTTTTTTTCATCTGCATGCAGAGTCTGGTTAATTATTGAAAATAAGACTTCTCACTTTTTTGCTTGACTATGAAACTCATGGAATACAACGTCTAAATAAGATCCGTAAAAAATGCTGTTCAATCCATTTTATGTGGTCCTATTTTTCCAGTTAATCCGGAATGTTGACAGTCTAGTCAAGCTGTTGACCAAAATATAGGTTCGTTCAAAACAAACAAAATTGTAACGCCCAGCGTGCCAAATGGGTGCGGCCTAACAGCCGCTATCGGTTTCTTGACGGGGAACGTGAATCTGTCAAACGTAGTTTTGATTTTTCTTNTACAAACAAACAAAAAATAAACCTAATGAATAGCCGTCTAATTTAATTTTTTTTTTCATCTGCATGCAGAGTCTGGTTAATTATTGAAAATAAGACTTCTCACTTTTTTGCTTGACTATGAAACTCATGGAATACAACGTCTAAATAAGATCCGTAAAAAATGCTGTTCAATCCATTTTATGTGGTCCTATTTTTCCAGTTAATCCGGAATGTTGACAGTCTAGTCAAGCTGTTGACCAAAATATAGGTTCGTTCAAAACAAACAAAATTGTAACGCCCAGCGTGCCAAATGGGTGCGGCCTAACAGCCGCTATCGGTTTCTTGACGGGGAACGTGAATCTGTCAAACGTAGTTTAGATTTTTCTTAGTTCAAATTTATATTTAAAACAAACACAAAATGCACTTGGCTTTTATGATCAGCAATTTAAAACCTTAAGTTAAGGTTTAAGGTCCTTAACCCTAATAGGAGACTTTTAACTTTTAGTTGTACTCAATAATTTAGCATTTACCAACATTAGATCGTGGAAAATCGGTGGATTTTTGACTAACAGACCTTAGCTGCTTCAGGAAATTAGCATGTGGATATTCGTTAACGTGTGTATGCTCCAAAATGAGCTTTTTAAATATTTAAAAAAATTTTGAGTAAGTTCGACACGGCGGTTTTTTCGGCTTGGTAACATTTTTCGATTTCCGGTTGTCCTTTTTTTAGTAACCGAAATTGACCGGTTACTAAAATGCACAAACAGGAACGGAACACCGTGTAACTGTTAAGTTAATGTCGAATATTTCGGAGACGTTTTCGTGAGATAGTAGAGTTTATGAAGGACTGAATAAAAATTAAAAATTTTTGCGGAGATCTAAAGTAGAAAAAAGTGGATGGAACTAGATGAATTGGTTTTAGCGTTTATCCACAAAATTAACCAGTATTGAACTTGATAATAAAAGCGGATAAAAATCGGGCGTAGGAAGTGTTCGACCTAATTGTGCGTTCAACTATTCGGTAAATTGATTTAATGAGTTCTGAGCAATTCCCATTATGAAAATTACCTTTCGAACAGTCGACGAAACGTGAAACACTCGAAGCCCCCATTAAGAAAACTGATTCATGTCACTTTTAAAGGAAACCATGTGGCAACCGTTTGTGAATTATCCAACAATTTGTTTGATTAATCCATTTGTTCCAGAAAATAAATATTCTAGACTATTAAACAAAATTGGCAAGATTCGTTAACTTATTATATGTCAAAGCCCAAAAGTTGCTCTTTTTATTCTAGAAAATTAGTAAACGGGGAAAATCCGCTGTATTATTTTCTAGAACGAAAACGGCAAAACTTTTGGGCTTTGACATATTATATTGCTTAAAGCCTTTTCGATTCCCTGAACCCGAATTCACCTAATTTAACAGTGTAACAGTTTTGTTTCGGAATAACAATATTTATACCGTAGGGGGACTCTCTGATGGAAGTGCTTTTAGGCAGCGCATATAATTTTAGGCAGCGCATTCGCTTAAAGCACTCCCATCAAAGAGTCCCACTACGGTATAAAAAATCACAACGTCGTTATTTGCCGGTTTGTTTTACTAGTATTTTTGTTCGATCATATGATATGTGCCATCGAATATGAGATAAAATAAGTCTTGTAAAATAATTATATGCTCTCAAATTTGTAGATTTTGAAAAAATAAACCCTTTATCTAAAATTGTATGATTATTTTTCTTTCTCGTCATTTTTTGTCCGATAATTTTGCCCATGTATTTTATGGCCGTAAAGCCCAAAAAGCCGACCCAACTTCGCAAAATCAATTTCGTGCAACAAAAACAATCATTATATAAAAGATGTTTAATAATCAGGTATCGAATTAGAAGGACAGCAAACGCTCCGTTAAATGGTCCGTATAAATTGGATCAAAGCAGTCCTAAATTGATTTGTGGGTAATTCGCGGTACGCCATTGGTGCCATATATATCGCTCGTTGAAGTGCACGAGTCTCAAACAGTTTGGATAACTCAATTGATTTATGACAAATTATGTTCCGGTCCTCTAATCAAAGAGAAAAAAGAAACCGATCCAGTCCAAGTGTGTATTTCGTAATAGACACAAAAGAAAGAAAAATCGATTTTATAAGATCTTATGGGGTCAAACAAATAAAAATGTACCAGGGTTGTTTAACAAAACTGAAATTTTACATGTATTTGTGTGAATTTTTTTTTTTGATGAACTTTTGATCTTATCAAGGTATCAAAAATGGTAACTGAACTAGAATGGTCTATACCAGAGATGTAAAAGTTCTGTTCAAATTTTCAGAACAGAACGGACCGTTCAAAAGTGTGATTCTTTACGATTTTTTGCGTTCTGCAAAGTTCGTGTTATAGAACGCTGCGTTCTAAAATGAGAACGTTCTATTTCACCACACTAATCGTTTTTGTGATCGAAAATAGAACGGTGTTATGACGTTCGTTTGTTCAACCAACGTTCTGTTCGGGTGAACTGACGTTCTTGCGCAGAACAGAACGTTCACATCTCTGGTCGATAAGTTTGTCACAATTTGCTTTAAAGGGAACTCTATTTAAAAAAAAATTGAAAGTAAAAGCTCCGTATATTTTCATGTTAACTTAAAAGCTGATAAACCCGGTTAAACCCAAATAAATTTTATTAACTTTTCGCTTGACGTTAACAATTATCTGGTCGCCACTTTTGATTTCTAACATAAAAATTGATGCTATGTTTAGCTAAATTATTTATGAACACGGGTCTTTTTTCAAGACAAAAATGCGGTATGCTGAAAATGTTAGTTATTCTTCTTGGCCCCGCTAATTTGACTATCATGTCAAATACTTTCATTAACGTGCATTTCGACTCGTTTTGTTGACAAAAGTGGCCTATGTGCCCGTTCAAATTCGGAGCAAAAAAAGTGAACTCCGCGAACTTCCAAAATGAAAAATTTAGTACCAAAAAAGGGCATAAATTCATTTCATAGTTAAAAAAAAGGTGTTGAAATTTTAAAACCCGTATTTGAACCGTCTTCTCAAAAATAATCGAATAAAATCAAATCTTTAATTTGTTCGTATTTCATAAAAAATAAAAGCACAATATCGCCGATATCTTGCAGATGTTTTTCATGTGAAAGTTGAAAAATAACGGCGCAGGGGGTTATAGCCATATTAAATCCCACATAGTATGCTCATAATTGGCAATTTGTATGCGGCGCATTCAGTATACGGTATACTGTATACCATAAAGCGTCCCCGACTGAAAACAGTTACGCTGAAAACAGTTAAAATCGTTACGAAAATAAATATTCGAAAAGGATTTACATAGAGTCAATGTGGAAAATCACATGATCAATAAAAGAGAATTGAGTATTTTTTGGATTTGCAAATTACCGAACCGAAAAATTCAACCCCTTAGGAACACATTGCGGCCTTTCTCGGTGCTTTGAAAACGTCAGAAGATGGAACATTTAACAAGTCAACTTGTCAGCTCATTAACATTAATTTGCTGCAAAAGAAAACCGCGGTTAACCGAAATCGTAAACCACCTAAATCGGCCTGTTAAGTCATCGCCCTCATCATTTTGCTTTTGATCGTGATTCCTGATCCGATTAGCGAAAGCATAAAAATATATAAAATATTGAATAATGCCGATTATATTATCGAATCCCTAACCCCATACCGGAAACAGGTCAAATCCGAATAGGCCAACCGCTTAAAAATTTCGGACAATGTGACATTCGCCGTATTTTCGCCACAAACAGATTTCTGCGAACGAACTCCAAACACGAAAATACAAGCCAACTCGAAATTAAATAAAAAAACACATAACGCACGCCGTTTTATGTAATCAGATCATCGCCTGATGAAAAAATCCGGTTAGCTCTATTCGAAAGGGGGGCCATCGCAAAACGCAAAATCCTGTGCGAAACTGTAACTTTTTTTAGAATTTTTATGCAAGAATAAATCAACAGATGTTGTTTTGGAAAAGAGAAATCGAGAAACACGTTATGAAATCCTTTGTTTCGTTCTCCGTTTTTTCATGGAATTTATCAAAAAACCCGAAAAACATTATGTAACGTGAAATTCATTTTAAGGTCACATGAACTGACCTTAGATTTCTTAGTGCTCGTTTTTAGCATTCCAATTATTCACAAGATTCTGACAATGATCTTCACCCAAAATTTGAAGTCGTTGCAACTAAGAAAAAATACTACGCAAGCAATTGCCAATTGGTTTTAAAATAGTGTCCGGTAATTTTTTTCATTTTGTCATGAAATTTATCTCGATGAAAAAATTGCAAAACCAAGTAGTTTTCGTACTTGTTGCTTGAATTTTCTGCGTCATATCAAATAGGTTTGGTCAAACCCATATTATAAGGGATAAAATATTTAATCCCTTAGCACCTACTGTATACTAAAGGTTTTTTAACAAAGTGTAAGCATTTTGTAACAAGAAAATTTACCAAAATATTTCCCAGATAACTGAAATTTTAAGGAAAACGCTTTTTAAGTTCATCCTTATTTGACGTATTACGACCAGGTCTGGGCCTAATTGGCGCACTTAGGTTGCCGAGCCCGGATCAGGATCTTTACGGTACATTATTAGTAAATTACTGTATGGAGCGCCAACGTTTATGGCCCAGAATTCTGCAGAACTTGGGACAAATTGATGGGATTCATTGACTTATGATGTCATTATTTTCCTGTAGGTACGTTTAATTAATACGCTTTGTTTTGTAAAACATATCCATACTTGTATGAAAAACTTAATTTTTTAGGGTTTGAACGTTTTTTTTTCTCTATGATACTTGGCAAGAATTGTATATGAATTGTATAAAAAAATGTAAACAAAAAGTCCATAATTGATTGCGGCTAACATTTTTTCCTAACTCTCTCTTACCTTATTTTTCGATTCTTTTGCTCCGTGTTTGTACAAAAATTCACTCCGCCCAGACCAAAAGTTACAAAAGTTAAAACAAAAACTATACAATGGTTTTTTTGTCTCTAATTGACAGAAACGAATCAAATTAGCTTTCAAAAGGAAGAAAAATAGAAAATCAAAATTGCTTAATTTTTCGTTTGCGGGGTAAAAATCAAAATTGGTGAAAGCAAAAAATTTTTTTATATATTTTTCGTCTGTTTGTTATCTGAGGTTGGTGGTCGGTCTGGTCGTTATCCAATGTAATGTCGAGGCGACGCGGTCGAAGTCGATTTATTACTCTGGTGTTGAGCGACGCCAAAAATCGTACGCGACGGGGAGCGATACAAAAAAAGTCCTGTTTTTTCTCACAGACTCCCTGCTGCCGCTAACCCTAGCCTAGTTAGAAGCGAGCGGGATGTGGTGAAGAGGGCACCAGTGGGCTTGATGACACATCATCGCGCTCGTCACTTTTTCTTTTATACCCTCAAAAATTGACTGAGGATGAGCTGGTCAATGTCAACCCTGCGAAACCGTGACCGTGGTCAACCACACCCGGATTTTGTTCGTTTTTTTAACGTGGTGACATTGTCGTTGGTACTATACAATTCGGAATCCTAACCCCTAATTATGAACGCCAAAAACTCGAGAGTCGTGGATGAGTATTAATGTCAAAGACTAAACCCTGCATTATTTCTTCTGCATTCACTGTATCTAAGTGAATTATAATACACAGGGTGCGCCGTTATGTTTCACTTTTTCCCGCCTGTGCTGTTATGTTTCACTGTTTTGAAGAAATATTTTCCTCTAATACATATCTTTATATGTGAAGCCCTACGCCGTTATGTTTCACTTTTGCCCGCTCGGCCCCTTAAGTTTCACTATTTTTGGATTTTTTTGTGAAACACAATGGCGCACCCTGTGTAATATCTTTCAAAATACAAAATGTAAGAATTAAATTGTCGTGATTTCCTCGCATATGACCAAAAATTATCGGAAATAACGTTGATTTATTTTAGTAAAAAGTTGGTTGACGTCAACAATGTCCAACGGTTTTTGTGTCCAAACGGTTATATGCGTTACCTTTACACCGGCTACTGGACAACCTAAATGGTGTAAGGCGTAACCAGGTGTTGAAAATCTTCATCGAATGCTGAATTTATCGTATTTTTATAATAAGATTTTTAATGAAAGTCGAAGTAATAAACACAATAATTAACTTTTTTCGCATTTCTTCTTTTTTTAGCGAAAACTTGAAGGAGCAATAATGGGCAGGTCATTGTCACTTGACCGAACCGTGACCGCGGTTGACCAAACTCGGATTTGTTCTTTTTTTCGTTCGTTTCTTATTGATCGAAATTAATTTCTTGTCGTAATGAATCTGACATTTCCTTCTAACGGGCTCTTCCGTCTCTAATGTGGCAAAAAGTACCAACAAAGCAATGAGTGAACCCAAAAAGAAGCAGAAAACCGGGCGCAGAATTCACTTGAAATATTAACCGCCGAATCCCTGGAGAGAGCCTTTGGCGCATTTGTGCACTTGGGATTTACGCAACTTTCGTTTCAGTTCCATCAACAGTCAGATTTACGTAATTTAATCGTGAATGCTCATGTAGGGAGGAAATTGATATGTCAACATCGCCTCGATAGACTGTCCAATCCATCGTTAATTTTTGCGCTAAAATTAATAGAAACCACGACTCTTGTGATCAAACTCGATGTACTAAAATAAGTGGAAATGACGAAAAGGGTCCTTTTTAGACTACTTTTTTAAGACGTTGGCTTGAACTAAAACGGCAGACTCGTTTTAAATATGGTTTACTTTTATTAGATGACATGGCGGAGAAAATAAACATACTGCACTCAATTCTACGGAAATAAGCTGTGCAATAAATATTGTATTATACAATTTGTTTATATATTAGAATTAATGGCCATTTCAATCACGCCATTTCAATAAACTTTTTTTTAAGGAAATTCCGATTTTGTTTAAATGTCATTAGAGTGAATTACTTTAGGCAATACTATTGGTCACTTTATTATTACAATGTTCAACAGCACACATAATTTTAATTATTATCTGACAAATGGGATGTATGATATACCCGAAAAGGGCCCGATTTAGAATGTTTAGTAAATTTTATGTTATCAGGTTAGACAGGCTAGATTTGATGCATAAGTATTGCGCCAAGGAGAGCCAAAAGGGCCTTGAAATCGGGTTCGAAGCGGATATCAAAACAGGGCGGGTGATTTACGGCACGATTAGAACATCATGTTTCATTCAAGTTCAAGCAAATTTATGAATTACACTTAGAGAAGTTCGAAAGTCTAACCCCAGTTGTTAAGCTCATAATTAATTCCTCAATTTTAGATAAATATATTTTATAAAAATAATAACTGACTGTACCGGATAGATATAGGTCCGGTTTAACACTAAAAGCTGAATACTTTAACGTCATAATAAAAAATGTTTTTTTTTAAATCGGGTCACAATTCGGTGATATTTTTTTTGTACAAATGGCGATTGTTAAGACTACTGGAAAAATTTAAGTGTGCAATTTACTATTTTCAAAATATGGATTTTTGAGTGGTTAACGACGTACCCAAACCATGTAGCTGAAACCATGTAGCTTAAAAATGTGCAGCAAAAATAAAAGAAACGTGTTGCAGGCATTCTTGATTACCTGATCATTTCCGGTCATAAATAAGTGATTTGAATGACATGTCAAATCAATACAAAAACGTATAAATGATAACTCAATAACTTTTTTTGACAAAAAAGGATGTTAAAATTATATAGTCTACGTAATTACTCTGATTCTGTTGCGAAAACAGTAGAGCGGAAAACCTTGGTAGAGCTCAAAACCTCGGTGAAATCAAAATTACAGAAACATAAAGCCTTGTCGAGTTGAAATCGCCGTTCCTGCAGATTAAAAAGTAATTGACTAGAATTATAAACATCAGAGTTGGGGAAATTTGGAGCGTTGGGCCAACTTTTCCAACACTGGTCAAAGCCTTATGTAACGGGCTGAAGAATTTTTAATGGGCCAAAAAGAGAAGTGAATTGGACCAAAAAGTTTCAGTAGAATCCCCATAAATTTTTCACTAATACTGTTACATTACTAAAACTGTTCTAACGTACTTTCAAACACTTTTTATTTTCTACCCTTTTCCAGGTGAAGGTCATCAAAAACATGTGGAACAAAATCCACGTGTCAGAATATCTTAATTCTCTCACTTTGTGGCAGAAAATCGCATTCTCGTTGTCCTGGTCTTTTAATCGGACGTTCATCAGCGTGTTTTGACTCGAGCTATTCAAACAAACATCGATTAGCTCCTAAAACGGTCCATTCTTGACTTTTTACAAATGAAAAACACTCCAAAAATGAATGACAAAAAACATTAGCCCAAAATCGCATTAGCCAATAATTTCAAGCTAATTAATGTTCATATAAAATGGGCACTCACGCCAACCCTCCAAGTTATGTCGGTTGATAAATGCTATTTTGTGGTTAAATTAACCATATTTATGGTCCTTGTGTAATACAGCTATTTCAAAAAAATTAATTTTTTTGCCGTTTTTCAAACTTGTGCGGGCCAAAATTAACGACTAAGGTCACCACGTAAGTGAACCAAAGGTCGAATGGGGTTAAATAACGTGTTTCTCGCTTTTAAATTTTGTATTCTTACAGACTTAAAAAGTACAAAAACGAGAAACGAGTTATTACACCTCTACATACTGCCTTCTCTATGTTGATTTTCAATGTAGTGTCAGTATTGTCAGTTAAGAAAACAAAGTCTAGCGATAATCAATGTATTTAGAGTCCGATTAGCAGAGTTATTTCATAACGTGTTTTATAAAAGCGGTTATGTGAAAATAGATGCTACGGTTTAATAGTGCACTGGGCTGTAATCACATAATATTTGCCCCAAATTGAAAAATACTCGTCTAAACTCACCTCGAGTCTAAATTTATATTGCAGGCTAAATTCATTTTGATATAAACGAACAAAAAAAAGTATTTGACTATAACTGGTGAACACTTTCAGTATTTTGGTACAAATTTCGTTTTTGTTTAAATTTAATCGAATTAATTCACGAGGTTAACACAATGCAAGGTTGATAGAAGGCCACTTCTATATTTTCTTATCACGCTTATATTTCTTTTTGTCAAATGACGCGGTATTAAATTTTCTTCAAATATTCTACTACTGTGTGAGTTTCATGAAAATCGGCTGCGCGTTTCTAGAATAGACCAATTTTTCTTTTCAATTTCAGTCCACTTTATTAGTACTCCACTATAAAAAAGGCTTCTTGATAAGCGCAGCTGATTTTCATGAAACTCACACGGTTGTTGAGTACTTCAGTGTTAGTTTAGTTTTTAGCAAAATCCACGCGGTGTCCCAATCCATTAGTGAGATATAATATGTATACAGCCATCTTTATCTCTTGATGCATTGAGACACCGTGTGGATTTCGCTACAAAAAGACTCTAGAACATATTTTGAAGGGAAATGATACCCGTTGAGTTTCATGAAAATCAGCCGAGCGATTCTAGAATAGAGCAATTTTCTTCTTTTTTCTTGCAATCGGGTGCTCCTATTGGCCAATATCATTTTAAAAAATGCCGACACGGTATACTAGAAACGCGCAGCCGATTTTCACGAGGATAAACCTGTAGATTAAACAGAAAAATCAAAAATCATGAATCCAAACATTTTTACATAAACACCAATTTTTTTTCGAAAAAGCGGAAATATATCAAGATAATCATAAGAGCAATAGAGTACCAGGCAAATCAATGAATAGTTACAAATTAGTTTATATTGCATAGTCGGCTTGTGCGTAAACAAAACTAACATGTTTGAGCATTCTTCTAATTTATTCAGGGATGTGACATTTAGGACAACTGAGTTAATATATGTTTATGTGATTCAAAAAATGACCACCCTAAGAAATATGTTCAACATAATTATTACACCAATAAGGGTGCCATTGATACATCACCCTCCAACTAGGTGCAAATCCAGAAAGTATTGATTTAGTTAATCCATCAACACGCGTTCTATTGAATATAAAAAAATGTTAAAGTCATAATATTAACTCCTAAGGGTCGTTTAAATGTTTACTTGTAATTAACAATTTCACAAACGGCAGCTATGCATGAGAAAACAGCTTCAAGATAACCGAACGAACGAAAAGATACCAGCTGAGACTCAGCTGCTGAGTGGTTAATAGATAAGATTTCTCGGAAAGTTGACTTTCAAAAATCCGTAAGATAACGGAAAAAAACTTCAAAACAATGGTCAACAACACAATAGCGTAGTTACGCGTAGTTGAGACATACTACTCGGCGTTTAACATGAATTTCCGCCATCTTTTTTCCGCATTTTCTAGATGGCCATATTCGAGTTACGACGTGCAAAAAAAAAAACTCATTTTTATCTAGAAAATACAAAAGAAAAAACGGCGGAAATTGATGTCAAACGCTGAGTAAATTTATATCATCGAGACCAGACGTTTTCCCCTTACGTTAAGAACAGCATTTATAGGGGGATGAAACATATTACGTCTCAAATAAGGGTCGACTTAACTATTTACAGGTCGGTTTTCAAACCAAGCAAGTGACCCATTTTGGCCGACTCCTTTTCACATAAAATGTATCACACGACGATGTCCCGATTAGCGCCGGTTTACAATCTCGAAAACGTCTTTGATGTACCTGGATTATATTAATGATTACACAGGTTAACTCCGATGCGCCGGTGCTACACACGGTGTGCTGTTGCAAGTTTACGTGGCTCTCACCGTTAAACCACTTTCTTAAGTGGTTGGTTTTGTTCAACCAAATAAATCATATAAATGTTGACTTTGTTTAACGGGAAACAAACATTATTTTTGTACAGCAGGNTTTAATGAGGTAAATTAAGAGAAACATGAAAGACATGTTATACACATGCATAATTCAAAACGAAGAAAAATAATTGTGAAAAAGAAAAGCGGTGAAATTCTTCCCGCGATGCGTATTAATTTCTAGATGAAAAGCTGCAACTTTTGAGAGTTTACACGCCATACATTAAACCGAAAAATCAAAAATCATGAATCCAAACATTTTTACATAAACTCCAAATTTTTTCGAAAAAGCCGAAATATATCAATAGAGTACCAAGCAAATCAATGAATAGTTACAAATCAATGAATAGTTACAAATTAGTTTATATTGCATAGTCGGCTTGTGCGTAAACAAAACTAACATGTCTGAGCATTCTTCTAATTTATTCAGGGATGTGACATTTAGGACAACTGAGTTAATATATGTTTATATGATTCAAAAATGACCACCCTAAGAAATATGTTCAACATAATTATTACACCAATAAGGGTGCCAGTGATACATCACCCTCCAACTAGGTGAAAATCCAGAAAGTATTGATTTAATAAATCCATCAAGACGCGTTCTATTGAATATAAAAAATGTTAAAGTCATAATATTAACTCCTAAGGGTCGTTTAAATGTTTCCTTGTCATTAACAATTTCACAAACGGCAGCTATGCACGAGAAAACAGCTTCAAGATAATCGAACGAACGAGAGGATAACAGTGGTTAATAGATAAGAATTCTCGGAAAATTGACTTTCCAAAGTCCGCAAGATAACGGAAAAACCTCAAAACAATAGTCAACAACACAGTAGCCTAGTTACGCTTAGTAGAGGCATACCACTCGGCGTTTACCATGAATTTCCGCCATATTTTTTCCGCATTTTCTAGATGACCATATTCAAGTTACGACGTGCGAAAAAAACTCGAGTTTTTATCTACATAGATACACAAGAAAAACGGCGGAAGTTGATGTAAAACGCCGAGTAATTTTATATCATCCATACCAGTTTTCACCTTACATTGAGAACAGCATTTATAAGGGGATGAAACATAGTACCTCTCAAATAAGGGCCGGTTTTCTGAACTACAGGTCGATTTTCAAAACACGCAAGTGACCCATTTTGGCCGACTCCTTGTCACATAAAATGTATCACACGACGATGTCCCGATTAGGGCCGGTTTACAATCTGGAAAACGTCTTTGATGGGCCTGGATTATATAAATGTACACTTATATAAATGTACACTGATTATTTAAGGTACACTTTGATCAAGGCTATTCTTGTTTCCTTCAGCTTTTAAATTTTTGGACACAACCTGAAACTGAAGTCCACTTTTTAATTACCAGTATGGCCGAAAACCCCGCGAAAGAGGGCCGAATGCGTGAATTACCTCGCTACCATGGCTCGTTAAGTATCTTGAAAGAAAATGTTGAACGTGTGCATCTAAAATCCATTACTCACTTTTGGTAACGAGATGAACAATAAACTATAAACTTAAACAAAAAACTAATTGGATGCGGTGGATCGTGCCCGTCATGTTGGTTCCGTCGGAAAATGGATTTCGATCAAAGGCCCAAAATTGATATGGCGTGTTACGTTTTATAAGCGTGGGATTAGAGTGTGCGTGACATTACACTAGAATATTAGAAAATACATTTGACCCTGTCATAAAGCAATAATCTTAAATGATAATAAAATTCTTAAATTGGTGCGCTAGCGCAGTGTTACTCATGAGTTAAATTTAGCTTAAACTGCTGGACAAACATGCATCTCCTGTGAAATTTTGGAGCCCTAGAATTTTGTTTTCGACCGTGGACAGCCTACACAACGGCTATGAAAGCGCCACGAAAGACACACGCAGGTGGTTATACTGTTGGCCATAGTTAAGTTCAGTTTTAAATTCAGAAATATGGCCAAAAATACATAATTTTACTCGGCAAATTGAAGACGGAATTTTTAACATTATTGAAAAAAATAGTTAACGAACGAAATCTTGCCGCGCCATCAAAGTGATCTACCAACAATGTTGGAGCACCATCAAAAAGATATGAGCTATTTTGAAAACTGCAATTAAACCCCATTATCTAATTTGCGAATATTTCGAAGCCACATTTTTCGATTGAATTCCATATAAAATGCACAGACAAATTGAATGAACTGGTTTAAAGGGTTAACTGGATGAGGGTTAAATAAAAATTGTATGCGATTATCGTAGTACACATTGGGTACCCTCAGGATGTTAGGATGCTAAAAATTCCCAAAAATTATCTCACCAAATGAGTGCTCGGTATGTTACCATAGTAGTTTTTTGTACTGGATTAGCCGAGCTGAAGTGAACCCGTAGGAACCAGCAAGATATTACTGCAAATCTCTTTTATGACTCATAAATTATGAGGTTTTTAGTTAAAAATGATATTTAGAACACGCTCGAAGGTAATTTTATGAACCAGACTTTAGCATAATATTTTATAGAAAAGACTAATTGAATGATTTTTTTTTACTTATTTTTCCGGATTTAAGAAAAGTTGAAGATTTTTTTTGCAAACAGCTTGAGTGTAAATTGGATCAACTTGTTGATGATCCAGTAATACCATAGTATACCCATTGAAAACAAAATTTATGTTGCAGCTGCAACCGTTGTATAAGACTTAATCGTGTTAGTTAACTCCGGCGAATACTAACTACACCAACTTACATGTGAGCCATTTGCATTAACACAAATTTTTCAACAAGGTCTTAATACACCTACAAATTGTTAATTCAAATAAAAAATTTTGTTAAGATATTTAGTACGTTTTTATTGATAGTTTTCCTTATATCTCAAACGAAATTTTTAGGTGTATGTTTTATATCTTAAAAATCTGATAAGCTATGTGACATAGCGGATCACCAGGTTTACTATTTTTTGGATTTTTTTTCATGTTTTAGACAAATCTAATTGACGAATCATCCTCGAGTTAACCTTTTGGACAAATTTTTGACATTATAATTTTTTGGTTCAAATTAGCTAAGTTTTTGATATGTCGTTCGCGCTAACACTACCTTTTCAGAAGACCTGGTTAATTTGTGGTTCATCAAACGATTATTCCTTGAACGTGAAAATGATTACAATTTTTATCATATTGGATTAGTGTAATGTTTATGAACATTGTTATGCTTTCCGCGGCAGACTACTCATCGTTTTCACTCGTTTTTAATCACGATAACGGCTATAAAGATGACAAACTCAAATTTATAACCTGTATATTTTTTGTTAGCGAGTAAAAAATGAATTAATACAGTCAGACATCACAAAGTTCGCAGTCTCCAAAAAGGCGCACATCAATTAAAATATAGTGAGGGTTATAGAAAATCCAGCAGGTCAGGCAATGTGAAAGTAACAAGTGAAACCAAACCACACCTTATGGACCCGAATTAGACGCCAGGGTCCAGGCACAGAAATGGACCCTACCCTAAAAAAATTGGGGTCCAATCGGGATACCGTATCCCGGATACGGTATACCGCAGTAAAAAGTGCTGACCTCTGTTTGGGGAAACCGTAGGACATTTGTGCAGGCGGTTTAATTAAAATCATCTCACGGTTCGGGCAGTAATGAAATAAGCGGTTAGATATGAGTATTTGGTAGATGAAGTTATATTAAATAACATATGTGTAGTTGGATGAAAAAAATTTAACACTCCGTTTTCTTGCGTCAGAAAAACATCTTGTTGTCCTTCTAAATTTAAATTATTTTTCTGTGCGCATAATTGGCAGGCAAACCAGAGCAAGTATATTTCAGTTCCAACAAGTATTGTATGACTGATTTGAAGAAACGGGTAAGAAAAACGTCTGGCATAAATTATTGTCGCGACAACGCTCTTGGCACCCATTTCATGTTGACCCAACTTTTAAAACGTGTTTTTTACAGTCGAAACGTTTTCTTCCAATGTAATGAGGGCGTAACATGTCGAAAATCACTCACAATTTTAAATCTGGAAAATAAATTGGAGGAAATTTTTTCCTCCTTTTAGAACTCACGATTAATCAGGAACTATTTTCATCATACGTTTTGAATGTGTTTTTATTGTGATGAAATTTTGATATGGTGCGGATGCTTTTATTTTTATAAAATACGTTTCGAACTCTTCTAGTTCACGTTTGAGATTATATAACGTTAGAGCAAACAAATTAAAAGTTTAATTCGGGCAGATTATTTGTCACGGCTTTTCTGGTTTCTCTGGGTTTTCTGTAAAGCTTCTGTAAATACGAACTAATTGCCATTATCACTACACAAAACAGTTTTGAATAGACTTTCGGTTCAATAAAGCTAAACTTGTTTAATCCCATAATTAATTTGAGTTTTTTTTTTCTATGCTATGAAAACTTACATATGACAATTCTAAAACCACCAAATAATAGAAATGTTCAACGTTTCAAAGTGTAGATGTTGGCAATTTATGGATATAGGTCAAGTTAACCGCGGGCCACCGCTTGGGCGAAGTTATACACGTTTGATTTGAGATGTTAAAATTACGACTAACGGAAAAAAGTCCCCAATTATGTTCAATATGGTTTAATGATCAAATCTACATAACTTATTGCCCCAGAGAGAAGTGCGTGTATATAAACACACGACTTGTTTTTTCGTCGATTAGGCCCCGTAGGTCAAAACGAGTGTTGTTGACCCCCTCCTCAACTTTTCGAAAAAATTACACTGACGGTATTTTTTTCCGTAGGTTGGAGATTTCAAACAGCTCTCTAGGGATCCCTGATGGCCCAAATCAATTTCTGAATAGTCAAATCGACGTAGTTTGACGAGCTCTACAACTTGGCTTCGTCAGTTTTTTTGAATTATTGCGTATTATTGTGATTTTTTTAAATGCGTGTTTATATACACACATTTCCCCCTACGGGTTTCCAAAAATTCCTTCCCCTGAGAGTTAAACTTCAAGTTTAATCAATGATTATTATTTTACTGTATAGAACTTCATAATTTATGTTAATATCCCTAACTTTGAAATTGAAAAAAAACTATTGACGATTATACACGTCTAAAGTGTGCATAATCCTTGAGAAGTCACATTTCGTTTAATATATTTAGGTTATGGATATATATGGCAGTTTTTTTTTGGTTAGACGGGTGATCGACTTTATCCGCTTAATCCTTTGCTTTAGATTACACCAACGTTGATTTCATTATCTAATTTATATCGAGTTATGGTTTTGGTTACGACCCTCATTGCGTTGTCCGATTAATATCAAAAAACGAAATTAAGTTTTCGATCAATAGCATCTTGAAAAAAGTACGTTGTTTACTCAGCCGCGTTTTCAGTAGTATTGAATTAACAGTAGAGCTTTAAAACTACAACTGAAGCCGAATTATGAGGTACAATTTTAATGAGTCGAAAACTTCGACATGTACGCTTTCCAGACGCTTAACTTTTGAACAGAGGTCGAATTTTACCCGTGGGTTGGAAACGGGTTGGACAACGATTTTCAGCTTAAAATAGTCGGGTGAAACTCGGGTAACGGAATTCGGGGGTTGGAATCGGGTTGGATAACGATAATTCGACCTAGTAAACCCAAACGGGTTGGTTACCCGACTTTTACCCGAAACGGGTAATCACGGGTAACTTTACCCGACTTTTACCCGCGGAATAGGAATCGGGTTGGACAAAAAAAATCAAAATGCCGACCTCTGCCTTTGAAGACGTTTCTGTAACAAGCGACTTATCTACTTAAAAAAACACTATCTGTCTTTTTAATCATAAAAACCGTGGAGCAGAGGTCGGCACTTTTTTGCCCTACCCCGATTGGTTTGGGTCCACTTTTTTTACAATCTTTGCCGACCTCAGCCGTGGAGGAATAGTTTTGCATGAAGACCGGCATCTGAGTTTAGCGAGTTCTTTAGTTAATTTATTTTACAATCTATGTTGATGGTCTCTATTTTTTGAAAAACGTAGGTTAGCCCCTACATCTTCAAGTGTTCAATTATTACCTCCTCTACATGTACAAAGTTTTCCGTTTCCTTACATTGAGTGCAGAATTTTGCGAAGGAGGCCTTTAAATTCCGCACGTCTGATTATGTAAGGGTTTCATAAATTTTAAAGTTTTTTTTTCGTAATTTGCATTTACACCCTACTCGGTTGTTTTGCGTGAATACAGTCATTTTGCAATATAACTACGCACCCATCATCATAAGCAGCTATTATGCAACGAATAGTGGATGGAACTGGCGGGCGTCCGCCGCAGATTAATGAGGCCAAAAAGAACGTGACTTGCCGATTGTGGATTGAATAAGAATGATGTGGCGGAACTAATCCATTCTACCATATTCACTGGCAACCAATCTTATGTTAATATGCGTTGACAAAAAAGCAGGACAAAAACTAATTATTTTTGGGGTCTTCGGTGATCAAGGCTCGAAAGTATAATCGAAAAAATTTTATTGACTACTGCACATCGAGTTGTCACGAAAATGGTTCGAATACGTGTCAATTACAAATAATATTTGAAAAAAATGGATAGGCACCAAATTAAAACCGACCCTTATTTAGCAGAGGCGAACCTTTAATATTCAGAAAGCCCTCATTCAACACATCCTAGACACATCCTTTTGTACAACTGTGTAGGAATATTTTTACCGAATGCAAACGTTTTTGAGGTCAAATAAAAAATCGACAAGTTTTCACACGTTTTTGTTGTTCTTATCTATAAATTTTCGCTGTAGGGGAAATGTGATTTGAAGAGATTGTGAACGCAAGACCAATTCAATCAATATAACAAATTGCAAATTTCCGGTTTCTGGACATGTTCTACAGCTGGTTTATTTTTTAAAAATGACATAATCGAATATTTCACATATACTTACATCATTAAACTTTTGCTATCAGTTATTCGACAAACCCACTATGCTAAGGCAGAAAGTGTTAGAGAGAAAAAAATAAGGAATGGTTGGCTCAAAAAAATCGAAAAAAAACTGGTCATGCCATTCGACTCAGAATCGAAAAGTAGAATATAGGGACCGAGGTCAGTTTTGCGCCAAGTTCAACGGATCATGTGATAAATGACTCATAAGGCCTTGTAAAAGGCCATATGTACGCACACTTTTTGAGTGCCTTAATCAAATTTTTTTTATGTTTTTTCTTAGCTTAAATGAAAGTTCATTCAATTCCCCAAGTCTATTTTCCTTCCGATTTTCAATGCAAGGTTCAGAACGTCTATGGCAGAATCATATGGAATTCTCCTGACTTGAAAGTGTGCGTAAATATGGCCTTTTACGTGGCCTTATGAGACATTTATCACGTGATCCGTTGAACTTGGCGCAAAACTGACCTCGGTCCCTATATTCTACTTTTCGATTCTGAGTCGAATGGCATTACCAGTTTTTTTCGATTTTCTGAGCCAACCATTCCTTATTTTTTTCTCTCTTAGAATAACTCGAAACCCAAAGAACCAAAACTGTAATAATCCTGAACAAGTCCCATCCACTGCGTTCTAATACATTGTAGTCATATGAATGTTTTCGAATGTGAAATGAAATGCACATAATAACTAACTACTACGGTTTTAAACTGACTTTTTCAAAACATGATTAAACCTTAAAAGAGATTAAACACACGAACGTAATTTATGTCGTCATTTGTGTACAAAATTAACGGTTCAGCTTGAGGAAAATTAAGTGTTGTGATATCTGAATATAAGTGATAAGAAACAAATAAAGGGATTACTTTTCGTGAATTTCAACATGAAAAATAACTACTCCGTTTTAGGATTTATAAACGGCACAACATGGCTGGAGGTAAATTAAATTTTTATTCGGTCAACTTCTTTGTGGTGTATTTATGGAGGGTGTTATATCATGGTGCAGGGACTGTAATAAATAATCTTCAAAATAAACGACACTTTTTAGAGTCCAGCGACATTTTACTCGGGTAATCCTGGTATAAACCGACGTTTGAGTCATTTCTTTGGCGACCTTTTGGAAACAAATACTTTGAGGTCACCGTGGTCCAACAACCGGATACAAGTTTAATCCAATTTTCGTTTAAATAAATTATTAAAAAGCGTTTAAATGGTGCGGGATTTCCATTTTCACACATCAATCGAGTTACACATTTTAAATTGAACTCGTGAAAAAAGACTCCTTAGTATCAAGTAAAAAAAAGTTTTTTTTTCTTTTGGACATAAAAGGACAACGGACATTTTGACAGCGATATTATTAAGNTTAAGTAATCTTAAGTTAAATGTTACAAAATGGATTCTTTGGAAACTAGTATAAAAGACGTAGAAATGTAGTTATAAATGAGAATTTTTGAAATGTTTAGTTTTACAGTAGATTTTTTCTTTGCAAGGTCCGCAGTTTTTTTCACAAAACATACTTGCATTGCTTCGCCCACGCACAGGTTTTCAAACGGGCTTTAAAATTTTAGCTCACCTTTTTTTAAATTTTGATTTAATAACAATTTTCATATACTTTCGCTAACTGCGCACACTAGGACTGCTAACAATGTTATTGAGTATGAAACATAGTTTCGAAATTACACCACCTGACGGGTTATCCTACCTTCCTAAACGCCAAAAAACAGTAAGATAACCGAACTTTGGTGAGATAACCACTCGGAGCGTAGGCAGAAACGTTTAAAAACTTTTGTTTTTCTGGTAAGATAACCCAATTTATTTAGGGGTCCAAAAAGTGGTAAGATAACCCAATCTTGGTAAGATGACCCCTGGTAAGATAGCAGGTGGTGTATATGGTTTTCTTTTCAAAGCTCAATTTCGCATGAACCTTTAAAAGTTAAGAACCCAAGTTTGATAAATTTATAAAAATATGGACGTTCGAAAACCATTTTCGGGAACACACAGTATCTATAAAACAAAGTATCTTTAATAAAGTGATCATGTATTGTTTCAGAGCACAGATAACTACATCATATAATCATATATTCTGCCAAATTCCCCTGGATAACCATATTGATCCAAAAGATCTGTTGTTAATGATGATGTGAATATATTCTGTTAAGCTTCAATATTTCGCACAACCTGTAACCGGAACCGGTTTTATGAAATAAACGCCGCCCCTACTTGGACTTAGGTTGGTACATAAGTTATGTAACCCGGTAACATAAGGTATATTGAAGCTGAGCCTTCCAGTCCGTTATAAGGTTATCAAACGGGCCACCAAAAGTGTCATAGTAGGCGTCGTAATGTTTAAATACACTACTACTATGTGTGCGTGATATGCTTAATAAATAAAATAACATAAAACTAAATTAAGAGGATAATAATTTGAGCAAAATACAACTTTTTGTGTACGCCGTTGCGTCAAATAAAATCAGGCAAGTCCGGGGACCGAACCCGGGACCACCCGCTCCGGAAAGGGATGCAGCATCCCGGCTGTTCTACCACTGAGCTAACTCTCCACCGTACACTCACTCGTAATTACAATTCTCACAATGTTATAATATTGTCCGTGAACAAAACTGCGCTAATTATTTCCACCCGCCTAAAGCTACACATATCTTCAAATGATGATTTGAGTGATATTCGCCATCGGAGTATTATTTATACGATTATCTCTGATTAATTTTTTATGCAATGACAAAAATGACACATTTTTGCTCATTTAGGTGCGTTTACGCAAAGGCAGGCACCATTTTTTAGCTGACATCAGCCAAACGTGTGAAATCCTACTTTCTAAGTCAATTTTCCATAGACGGGATCGCGGATTCCAGATTTTCAAACAGTTGTGTACCTAGAGTGAATCGTTAAGCTAACAAAAGTTTATATATACACGTAATGTAAAGTAACTAATTAAATTAGTTAAAAAATTAAACATAACGGGGTACAGTCCCCAACCCAAATAGGTAACNTTTACGGAAACTGCCGGTTAACGGATACATGCGTGGGCGTTTTTGCTGGAAAATTTTTGACCAAAAAACTGCCGGTTAACGGCAAATAGCGTAGGCGCGTTCGGTTAACGGGGGTTCGGTTAACGGCGCACCCTGTGTATATAATATTGTAACAATTTGTCCGCGAACGAGACTGCTTTAATTATTTCCACCCGCCTAAAGACAAACATATCTAAAAATGATGATTTGAGTGATATTCGCCATCGCAGTATTATTTATACAATTATCTCTGATAAATTTTTTATGCAATGACAAAAAATGACACATTTTTGCTCATTTAGGTGCGTTTACCCAATGGTAGGCACCATTTTTTAGCTGACATCAGCCAAACGTGTGAAATCCTACTTTCTAAGTCAATTTTCCATAGACGGGATCGCGGATTCCAGATTTTCAAACAGTTGTGTACCTAGAGTGCATCGTTAAGCTAACAACGCTTTACATATAATGTAAATTAACTAATTAAATTATTTAAAAAAATAAACATAATGGAGCATGTTAGATGTTCGTGAAACTAAACGTGAGTTGTAAAAGACCAATGAAATAAAAACAGGAAAATGAGGTACAGCTCCTAATGGGCAACACAATTTAATGGTAATTCAAAAAGTTTAATAAAATTTATAGTCATTGCATTTAATGTCATTAGCTTAAAACTTGACTTACTTTTTTCAAGTTTTTTTTTTGTTCATTTTCGTTTTATCATCGTGTAAATTAATAGTAAAATTGTTAGGGCCGCTTTCGCAGGACGAAAAAAAAATTTGATACTATCAATCGGGACTAATTTGATAGTGAAAGTTGTAGCAAAAATTATACACAAGAGTTAAAAAACTTTCCAAGTGTGAAAAAAAAACTGGCGAACAACTGGCGAAAAACTGGCAAAAAACTGGTGAATGCAGAATGGTGTCGTTTGAGATATAAGAATTTTTATGGTTAACCATGGTTACCGATTCGACACATAATAAAAGACCTTAAGAAAATATTAAATTCGTCTAAGTCGATTTAATCAGCGACTAACCGTTCGTTCTCGTGCGTTTTTCGACGATCTGCCTAATGCGGATATTTTATTGTCTTTGTTGTACCGGATGTTTGCCGTGTTCCGATGATTCGCTCGAATTTAAAATCTCATTAAGCAAAAAGCATAAAAATAACTATTTCTATACGATAAGACCAGTCTTAGGGTTGTCCTAATAAATTTCGAAAAATAGTACCTTAAACTCATATATGCACTCAACTGATGCCGCAAATTATATCTACGTAATTCGTTGTTGTTTTTTATAGTAAAAAATCAAATTTTGGGCTCATTTTAGCGTCCCACAGACTATCCAAAATTTTTGCTATACGGAAAATGCAAGATTTTTCGTGTGGATGAAAAAGATCCGCTATTTACGAGAGGCCTTTTTACTAAAGTTCATCTCACATGGGCATGTGACATGGGTGATGTCTAATAATTCCCGTAATGCATTAAACTTTCTAATTGGAAAAGAGCAATTCTAATTTGAAAAGAGCAAATCTAGATATTTCAACTACGATATTTTATATGTTCATAACAAATTTACAAATCAACCTTTAATTACAAACGTTTTTTTTCATTTTTTTACGCTTCACGTTGTGAACTACGTTCGAATACCCTAGTTCCCCCAAAATCGCGATATGTGATCAAAAACACTTTTTTCGTTTTCGATTGACTGGAATCGCAGGGCTTATCATGTTTGGAACCAAACTGCACGAAAAAAGTCGTTTATGAATACTTATAATCCGTTTGGAGTAAGATTATCCGACCACAGAACGGAACTTGCATGAATTACGTGGCTGAATTAACCAATAACCGCTTTCATGTTTATTCTTCTAACATTCAGTTTTTAAAAAATGAACATATAAAATTTTTAACTAATTTGTCCAAAAATGAATTATTTGCCAAGTATGTCGTTGGTAAGTTGAACCAGGGATGATTTTTATACGTCAAAATTTTGTATTTTATACTTAGATCCGGTATTCTAATTTTTCAACCCAATTTGCAAACTTACCAAATACTGATAAGTGTTCAAATTCACAGTCTTTTTGAATTAAGAAAGAAATATTGCGGATATACAAAAAAAAACTAGCCACACCTTTTTGTATGATAAACTACGGTTTGTTCACGAACGAAGCTTCTGAAGAAATAGAACACATACACACATATAGATAACAAATAAAATTTGTTGTTTTTCTTCAAAAATTTGAAAAAAATATTTAGGGAAATAGAATAAACGTATTGTGTCGTGAAAAATTGGGGTTATCCCATCAATCAAAAAGCGTCATGCTTAGATGCGCTGTCACATTTTCCCTATTGTGTTTTTCTATTGTTTATCAATATTTCTGATCAAATACCGTCTCGCTTTCTTGAACACAAACCCTTTCTCAGCCGTTGGTATAAAACTGACGCTTTGCCCAGATTGCATCAGACAAAATGTAGGGATCTTTAGGGAATGACCCATTATTCTTTTTTATACAATAAAATACATTCACGGAGCAGATAGAAGCGTTAATATTTGTTAATTCAGTATCATGTTGTAAGTTGTTTTAATATAATTTAACATGCCTTAAATAAGTCTTTTATTATAATGAGTACACAAACTATATCGCAGTGATTTTCAAACGCGAAAAAAAAATAAATAATGTTACCATTTTTGGGAACGTTGCTTGACAGCGCGTCTGAGGCCTATGTGGCCTGTCATTGGTCTTTCTTGAGCACGCTCGGCAAATCACCGAAAGGCGATTTCCTTCTTTAAAAATATTTTTGCATTACAGTACTCCCCCTCTTTAGTGACGCACTTAAGGTAAAAATATGCATTTCCGGTACAAATTTTTTTCGCGTTTTAAAATCAGGACGATATAATTCTATCATTTCAAAGAACAAAACACTACAAAAAGAAGAAAAAAAAAGAAGAAAACTACAACAAAAAGAAGAAAACTACTACTTGTAGCACAAGTTTAATCTAGATGATGGCGTGAACAATTTTATAAAATATGTGTTCAGCAGTTAAAAACCATTTATTGTTTATAGATCGCTATAAAGGAGTCTAAATTAATAATTCAAATTTAATATAAACTGTTGAACTATTGATTTAGGACCGATTAAAGATCAAGAAAAATTTGATTTGATATATGGGAATTTTCACATTTTATTTCCTCCCGTCGGAAAGTAACGTAAATCTGAATCAATCCACCGCGGAACGTGTCACCAAAACCAAAAGGAACCAAAAATACTACGTGGCTTGAACGCACTAAATTCAGTTGCTTCATGTCCTGTTTCTGTATTTTTTTTAAATAGCCTACGACGTATCAAAAAGAAAATGGATGGCAAGATTTCTAGTACAAAATAATGATTAACGAGCATTAGTTATGGTAGGCATAAATTCATTTTTCTACTTTGTCATTAACATCGTTAGCCATCTGACATAAGAACAATCCAATAGAGTTAAGTTAATACATGCTGCGTATAGAGTACGTCTCAGCCGGGTGCACATATGCACACAAAACCCGCTTATAACGGTTTGAAATAGCAAATGATGAAAATCATCTAAGACCAAAGCTGGAAAAGCCCGGGCCGTCTTTGGAATCTGTGAAAGGCACAAATGGACGTGGCAAACCAAAAAAACGCACCAAACATTTGAAAGTTTCAAGAGGGGATAAATACATCTGCTAAATCGCCATTTCGTCATAATTTGTACTTTTTCAAATCGCCCGAGCCAATCGGAAACGGAGCAAAAAAATCCACATTTGAGCATGCTCGAGCAGTGGCACGAAAATATCTCAGATATTTCATGTAATCGTATTTTGGTCTAGCTAGCTACCCACTTCTTTTTAAGGACCGGTCAGTCATGTTGTTTACAAACTTTACGTTCGCGGGAAACGCTATAAAAACCTTTCGACAAATACGATTAATTTTGAAAAAACGTATGATCAATTTTACAAATTCCATTTTCTGATAAAATTTTGAAAGCGCAATTTTTCTAGAATTAATTTGTCAAATGAACTTGACAATGCTTGATACCAATAACTAACATCTTAAGGACCGGTCAGTCATATTGTTTACAAATTTTACGTTTGGGGAAAACGCTATAAAAACCGTTCCACAAATAGTTTGTACACAACATGACTGACCGGTCCTTAAATAGTAATAAAAACATAAAATATGCGGATGAAATGAAGTATATGATTTTTTGAGTTTAGTGTGTACACAACATGACTGACCGGTCCTTTAAAATAGATTTAAAAGAATCGTGGGTGATAAGTGAAAACGCACAACCGGTGAGTAATTCAAGACAATTTGATGTACGTACAAGACAATTTTATGTACGGTTATGTACGTGTATTCATTGCGGTTACGTTGCAAATAGCCATAATTTAATTCCCATAAACTTATTCAGGAATTGTAGCCTGGCAATCGACGTCAAAAAAGATGTGCTCACTGATGTCAAAACACGATTTGGCTCTGCGATAATCAATAAAAAATAGTAAGTCAAACATAACTTTCTAGAATAACGCCATTTGTTTTGTTTTTTGTTGAACGAAAATTGTTCCGCGGTTTAATTTCCGTTTTTATAGAAAAAGGAGCAAAAAAAAATGTCTGAAATCGTTTTTGAAGAACAAGAAAAACAAACTATTTATCACCAATGATATTATTGCCATAAGGCGTATTCGTAAGTTAAAACCCTCAAATTATGCACAACTGCCAAATTGGTCTCTTTTTGAGGAAAATAGACTGGCAAAAAGTCTTTGTGTTTCGCCAGACGAAATTTATTGATTCAATTTGATATTCTTTATTCGAAACGATAAAAGAAGTAATTTTGTGTATATTTCGCTAAAATCGCTAAAATCTTTCCCAAGTCATGCATCGTCTTTGAGTCGGCATTTACGGCAATCGGGTCACAGACGATACTCCGAAAATATACGAAGACTCAACGCCGTGCAGAAACGTTTAAAAATATTAGTAAAAATGATTTTATGAGGTAAACGGCCGTTATGTGCTAATCACTTTTTCGAGGAAAAGCGGCCGTTATGGAAGCGCCCCTCATGGGATCAAGGACTGTTATTAGAAATTGCGGTATGTTTTCGTCAAAAGTGGTAAGATAACCCCTCAGGTGGTGTATATCCCGTTTTTCTACATTTTTTTTTATTTCTAACCTCAATCAGAATTTAACTTTGGCTATCCAACAGACAAGAGTCGCGCATTATTGATAGTGGCCAAACGTCATCGCAAATTCAACCCATACTCGCTGGACAGGGTTTGACCGAGACGCTGATGGTCGAGGAAGATATGAACGCTAACTGCGTCCTTGATTAAAACATTTTTCGTTCTGTTACTTGAAATCAGAGATCCGAAAGTTCTGTTTTATGTTTCGAAACATACCAACAGAACAGAACAGAACTGAACGCTCGTTCTATTATTTCGTTCCCAGATTTAAAAAAAATGAATCGAATTATTAAAAATTAGCCCAGAACGGTTCTTTCAAAATTTTCTCTTCTAAAATTTTCAAGTTTCTGCGAAAAAACAGGACTGTCGGTCATCTGCTTAAAATTTCAAAAAATAAACCCTTCATCGCGAATATTAAGTGCTGTTTATTTTTGCGTAATAATTTACGGTTTTGATTTGAAAGCGTTGTAAAATAATCGTTTAAATAATGCTGGAGCGCTAAAGCTCCGTGATTTATAAATTGTATTTTTTTTTTTCAAATTATAAAATGGTAATTATTATGTTACCGGTTATACGTGGGATATAACTAGTTACGTAATGTGGGAATTTTAGAGGCGTAATGCTCTAAGACCTAACACAGTCCCTACTCCAAATACGGACATTTTTTATTCTCAAAAATAGCGTCCGTATTGGGCGCAGCGTCCGTATTGGGATGATTTTCGGACATTTTTTGTAATAGAATGGCTTATTCGGTACATTTGAAGATTAGAATAGCTTATTTTGAACTTTTTTTGAGGACATACTTAATTTGGACACAATTTGAATACGTCCGAAAATTATCAGAATGGCCCTGTTATTCGAGATTGTAGTAGTTAATGAGTGCTTATATTGAAATTTCATTGAATTTTGTTCACTTTGAGCATTAATATTTTTACCTGTTCCAAACGAAGTTTAAATATATCTTTAAAAAATATATCTGAAAATATTCTTGTTTCCATTTTTTCGTGGAAGGTCGCTACTGAAGGAAACCGAGGCCCCTTACTTACTGTTCTTAACCGGTACATTTTTTTGATTTTACGATACCTTTAACTAGGTAGGAACTGTAAATTACTCATTATGACAATATTTTTATATCAAAATTTTTTGAATCAATGTCTCAATTTTACCGTGCAAAAAGCGTCTTTATTGGGATCATCGGCCGCCCAAACGCAAAAAATAATCTCACTAATTTATTTCCCATAATTTATGGGCCATAAACCATGGAAGATAGTAATGAAATTATTATAGCCTTAACCTTATTATAATTATGATAATCTAGTTATGTTATCCTACGCTCTGGTTTTTAAATAAATGTTAAAGTTTTATTAAGCATACAATTTGTACATATTGCAGTTTTTAGTCAAACAGTATGACTCCTATTCTCAGTCGAACTCCTAATGTTTATCTTTTCGATAAAAAGATATGTCTAAACTTGGGATACAAGCATGGACGTGGTATACAAATTAAATCATAAACTCTTAGAGTATTGGTAACGTTGTATTACTACGGTTTTGCCAAAATTACTCAGCAAATTCAACACGTGCTAATTTTGACATTTGTATTCGTTTTTTCAAATTTTGTCGACAAAAGAAACGGACGGTGAAAATTGGCGAAAAGGCTTTTTTTTTTAATTGGTTGTCTGACAAATGTTGGAAACTGTACTGAACAAGTGAAACTGTAACAGCTTTAGTTTTTATAACATTTTCAATTTTTATCCAAGTTCGACTCGTTGTTTTGTAGTTTTTCAGAATAAATTTTTTATTTCAAATTTTGGTTTACAGAAGCGCTATTGACACATCTTAAAATATCCTAGCCATTAAAATTCTCACAGTTTATATTATAACGCTACTTACCCATTAAAGTGAAACTTCTTTGTTGAAAATTAATCGAAGAAATTAATAGGGTCAGCTAAATGTGTGTTATTCCGTACTTATCTTTGGCCAACACTTTTAAAAGACAGAAAGTGGCGAACTTAATATCGTTTGAAGTTTTAGATGCTTTATTATTGGAGTAAGCAAAAAAGTTACACCTTACTTTTAAGTAGCTTTATTATTCA
>SCLG01000005.1:905887-929212 GCA_004367875.1 Oikopleura albicans
ATAATATCGAAAATATAGTATAAAAATATTATACGCAAACGTTTGTGACCAAAACTACCCGACTTTCCGGTTATGTTAACAAAATTTCCTTATGTTTACACTTTTTGAGGTTTGATGGTATTAACATAACGGGTTAAGTGGTTTATTTTATTTTTATTTTTTCTGAGATTTTCAAAGCCCACTAGTGGCAAAAATAGAAAGACATGTGCATTCTAAATTGTGGAATCAATAAAAGTCTTATTTACCGAGATTTTTATACATTTGGTAACTGTCTAATTAGACTTTATCAAGTATGTGGCACATCACAATGATTTATGCCATGAAAACTAAAGTTAACACTCAAATCGTGATAGATCTATTGGTACATTATCTAAGTACCGCTATTACGTACAGTACGTGTAATATTAAATTCGACATCTGCGAAAAAAAATTGGTAAGCTATCTTTAAATGCTGTAAAAAGTGACTTATCGCCCTTTGCATAGAAGCTCATTAATGACGTTTATCTTTGAATGTTGGTGGCGAAAAAAAAACATCTGCCAAATTTGAATTTGTAATTTGGAGATAGATGGTTGACTTTTAGAATTCGCCAATGGTGGTTTTTTGCGCGTACCAAACGGGACAATGGGCTTATCGGAAAAGTGAACAGAAAATGTGTTTTTAAACCCGAATTATAGATATTCATATACACCACCTACCTACTTAACTCTCAGGGGTAAGGAGTTTTTGGGAACCCGTGGGGGGAAATNGAAATTGATTTGGTTCACCAGGACCCACTAGAGGATTGTTTGAAATCTCCAACCTACGCAAAAACAACACCGTCAATCGAATTTTCTCGAAAAGTTGAAGGGGGGGTCACCAATACCCGTTTTGCCCTACGGGGCCTCCATATGCCTTAAATCGACGAAAAAACCCAGTTGCGTGTCAATTTACACGCACTTCCCCCTGTGAGTTAAGAGTGTCTGGGCTGATTTCGATCTAGAATTTTGGGCCGAAATAAATCGTTTGTAGTTTCCGAACCTGTGGATATTTTTGTTTGAATCAAAAAAGCTTATGTAGCCCCCGCGAATCCTTGTAAGTAAAGTAGTTTAGGGATTTCTCTGGCGGTTTTTGCTTATAAATAAAATTTAAATTGTGTTAAAAATATCGAAATCCATTTTGCGCATAGGGTTGGCCTCTCTTTGAATGATAAAATAATATGTTGATTTTTGTTGTGTTTGGCCAGCACGCCTCACGTCGATCATGAAATTAAGAAAAACTAGAAATTCTATGGATGAGAACACAACAAAAACAGCCCAGGTACTCTTAAAGTAATATTCAATTTCTCCGCGTACGCACTACATGCTAAGAGTAAACCCAAAAATGGGACAAATAACTGTTACTTCCAGTGGAACTATTACTTAAAGCAGGTAGTGCTTAGGCGGAAAATTGAATATTACTTTAAGCAGGTAGGTGGTTTAATTTTCCCATATTATATGGGCCATATACCTCATTGAAAACTTATCTCGCAAAATTTTCCCAGAAATTAATATTGACAAATAAGTCCATTTTAGCTCCAAGGGGAACCACAATAAAAAAAAAAGCTGCCAGTGGAACTTGTGTGACTTAACCTTCCCTGGGAGTTAAACAGAGAAATTTTCAAAAAAAAAACTTGTCTGTTTTGCGGATATTGTGCACGCTAGGACACATGCTGCGAAATACGACAAACCTATATCACTCCATTTACATATTGAAAACTCAATTTCTAATGCGCAATTTATTTTAAGGTGTGGTGGCGTAAATTTTTGACGTGAATTTTGGATTAGAAAAAGGTTCCTTCAACCACGCCTACGTATTGCATTCATTCTCAAGTCCAAGGCTAACTTACGCTTTGTTCGTTAATCCACTTCACGTATTTAATGCAGTTAATTTTCACGTCAAATCTTGACAATCATCAACCTTTTTCTAAATTCATATGTGGATATTTGTTTATGTTTTTTTTGAATTAGAAAAAACGGAACTAAAAACTTTTGTAATTTTTACTGAATTTAATTATCTATCACTAGCAATAATGCAATTTTTGTATCAAATGACTGTCCGATAAAGAGAAATAGGACTCGGCAACAGCCAGCTGCCTTTCCAAGTTCGAGTGAACTGCCCTTTCGCGCGCTGGACAGCCGAGGTGAGAACAACTTAGTAAAATTCCAGACGACAAAAGACCAGTCGAGCACATATATTTCATGATATCCGGTGATGCATCGGTCACGTTTTGTGTGGCTAAATGACGACGGGCCCATAGAGGCTTAGCAGGGAATTCAACTCCTAACCCATAAAGAACGCCTACGCATATTTCGAGACGGTTTTGGAAATATTGACAGTTTGCCGTTTCATGGTAAATTTGTCCATACTTTGTAGCGTATTTCTGCTGAATATTGGCTGAATATTTTTTTTGGTCATTTATTCTGAATTGATCAATTTGGTATAACCACAAAATTATAAAATCGTTTCAACGGGGAGCAGCAAATTGACTTTCGAAGTTCAACAAGACTATAATAGTCTCTGACTATAATAGTAATTTACTCACTGTANTGAATTTTGGATTAGAAAAAGGTTCCTTCAACCACGCCTACGTATTGCATTCATTCTCAAGTTCAAGGCTAACTTACGCTTTGTTCGTTAATCCACTTCACGTTTTTAATGCAGTTAATTTTCACGTCAAATCTTGACAATCATCAACCTTTTTCTAAATTCATATGTGGATATTTGTTTATGTTTTTTTTTTTTGAATTAGAAAAAACGGAACTAAAAACTTTTGTAATTTTCACTGAATTTAATTATCTATCACTAGCAATATTGCAATTTTTGTATCAAATGACTGTCCGATAAAGAGAAATAGGACTCGGCAACGCTCGAATCAGTTTAATACACTGTATTAATACAAGCAAAAAATTCATTTTGTTTTTTTTTCTAGCTAACGAAAAGCAAATGATTTGAATGAAGCAACAAAATTGAAAATCAGAAATAACGGCACTCTTATCGATCTGATTGCGCGTCTATAGGACGCTCTTTTTTTAGCGTAGGTTTGAGAAACAAACCAATCAGGAACCAGTTTTAGTTTTGTTGGTGGAGGTTGCGGGTGAAAGGCTACTTCGGATGAATTTCAAATGAGGAGACGAACAATTGCTGCGATAAAAGATGCGAAGACAAAAACTTTTTATTAAATATTATTTATTTAACTACAATAGTGCAAAGGCAGGGTGAGAGCTGTTTTCTGCATTATTCATTTATTATTTTTTATTATTAATTAGGCACCACTTTAAATAATTTTCAAAAGGTGCTGTCAGACTTCTGTAAAAATTAAAACTAATTTAATCGTCAGAAGTCAACAGTTAGCTTATACGGAATTAAGACTGTACATAATGGCCCCGGTCGGATTGTAACAATTAACAAGGGGTCATCGTCTATTATTCCGTCTGTATAAAATTATTACGCTGCCCTGTATTGGGACAATAAAAATTTAATCAAAAAAAACAGCCAGCTGCCTTTCCAAGTTCGAGTGAACTGCCCTTTCGCGCGCTGGGCAGCCGAGGTGAGAACAACTTAGTAAAATTCCAGACGACAAAAGACCAGTCGAGCACAGATATTTCATGATATCCGGTGATGCATCGGTCACGTTTTGTGTGGCTAAATGACGACGGGCCCATAGAGGCTTAGCAGGGAATTCAACTCCTAACCCATAAAGAACGCCTACGCATATTTCGAGACGGTTTTGGAAATATTGACAGTTTGCCGTTTCATGGTAAATTTGTCCATACTTTGTAGCGTATTTCTGCTGAATATTGGCTGAATATTTTTTTTGGTCATTTATTCTGAATTGATCAATTTGGTATAACCACAAAATTATAAAATCGTTTCAACGGGGAGCAGCAAATTGACTTTCGAAGTTCAACAAGACTATAATAGTCTCTGACTATAATAGTAATTTACTCACTGTAATAAATTGAGGCAAAAACGTTCTCACGTTTGTTTTCATTCACCCACTTTAATCTGACGTTATTTAAAGTTCTACAGTGTCTTATAGACGTCTTTGATATTACATACAGCAGTTGAAGGTTCCAATATCAATCACTAAAATAAACTCAGCGTAAATCTATCCAAACAATCATCACAACAAAACAAAAACAAAAAAGGTTAACAAACGGGGTTGCTAAGGTTTATTGCATAGCTAGACACATTTATGAGACTTTCTAAAGTTTGGTGCTATCTACCCGAACATATTAAATGAGAACGTTACGAAAAATATTTTGAACGTTAGACAGCCCCTTTTTCTCAGGAAAAACCAACCAGACAACGGCGCATAAAAATAATAGGTATATGAATCTAGGCTACAGACCAGTGTTGGAAAAGTTGGCCAACGCTCCATATTTCCCCAACGCTCGATTATCCCCAACGCCCAAGGCAAGTATTGGCTAGCACTCGTTTTTTCCTCACGCCCAACGCAAGCGTTGGTCAACGTTTGAATTTTCCCAACACCCAACGCTCCCACACGTTTTGAAAAAAATTCCCCAACGCCCAACCCTCACAACGCGTTGGAAATAAAATTTGCCCAACGCTCAACGTTATCAACGCGTTGGTTAAGCGTTGACCAACGCACTGAACGCCCAACGATTCCAACACTGCTATAGACTACAGGCTATAGCGAGTAGCTCATTATTCATATACTGAGTTTTGAAAAGTACACATTTTTTTTGTTTTTGAAAAAAAAACTGACTGATGAAAAAAATAAGTTTTTTGTGCTGAACCAAACGTAAAGCCTCTTCCCAATCTGGTTGTGAGTTCCTTCTCGTCGACATAATTTATGCTTAACTTTCCCGCTCGATAAATATTATATCGCTTCTAATATTTATATACATCTACCTGGCATATCAACACAAGACATTTCTAAGTCTTTCAATAACACACGTACTCATTTTTTTCTCAATAAATTTTCAAATAAAACGAGCGAACTTGGGAAAATGTTCTTGGTTTACTAAACGTACTCACCAGCAAGCGCTCAAGTGGTGTAAACATACCGGCTATATCCATAATGCGCACATAGACCAGGTTTATGTTTTCGTCAAACGAAAATACCAATTACTCGCTCAAAAACGTCAGTATAAATTTTACTAAAAACTACCCAAAACAGTAATTAAAATTTATATAAATGAGTGGAACTGATGAAAAGTGAGATGAACGGGTATAAANTATCGCTTCTAATATTTATATACATCTACCTGGTATATCAACACAAGACATTTCTAAGTCTTTCAATAACACACGTACTCATTTTTTTCTCAATAAATTTTCAAAAAAACGAACGCACTTGGGAAAATGTCCTTGGTTTACTAAACGTACTCACCAGCAAGCGCTCAAGTGGTGTAAACATACCGGCTATATCCATAATGCGCACATAGAGCAGGTTTATGTTTTCGTCAAACGAAAATACCAATTACTCGCTCGAAAACGTCAGTATAAATTTTACTAAAAACTACCCAAAACAGTAATTAAAATTTATATAAATGAGAGGAACTGATGAAAAGTGAGATGAACGGGTATAAAATTGAAATGAAGCATGTATAACCACCTTATACATTTGAAATAACATCAATTAAATAAAGCCTCACATTTGAACCACTAGAAGGCTGTCAAAATGACGTAGAAAGTCATGAAAAATCATAAACTTATCTGGATTTTTTCTAGATATTTCGTGATGTTTCGGGATTTTAATTTGTTTAGATAACTTTTAGAAAGTTAGGTATACTAGTATACTAGTTAGGTATACTAGTATTTTTATCATAACTATCATTCGTGATTTTTATAATTTTTCATGATTTTTCTTATTTAATTATTTCACAAAAGCATCAAAAAGTGATTCTAAAAATTGGCATGATTAATAATGGTATAATTTATACCGAATAAAAATAAAGTTTTGAAAAAAAAATATGATAAATTGCATTTTCCAAGTAGAAATCGATATAACTGCTGAACGAATTGTACGAGTTGTATCTGAAAATTGATTCTAACACTAATTTCATCGAAACGAATTATGCGTTTTAGCATGTTCATTTCGTAAAACCACAACGAAAATAAGAAAAAAATTGTTATGCAATTGCATTCATGACTTTTAAGTCTTATGTAGGTAGGTATGCAAAATTACATTTCATGGGTATCAATCTGTGAAAATATACCAAAAATAAACTGGACTATTTTAAACGGGATGGACGAAAATCAAAACTGATTATTATAATATAAAGAATTACGGAAGATGCACCTGTAAAAAGAGGACCTTGGGAAAATTTTAAATTTCGATGTCTATCAAATATGCGGGATCTTCTGATATGCATTAGATGTTGGTTTAAGATAACTAAACAAGGTTACATTCACGATTAGTAACTCGATGAATTGTTAAAAAACCTACAAGACTTTGACCCGCACGTCATCCGGTTAACCGTTTGCCAACTTGTGTTTTTGTGGTTAAATCGACCAAAAAGTGTCCAAGGGTGGTCGGAGAGCTTTCTAGAGTATGATCATTCGACTCTGAGTTCTGACAGGACCATCGATTTGCTTTTAGTGAAAATAACGTAGGTATGAATACCAAGACTGATGATGCGGACAATCTTCAGCATCGGTGTTCACGGAACTTATATTAACTGTGTGCTTCAAGGTTAAGCGCAGATTTGTTTTACAATTGAAGACCAATTAACCACATTAGGCACTCTAAAACAACAAAAATGCGTTAGAATTCTTCTCAAAGCTACCTTAGAAATTGAATATACAAATACAGAAGACGAATCTTTTTGACAATTAAAATATTTGTAGTTTGTTTTACTTATCTTCAACCAGTTACCACATTTGTAAGTAAAATGTCAATTAATTCCTACGTTCATATTCTGAGATAAATCAAATTTTGGGCCCATTATAACTTCTTTTTTTTATCCTAAGCATGTAATTTTCGAGACTGAAATTTTTGTTATTGCTCGACTTTGTTTTATACAAATCAAAATTTACTGTGAAAATTATAATGTTAACTCTCAGGGGGAAGGACTTTTTGATAACCCGTAGGGTGAAATTGTGTGCATATATGCACACACTTAAAAAATCACAATAATTCGCAATAATTCAAGAAAAACGGGTGAAGCCAAATTGTAGAGTTCGTCAAACTACGTCGATCTGACTATTCAGAAATTGATTTGAGTCACCAGGGCCCCTAGAGAGCGGTTTGAAATCTCCAACCTACGAAAAAAAAATACCTTCAATGTAATTTTCTCGAAAAGTTGAGGGGGTCAGCAATACCAATTATGCCCTACATGGCGTCATTATGCCTTAAATCCACGAAAAACCAAGTCGTGTCCATATATCCACACACTTCCCTCTGCGAGTTATGTTGATTTATATCTTTAGACAAATATTTCAGTTCGTTTCATTTCGTTAAAGCAAGCTCTTATGATGAATTTAACTAAAATCATAGTTTGGTCCTTAAATTTTCAAGCAAAAAAAAAATACACAAATTTGTGAAGCTTTATTCTATAAATTATAGAAATAAATTACAGGGGTCTCCGTCCTAAAGCCATTAGATCTGCAGACCCACTCTATAGACTATACAGTATAGTCTGTAAAGAGTATACAGGTTCTCCAGGAGCGAAGGGTCCTCATCCTGGTACTATACTGTATAGACTGAATAGACTACTAGTAACGTTATTCATTTTCTTGACGAGTCTCTTTTATGTCACACACATATGCGCCAATTCCAGTGGTAGAACGGTTTACTATTACTCAGAACATTGAATTTCGAGAAAAAAATTATCTTATTTTCCCGAAATGCTTGCGTAATGAACCGCATCTCTTGTTAGAAGACGATATCAAAGTGATATTGATATTCAAAATATAACCGAACAAGATGCAAAGTCGTATTTTTACCATGGTTTTTTTTTATTAAAAAACACGATGATTGGATTCATTAGAGTTTGTTTATGACATACAAATATGATCGATAAATTGTCCTCCAACAACTCAGGTCCTTAGTCAGATGTTTTTTTTGAATGTTAAAACTACTTGGCAAATTATATAATATGTATGATATGATTTAACACGACAGATGCCAACGATGGTTTAAAAAATACTGGAATTTATTTTTGATAAATGGAGAGTACCGCTTTTGAGATAGGTGAGTTTGGAATTTATTTCCATTTTTTCTAGGTATTCATCAAATAAATTGTCTGACAATACCACTACACATTGACCTAAGACTTATTGGCAAAATATAAGTATCTTAAGGCAAATTCATTTTAGACTGAAATTTATCCTAAAAATGTGGCATAAGACATTTGTGTGACAAAGAAAAAAACATTTACTATGGATCAATGACTATGGAGCCCAGTCGTTCCCGGTAAATTATTTTATATTTATTTATTTTAATTCCTAAAAGCAGCCCTTATATGTGAGAATCAATGAAATTAGCTCAGGGTAATCAAGTCAGGGTAATCAATTTTTCAAAAATCCCGCAAAGGACAGAGGACTGTACTTGAACTTATGTTTCTATTCAACAGTTAACCCCCAAACACGATTATTTAGCACATCCCTGAGCACGGGGCCGGACGTTTGTCCGGCTTTTCTTTAACTGTTATCTAATCGTACGGAAAATCTCATAAGCATATTTCTAGGAATATACCGACCACCCTTGGACAATTTTTGGTCGATTTGACCACAAAACCAGAAATTTACAAACGGTTAACCATGCGAAGTACGCGGTTCATTTTTTACACGCTAGTGCACCGTTGATTTCTTAACAGTTTCGGAAAAATATGAGAGAAAAAAAATTTTAATTGCAAATAACAAATTACTTTTTATTACGTATATAAACTTGTTATTTTTGTTTGCTCTCCGAGTTTGTAATCGATTATTCTATGTTGGTTTTCAATGTTAAGGCTTTTAACAAAGCCGAACAACTCGAAAATTGCGTTTTTCACCTGGGACTGGACGAACGTCCGGGGGTCGTGCTTAGGGGTTAAGGCGTCATGGGCCCTCGAGCGTATATTTTGCTTCTCTATTCCACGTTAGGGTACACGTACCGTGGTGCGCGAATGATAAATAAAATTTCCCCAACACCCAACGAAGCCCAACGCCTAAAGCTTCCTACATTGGAAATAATATATCTCGTCGTCGCAACGCTGGCTGCCTTACGTATGGCATCAATATTTTAAGTGTGTGATTTAGCCTATGGTCGTTACAGTAACGAGTCTCGTGAACGATTATGAACCATATGTCACGTTTGTGATCGCATTTATCCCGTTATCTATCTATTTATTAGGCGTGTTCAAAATATTCTAAAAAGTAAAATTCTCGTGTCCATTATCGGAGGTATCAGGCGGCGATGAGTTCGGCTGGGCGGGCGTTGCTCTTAATCTCATTATCCGCATCTTTCAATTTCTCCCTTAATTTATTTGTATGTTTTCTTCATTTCATATTTTTTATTTGTTTTTTCCATATCCGACTTTACTGTTATCGTGGTAGACGCGCAATCGCAAACATCATTTTCAGCTAAAATCCGTGCGGGATTAGGATCCGATTGGCGTGACGGGTGTATATACTTGCAACATAAAAATCATGTCCAATAATCAAGCCGTTCATGACATATTCTGGCCTGCTTTAATTCACAAATTTATTACTGTAATAAAGTCCTTACTTCCAATACGGACGTTTTTAATTCCCGAAAGTAGCGTCCGCATTGAGAAAATTATCATAAAGTGTCCATTTTTGACTGTTTTGGGCATATTTTTTCAGAAAAAAGCGTTCGTATTGAAAGAAATTGTCCGTATTGGGTGCGTCCGTATTTAGGGTATTGACTGTAAACTAATTTGATACTGAACGTTTAAAACATTCAAATTTGGGGTGGAAGTTTAAATTAATGGACTTCGATCAAAAAAGCGGACCATACCTTAATCTGAGACCCCCTTTTAATAAATTAACTCATGAAAACAGATAATCTTTGTCACAAAAAATAGCTCGAGATAATAGTTAACGTGAATATTTGTGGAATAGTGATGTTTTTAACTGTCAGACGTCCGCCGTCAAATTGACACATTATATTTGCAGGTTAATTACGAGCTCACGATGATGTTAACGAACGCTCATTATTTCAATTTGTTGCGAAAGTAACATGTTTGTTCCACGGCGTTTGTTCCACAAAATTGCATCATTTTGAAATTTAATAGACTGCTGGTTCGGACTCCAAACGTCCGAGTAAAAACTTTCGATTTTCACGTTTCTCGGTGTTTTACTCTCGGTGTTTCCCGGTTTCTGGGTTTTGCGGCTTTTCAGGTATCCGATTTTTCATATCGCAAAACGGCGCCTGGCTACCCTGACAAAACAATATTAATGTTTATCTTAAAGATAATAACTCAAAAAAATTATTCTTCTATGTTGAATTATAGCGTCATTTCAAATATTAAAGCTGGACACCACCAACAACGCGGCTTTTTGAATAGGTCAGGACAAACGTCCTGTGATTTTAATTGGGAGTTAAACTTGCTGAATTACCAGAAAACTCATCATTTATTATAATCTAATGTAATAAACTTGTTAGTTGCGCCGGAAAAGCTAAAATTTTTGCTATATTTTTGATTTTCCCGATTGATTCCACGTTGCGACTGTTTGATAACTCGCTCACCAAGTTTGTTTAGAAATGCAATTTGGCCGACATTTATAAGCTCTTCAAAATTGATAAATATTAAACATTTTTGAAAAAAAAACGTAAAACTGCAGAAAAAATATGCATTCTGAAATGCACGTCTTCGTTTTAGAATGGACAGATGCTGGACTGCGCTAAAGGAGCATGGGCTCATCATAAGTGTATTTTTTCAAAACTAAAATTGAAGACTTGAACCCCCAAACACGAATTAGTGAAGGTTGGCACAACTCACTCCAAAAACCGGTTTTGTTTCGTGTGAAGCGTTATCAATTCAAATGACATTCAAAACTAACATAGAGTCATCAATATTGTATTTTTTAATCGTGAATAATAATGAAAAAAAAATCGTGATTAATATTGATGGATACTAGTGAAAAAGGGTTAGACCCCTCATTTGAAACGGCAACATTTGGTTCTATGGTTTTATCCAGCAACAATTATTCGCGAGTTGACGGATTTTCAGGTGCTTCGCTGAGTATCTGTGATGTATTTCATAGTTATAAATTTACTTGTTAGACTCAAAAATATTCGGCTAGATAACTGCGCAGTATCTGAAACAATTTTGTTTAAAATTCTGGCCATAGAAAAGACCGATCGGGCCTCCGACCAGATAACTGCGCAGGGGTTCATTCTGTTCCATCAAAAAATAAACAATTATTGTCAAACTTAAGTCAAATTTGAATTTTTTACAGAATCATTCAATCCAAATACGATTAAAGCAGTGATCAACTAAACAAGGTGGGACGGCTTATACACCCCCTGCGCTGTTATCTTGCAACTATCGCATGCAAAAAATCCGCAAGATAACGGAGCGAACGGGGACATCTGCAAGATAACAGCGCAGGGGGTGTAATAAGTATAGCTCTTATTTTGGTGTGTGTTCGGGCGATCTGGAGGGGTTTAATGTCTCTAGCATAAGTCCTAAAGTAAGGCTAAAGATAACGTGTAAATCTGCGTGAATTACGCCGCATTTTATTTTTGCATCGTCAAAACTGTTGCAATTCCACCTTTGTTTCATTAATGGATAAGTGCGCGTCTTTAAAGTTCAATTTAATTTTCAAACCGACCGATATGTTTCGGATGGGCTTTTTATGGCTCATCTTGTTTTCTACAATTTCTTTTATTCAAATCAAAGCTGACATCTGAAAGAATTGAGATTAACAACGAATTCATTACCATTTAACCGCAGTTATTTGCGTGGTTAGGCCATCTATTCATTTGCGGTGCGCGACGGTTGACGAGGCGACATGCCGTTTGGTGATAAGACGGCCAAGGCTTTTCGTTTAAAACATAATCATAAGTCACTTTTAAATTTTTTGTCATTAAAAATTATGATTCAATTGTCCAAAAAATCCGAAATTCGTTTTGAGGGGTTATAAATACATGTACGAAATAAGGAAGTTTGTCACAAAACTTCATTTTTCGAACAATGAGTATTTACCGAATACAATTTTTCGACAAACTTTCAAATTCGTGTTCCTAGAACTTATGGATACAGGTCTCCCTCCCTTAAATGCCGCAATTAGGCAACCAAAAACGCGGCACTTAATGGATGGGCGGCACTTAAGGGATGGTTGTATTCGTGTTTGGGGGTTAAAAAGTTATTTGGAAGCTCTTTCAAACGGTTTTGATCGCGCTGGCTTTAAAACGCAATTTGTCAAAATAAAATGTACTAATCAGACGTGGCTCTATTCGTTCAAGATTTATCCCCAATTTGTTTTTTCTCCTAACAGTTTTTTTTTTGCAAAATTGTTCATTAGAGACACGAAACATAAATAATTCGAAATTTGTAACAAAAGCACTTCGCTTTCGGCCGCATACCAGCAACAAACATTTTCACCGAAATACAAATTGACGTCGCCCTTTCCGCGTTAGCGATTATTTCTCTATTTTTAATGAGTATCCTGGAAAACCTGGGGATTAATGATCAAGTAGTAAATAGACCATTCTTGGGTTTATAATTGTGGTCGGCTTTTAAACCATTTTTACATGGTATGAAGTAAGAAGGCAGTACAAACACATTTCCGATTTTGCACGGTTTGTGGCCATAATCATCCTTAAGCTTTGTTTGCGACATCCAAAAACGAAACTGACGCAATCATACATAAAATCACGCTACGGACATCTATATGTGTAGGCTGTCATTTTTAGGTTTTACGAAGGTGACCCGTATTTTACGAACCATAATTACGATTTAATTGTTTTGATTTTTTTTTCTTGATTGGCCAAAAATGCATCTCCTGTGAAATTTTGGGGTCCTTCAAGGACCGTCCTTGCCACGACTTTCGTTTTCGACCGTGGACAGCCTATTTATGTGCTAAAGACGAAAATTTGGAATAATAAACAGAAAGATTACAGCGGGTGCCTTACCGTAAGGCCCTTACGGTTATGCGAAATAATGCTTAACACTGGCTCCCACCCAATAGAATTAAACGCAATTAACAACGACATTAAAATCTAATTTTAAGCTGGAAAGTTTGAAGATTTTTTGTTTAACAATTAATAATGATTCTCCTTTTTACTAAATTTAAAAATTCTTTTCGCCAGAGAAGGTTATAGGCACCCATTTTCTGACAATCTAAGGTGAAAGGGCACTTATGCTATAAGTTCTATTGACGATCCGCCTCAATACTTCAAAAAATTTGTCGCCGGTCTCCATTGGTACAAAACTCGACTGGTACACTAAAGCGACTGGTACCGTACCCGATTCCAGTCGAATTTGGTACCAGTCGAGTTTTGTACCAATCGAGACCGGCGACCAGTCGTGTGATACCCATTTTAGCCATCTTCGGAATTCTGAAAAAGCAAAACATTTCTATGGACCGTGGTCCAAGGTCCCTTAATATTTTTGGGAAAATGTCAGACCAAGAGTTTTTGAACCGATTATAATTCGTTTTTTTTTTTCTAAATATGAACCTTCTTGCCGAAAAGGTTTTCAATACACATACATCTCGGACAACGTTCTTGAATAGATGAAAACCACAGTAATTATATTTTTAATTACACCAAACGTTATCTCGTCGAGTCAAAAACGTTTTTTCCAATTATGTATTTCGGAAGAAGAAATACGTTTTGAGAGATAAAAAAAATGACTCCCTGATTCAATTAAAAAAATATTTCAGGTTTTTAAACACGCTTTTGAGAGAGTTGTGCGTGGTTGACTAGCCATGTGGCTTTTAGCATATAGTTTATTTTATAGCTACACAGTATGAAGTACAGTATGAGGTATAATAACGCGCTTCTCGATTTTCTTGTGTAGAAGCATATTAAAATACAAAATATGAGAAAGCGAGAAGCCCGTTATTTTACCCTATTCAAGATGCTATTCAAGATGCGCCGTTATCTTGCCGATCACTCCGTTCACGTTGCTGAGTATGTATTTGACAGTCTTATTGTTTTCTCCTAGGTTGCATTTTCTGGAAAGGATTTTGTGTTTACTTCGGACAACCTGACCTACATCTGTGAATGGAAATAAAATTTCAATATTTTTGGTTGGAAGTCCACGCAGGATGAGCGATTATGATATTGGCGGAATTTCATAATTTGATAACGGGATTTGTTGATTAAAAACGTTAAATTACACGTTTCTTGCCCCCAATGTACTTATTTGCGTAATCATGAATACGTCAAAGGTTTATTATATACAGTCAGACTGCTGATCAGATAAGCAAGTTCCAGAAACTCAAAACAAGCCACTAAAATTCTAAAATGACTAAGAAAGTTCCAATTGATTCTAGCCATTTGACATATTATATTCTTAACTTTAGTTTTTTTGTTAGTTAACTGCCGGTTCTTCACAATTAGTTAACTACACCACCTAACCATGTGACTTAACACATTTTTTTCGAAAAAAGGTGTTAATTCATATACAAATTGTTAAGTCAAATGCAAACTGTTAAGCCACATGGGTAGTGCGTAGGCTAAAACCCTGGAAAACTTGAAACAAAAAAAAGTGTTAACTCAAATGCAAATAGGCTTTTTCTCTAGATTTAAATTCCAAATTGACGAACAAAATGAGCAAATGCTATAACAAATTATATAAAACAATATAATGAACGAAAAAAATCCAAAAAATCGTTTTATTTCAAATGATGTTAAAACTTTTTGTTGTACTTTTTATGTTATCAAACTCAAATTTCTTTAACCATTTAGCCGAACATTTAACATTTACATAGAAGCTACATTGTCCCTTGGGAGTTAACTCGTTTTTAGAATTGATAAAAAATGTAATAAATATCCAAAAAAGTGTTATCTAAATTGCAAACTGTTAATTCACATGGGTAGTGCGTAGACGGAAATGCTAGGGAAAAAAGACAAAAAAAGGACAAAAAAAGTGTTAATTCAACTGCAAACTGTTAAGTCAAATGCAGACTGTTAAGCCAAATGCAGACTGTTAAGCCAAATGGTGTTAATTCACATGGTTAGGTGGTGTATTGAATAAAGCAAGTTCCGTAATATCGCGATTCTTTTAAGTAGTAAAGGCTCACTCTAAAACTGTACAAAACTGTAATTATTGAAAGCTTCAATTATTCCAAAAAAGGTGAAATGTTTGCATTTGCAACCTGAATAAATTGGTAATCGAGCCTAGATGCATTTAATGAGAATAAACCGCAAATTAAAATAACAATCAAATTTTGATTTGTTATCATTTTTTATAATTAAAAAAGTTTGACTGTAATGCAAGTTTATTATGTACCCCAAACGTCAGTGTTATTTTTTACATTTTGAAGCGACATGTCGATTCTCGTGAACAATAATGATCGCACAAATTGCGTAAAAATCTCGTTCAAATACTCAAATATATAGTAGCAATAGATTCCGCCGCTTTTCTAAAGCTTCATTTTAATCCGATTTCTCAAGCTAGAAGTATTTAACGTTCACATGAGCGACAATTGCTAATTGTGCACTTTTAACTTGCATTCGCCGAAATATATTATCTGTACGTTTAAACGATATAAACGTTACTGTTTTCATTTCGAACAAAGTTATCTCGATTAGTCGTATTAAACGAACTTTCTTCGCTGTTTTAAGTTTTTTTAACCTTGCTTATATTTTAGCTGCATAATGCAATTTACGCTCATTTCAAACCATAATAAGTTATATTTTTATGCATGCAATAGTTGTGTGAGTATCAATACGTTGTATTGAATAATCTTGTTGCATAATAGCATTCAATCTTTATTTATCAAATATCTCTGACAGTTTAGGTATTGTTTTGTGTACATTAAATATTATGACTTACACCAAAAAAAGTCCGTTTATTCAGGAAATAATGTGATACACCGGGTGCCCTCTTATGTTGGACGTCATCAATTACCTTCTACATTTTTCAATGTTGTTTTATGATTTTGTATTTGTTTAGATTGCTACGTACATTGTCAAGGCACCGTCTGAATCGGTCTCTTTTATTATGTGGCGAACGGGTAATCCGCCGAAAATTTTCCATTTCTGGCCAATGAGAAATGACTCAAAAGGGGGAAATTTGGGCGGATTAACCTTTCGCCACAAAATAAAAGAGACCGATTCAGACGGTGTCAATGTTACATGCATATTTGTAAGTTTTTTAGTCAATTACGACTTTTTTTGTGAAATCATAGAAGTGCTTATTACGGGTCGGTTTCAAAAATTTACAAAACTTCTCATCGTGTTTATGAAAAAATCATCCAGAATATTAGCAATATACTTCATTCTTTTTTATTAGAAAGTAGGGCGTAGGTGGACAGGCAGGATTTTCATACAATAGAAGTGAGAAATTGCAGCACACGTGGAAAAGAACAATACACTCCACTTTGTGTATAACGGTTATTTTTTACTGTTCGTTATAACATTGGTTTTCAGCTAGAATATGTGTCAACGCAGCTTATCATAAGTGACCCGTATATACCGAAGCTAGCGTTCACCCAAACTCAAGATAAAGTGTAAGGAGCACTTCGAACAAACTGGATTAACTATTTTCTAATTTTAGGTCAGTTTTACCCTAAAAAGCGTATCTAAGTATTTTTGACTAACATTCACGTATAAGTACTTTGTTTCAGATTGATCAGACGAAAAATTGATTTTGAAATGCTCGGACTCATAGCGCTTCATCAGACTCCAAGTGCCTAATTTAACCATTCATTTAATGTAAGCTAATTTGTTTGTGTTCTTGAGCTGGTGGCATCGCGGGTTGTAATAAGTGCTACGACATGTGAAACGAAACAAACACAATTTACCGTATCCGTCATGAGAGCGATTCAATTGGTAGGCGCGATCTTTTGGTAAATAAGCTTCTTTTGGTACTAGAACGTTTGTTTTGATACTGAAGCTTCTTTTGGCATTAAAGCTTCTGTTGGTACTAAAATGTACCAAAAGAAGTATTGGTACCAAAAGAAGCTCTAGTACCAAAAGAAGCATTGTTACCAAAAGAAGCTTCAGTACCTATAGAAGTTCTAGTACCGAAATAGCATTTGTACGAAAAGAAGCATTGTTTCCAAAAAGGTTTGGTACCAAAAAAAGCTTTTTAACCAAAAGATCACACATATAGATTGAAGCGCTCCTTCCGTCAAAAGCATGGCAATTTTTGTCAGAAAACGGAATAAAACGTTTTCCGCAGAAAAATTTTCTTGCATAAAAACCGAAAAAAATTGTATACATTTTCTGCGAAACACCACAGTGCTGTTGATACCACCGTGTATAAAGAAAAACTACCGCTAATTTGAAGACCGGCAATTTGAGTCGGATATTTTTAAATGGGTTGTCCACTAGCGCTAAAGTGCATTTCTCTATTCAACGTAATTACGGGCTGCTTTAAGATTAATAATCTTTAATAATTACCATTTTCCCTCAGTTCATCTTTGACGAAAAACTTGTCTCAACTTTCTCTCAAAAAAAAGTAATCAAAATTCAACGTATGTTTAAAGGAAATTGATGGAAGTAATTTCCGTGTCCTCAAAATGAAATTATAATCTAATTAGAGAAAAACACATTGGCTTAGGAGTGAGAAAAAAACGTTCGTTCAATATCGTTAGAAACACGTTCTGTATTTCAAATACACACAAATTTCGAAAATTGGTGTTAACTTGGAGTTTCAAAATGGTGCTTAGATAAATAATTTTTATTTCAATAATGAGAAATCATGATTAATACTACAAATAGTTCTTACTATAAATGGTTACTACAATTGGTTACAACAAATGGTTACTACAAATGGTTACTACCAATGGTTACTACAAATATTTACTTCAAATGGTTACTACAAATGGTTACTACAAATGGTTACTACCAATGATTACTACAATTGGTTATTACAAATATTTATTACAAATGGTTACTACAAATGGTTACTACAAATGATTACTACAAATCATTTGTAACAAATGGCTACTACAAATGGCTACTACAAATGGTCACTACAAATGGTAACTAACATTAAATTCTACAAATGTTCATGCTACAAATGGTTCTCTTGGGGTCATTGTGTGACGATTGTTACAAATCGGCCTATTTTCCTTGATATCTCATCAAAACGACCTCACATCAAAAATCGCTGATAGACTAGTCAAACCAAATTTCATGGAGAAAATTTAGGAACAAGAGTCGGAAAAAAAAAATTCATAATATTTTTCAAACATCATCCTGAGATGACTTTGGAGGGGTCTACCTGATCTTGCCAATTTTTTTCGAGCCCACTATATGAAGCGAGGCGCGCGCGACTCTTTTTCTTTTTCGCGCACCACTCTGATGCCATTTTTAGCAATTTTAATGAACTTTTTAGGAACTCTCATTATTTTTCCCATACTTAGGAGAACATTACGATTCAGAATATGTAAAAAAATTTAATTTTAATTTTTTTTTCATAATTAGTTTTTTTTTGTACCGTGTGACTTTGATTTTCATTTAAAAGTTTTTTATTCAATATCAGAAAAGTCGGAAGTGAAAGATAAATTGTTAGCAGTTTGGTCAGGAAATAAAACCCTGTTGTTCACATAAAATTGTTTACGCAAACCCCCAATTTTTATTGCATGATTTTTTANACACGCGAATACTCAGCCCCGCTTCGCGGGGCTGCTCTGTCATGGGACTAGTTACCCGCGCATACTAGATCAAGAACTACCCTTTGGTGTGACAATTTTTTTATTTGTCTAGATGGATTCGCTATGCTGCAGTTCCCCGTAAAAAAATTTCTTGCAAATGTATCAAGCGTTATTTGTGGCTTCTTGATAAATAGAATTTCAAGCTCTGTCGTATTTAAAATACACACAAAATTCAAAACTTTGTACCGAATAGAAACTTTGATTGAATAATTTGGATTTTCAAACTCATAACAGTCACAATAATTGAAATCTCATAAATTATCGCACTGTTTAGAACAGGTTCGATTTTGTTTTTGACTTTCCGTTCAGTAGCGGTTATAAATAGAAGCTGGATCATTTAACTCGTTGAAACCTGGTTATTTTGACCAAAAACATGATTTCGTATTTTTTGGACAATATGGACGCGCGTATCCTGGAACATTGCGTTGGCCGTCTCATTTGAAGTTAAAAATAGAAACTAAGCTGGCGAGAGTTAACTGATTTGGATAATTAATAGTTTAGAAACGTTTTTGACACATAATATTGAAACGCAAAAAGATAGCTTCACAAACTTCGAGAGTCGTCATCACTGGACGACCAAAATAAAGTTTGGCCAAGGAAATNCTAGAAAAGCGAGAAGCGCGTTATTATACCTCATACACTGTATGTACTGTATGTACTGTATGTACTGTATGTACTGTATGTACTGTATGTACTGTATGTACTGTATGTACTGTATGTACTGTATGTACTGTGTGTACTGTATGTACTGTATGTAGTACATACTATGTACTGTATGTACTGTATGTACTGTATGTACTGTATGTACTGTATGTACTGTATGTACTGTATGTACTGTATGTACTGTATGTACTGTATGTGTTGTATGTACTGTATGTACTGTATGTACTGTGTGTACTTTATGTACTGTATGCACTGTATGTACTGTATGTACTGTATGTACTGTATGTGTTGTATGTGTTGTATGTACTGTATGTACTGTATGTATTGTATGTACTGTATGTACTGTATGTACTGTATGTACTGTATGTACTGTATGTACTTTATGTACTGTATGCACTGTATGTACTGTATGTACTGTATGTACATATGTACTGTATGAACACTTACTTTGGTAGGGCGAAGGTGGAAAAGTTGAGACGCACAGACGGTTCACTTACTTGAACTTTGTTAACTTACCTAGGTTAGTGGCGTAAATCAAGTTTACAGATAGTGAGCAGTTTCACTTCCAAAGCGAAAGCAGTTACAGAAAAGCATGATAATAAAATAAAATAAATCATTACTACTTAGCGCATCATAATTATTTTCTCTTATCATGCATCCAAAGTTTGCGTTTTCACAAGATAAGAAATTTTCCAGCATCTTCAATTAGGACTTCCAGAAAGTATATGGTTGTACACCGTATTTTTCTCGAATATCAAAACAATTGAACTCTTGGTTATCATATGAGTAGTATCGGCAGTTCACACAAAATTCGTACTAGTGTAACTGCTACACAACAAGTCGGCGAAAAATTTCCAACATTTTGGCCTGGTACATAACGACAGTGTTTTACGAATATGAACCAATTTCAAATATATCAGTCAACTGGTTCAATTTCATGAAAAACTGCGGTTATAGTTTTATATCGCTGACGATCGCAATATCCAATATAACGGAACAGGAGCGCTTAATTTTAGAATGGAAATATGTCAAAGGACAACCAAGAATGAGTAGACGCAACGAAAAATCGCCCAAGAGATATTCAATTAGATGACAAAAAACCTGAAGGTCAAGCCGGAAAAACAATCCAAGGGAACGTATCTCCAATTTTTTCCTGAAACACACTTTACGTTTGATAAATGGACGTATAATTGTATTAATATTAATATGGCTTCAACAACATTTGATAAAGTTTTTTGCGAGTTTTGGTTTGCATTTGTCTTATCCCTTACGGTAAGGGCCTTACCCTCCAAATGTAAAATATACGGTACTAAAACTAACACGGTTTTCAGAGGCTCACACTTTAACCTTTAAATTTAATTTATAAGTAAATTGTAAAACGTTATCTGTGATCCCTTTTGACCTCTATATCGTCTAATCGTGCCAAAACGTTTCTGTAGGACAATGATTAATTATTGTTTTACTTTTAATTAGTGAAACACGGTTTTCCGAAATGCCAATAAGACATAACATATGACAGAAGACTTAAACAAACAAAACATAAGTAGATATTTGCAGTGAGTCTGATTTGATGTTAGACAGTTAAAAAAATAAACTTGTATTACTTTCTGTGTTAATGAGTTTGGTACATATCAATTGGTACATATCAATTACGTACATACAGTAACTTTTAAATTTCAAGTATCAATATACTCGAAAAATAATTTTCTTAATTACCCATAGGGGGCGTGATGAACTCTTAGCCTATTTTAAAAAAAGGTCGCACCTTTCAAAAAATTCTACCGTCCGCTACAGACATTTTAAAAAGACAATTTCATCGTTTTTGGGCTCACGGAAATATAAAAACTATGCTTTAAGTTACAAAATACAAAAAAATAGGCTAAGAATGGAACTACTCCCCGCGTAGGTTCCATGATCTCTAATATTAATAGTTTGGGCAAATTCTAGACGAATCGCCTACGCACTACGTTTTTATGTTTTTCGAATCGGTTTTTTAGTAACGGCCTAGAATGCGTATACCAAATCTGCGCCATTTTTCTACAAATAGATTTATTATGTTTTATAATAATTGCCTATTTTACGTCTTAATACCAATAGTACTAATTATTACGCAAAATGGCAGCCCGCGATTTTTAGTTTTTTTTCTATTGAACGCTTTTAATTGTACAAAATGTACCAAAAATATTGTTCAATTTTTTTCTGCCAAAATCAGTAATACACAGTATGTGTTTCAATAGAACAAGCATGTTTTTTTCTGTTTTGTTTTTAGAACGCCGCTTGTTAGACATTGTACCATTTGCGCACCTGGAAGAAACCGTTTGTTGTTCGTTTTTTATTTGTTTTTTCGAAAGGGCAACGATTTCCATCAGGCTGAGAAAATAGGCATCGTGTGCTGAGTACGGACATTTTTTTTCTCAGTTTCCACCAAAGTGGATGATGATAAAAAAAAACGGAAAAAGATAAAAATGCTTGTTTACTTTTTCAGCACAAAGCCGTAGAGTACAATATCTCGTTATCATATTTACACACCTGGATGAGTGATATTATTGCATTTTTATGGCTCAAAAATCACAACAAATGCAAGCTCTGCGTATTTGTTCTTAGAAAATTGTTTCTGAAAAAGTGGTCATCAAGCATTTATTGCACTAATTTTATCGGAGGGCTACAAACTGGCGGGCAAAAAAGTTTGATGCCTTCAATTTTAAATCTTCAAATTGATCATTATATTTTTAGAAATTCCTACGTTGGCTGAGAACGTGTAGATTACATACATAATTTAACCCATGTCGGCAGAATGGTTAATCTTGACCTTTTTTCATCTTTCCAACGCTATCAAAAGTATTCGCTCAATGGTTTTTCTCGTATTTCATACCTATTGAATAGTTTTGGGCGTTCTTTACTCTCATTTTATCTTAGTCTAATAATAATACAGTCATAGACCCCAAATGAAGCACTGAAATTAACAAGCTTTGTAAAAAATAAGTCGAAATGGAATTTTTTCGCTAGAAGTTTTCTCCTAATTTGATAAGCACCTATTTTTCAAACGTTGGGTGCCCAAATCAGTTTAAGGAAATTGCTTGCTTGGCATGAGAATAGCATGTCGAAATTCAAGTGGAAAAATTTCGTCATTATATTTTTCGTTTTCATTTTCGTCTCGAGGATACAAAAATATTCTAAATATAGTTAACCATGTCCGCACAATTCAAACGGCAGACAGTCTGTCCCTTTTGCCCATATGTCTTCTCCTATGGGTTAACCGCTGATGGCTAGTCAATCAGCAGGTCGAGGCCAGTTACGTACTTTCTAGGTCTATTAGATAATCCCATTTTAAAATCGATATTTTTTGTACACATAAACTGCGGTGGCAACGGTACGTCAGAATTGACTAAAAATATAAATTTGAAAGAAGAGCACATTCACGTATGTTTTGGGCGGTGAATCAACGGCAACCAACTTCAGCCACGAACAACCTCGTACTGTTTTCTTAATATTTAATCTAAACGAAAATCAGAAAAGTCCGTATTTTTGTACGCGGAACTGACTCGAATTATAATATATCCCATATACCTCATGACGGTCGAAATCTTCATCATGTTGTTTTATAAGTCAGACCTGTGAATACATTCTACCGGTTAAGTTTCATGAAAATCGGCCAAGCGTTTCTAGTATACCGTGTCGGCATATTTTAAGATGATATTGGCGAATAGGGGCACCCCATTGCAAGAAAAAGAAGAAAATTGCTCTATAATAGAATTTCTACAAATATGTAGAAACGCGCAGCCGATTTTCATGAGACTAAACCGGTATTGTCATATTATACGGTTAATCGGCCGTGTCTAATAATTCCAATAAATGTTTGAAATTTCAGCCCATCATTTCGCTTTTAT
>SCLG01000005.1:940979-969901 GCA_004367875.1 Oikopleura albicans
CTGGAAAATTTTTCTCTAAAAAGCGGAAAGATAACTGCACCAACGGGGCTGAGCGGAAAGATAACTGCCGGAAAGATAACTGCGCAGGGGGTGTAATACATATTTTTCTTATTAAATAAAAATAACTCTGTGTTGATTTTCGCTGTCATATCATTAAATAAAAGTAACCTATACTAAAATTGAGTCTAATGTGCCTATTTGTAGAGACTTTCGAAATAAATGGACAATCGTTGTGGGCGCCCTCACTGTAGTATTGTTCTTCGTCCTCACCACGTAACGGACTTCAAAGAAGGTGAAACGCCCTATCCACAAAAAAAGTAAACGTCAAGGGCGCACCCGGGCGCCAATTTCTTTTACTGGTTAATTATCTATCGATTTATAATGCATAATGGAGGACATTTTCCATTCACTGGAGGATGCATTTCATTCCGTATATAAACCAACTAGGCCAAGCTAGACTTCAAAAAATCAAACATAAAAAAAGTTTTCTCAAAGATATAAATTATATCATATAATGCAACGCTTCATGCGTATTATTTTTTTAGGTTGATGGTTTGACACATAATTATTTTTTACCAGACCAAGTGCACATTTAAGAGAATGTAATTGTAATTTATTTTTGTTTTTAATTAGTTTTGAATGAGATTTAAAACTGGACTCAGCAGAAGTCTGCATAAAACCGATACTTTTTTTTTTGTTTTCGATGTATCAATTAAATATTTTCAAATACTACTTTGACTTTTTTATTAAAAGCATTCAAAAGTTTAATAATACATACACCGGTATAACAATATTTTGAACAATTTAACAGTGTTATCCATTGACATTATTATTCCATTTCTATATAATTAGTCTTTTTATATCCTTTTTCCACTTTAACCCCGATGCGCCGGTGCTACACACGGTGTGCTATTACAAGTTTACGTGGCTCTCACCGTTAAACCACTTTCTTAAGTGGTTGGTTTTGTTTAACCAAATAAATCATATAAATGTTAACTTTGTTTAACGGGAAACAAAAATTATTTTTGTACAGCAGGTTTCTCGGAATCCGTACATATAGACGACCCATTTTGCGCTGGTTTTCAAAAGCAAATGCTTTNTTATAATGCATAATGGAGGACATTTTCCATTCACTGGAGGATGCATTTCATTCCGTATATAAACCAACTAGGCCAAGCTAGACTTCAAAAAATCAAACATAAAAAAAGTTTTCTCAAAGATATAAATTATATCATATAATGCAGCGCTTCATGCGTATTATTTTTTTAGGTTGATGGTTTGACACATATTTATCTTTTACCAGACCAAGTGCACATTTAAGAGAATGGAACTGTAATTTATTTCTGTTTTTAATTAGTTTTGAATGAGATTTAAAACTGGACTCAGCAGAAGTCTGCAAAAAACCGATACTTTTTTTCGATGTATCAATTAAATATTTTCAAATACTACTTTGACTTTTTTTTATCAAAAGCATTCAAAAGTTTAATAATACATACATTACTGTATGTAACATACACCGGTATAACAATTTAACAGTGTTATCCATTGACATTATTATTTCATTTCTATATAATTAGTCTTTTGATATCCTTTTTGAACTTTAAGTAGACGTTCATCGCCGCTACCTAATTCCCCCCTATTTTCTGAGTTTGGTAAAGGTGCTTTCCATTAAGATCACGAAGTTGAATATGGTTTAGCTTAAAATTCGGCTTATTTTTTTTTGTTTCCATCTGAAAATAGTAAAATATTGGGGTGATATACATTCAGAAAAATGAGTAAATGAAGTACGAACGTCTTCTTTAAGTGGAAAAAGGATATACAAAAGAACAATTTTTTATGATTTTCTTGAAAGTTTTACTATATAATGTTGTATTCTAAATACTCAACGTTAAGTTAAGTCGATATATCATATTAAATAGAAATAAATAGTTAGAAATTTCATTAGAGGAAGTGCAAACTTTATACTGTGTTAATAATTTCAAGTTTAAATGGATTGAAGCCATAGAAAGCCTTCAAGTAAATATAATGATGTCAGTTCAGAAAGTTTCAATATTGTAATCCATCCGTAGGAAACTTATATTATTTATTATACCGTCTATTTTTCAATAACGTATTGAAAATGGCTTTTCTGCCATAATGATACAAAAACGAGGCATATGACGAGTGCCACGGGTTATTATTGAACTTTTAAGGTGTAAAAACGACCCGTACGTTTCCACAAAAACGCTGCGAGAGAATAAAGCCATTAAAACCAAATTTATCACGTAATAGGGTGAACTTGAGCGAAAACTGGAATAGTTCACTACAATCCACTTTATTTTTTTATCTTTCAGTGGAGTCATAATTAAAAAAATACTGACTTCAAACGATGTTCGTTCTAATACATATTTGTCAAACCACTTAAAAAAGTCGCAATGGTGTTTGGTGATTTTCGTTTAATTCGTCGAATGGCAAAAAGTCAACTCGAAAATAACCTAAACAACAATATACTAGAACTCTTTCTTCCTGAAGAACGCGAAATTGAGAAGCGATCAAGACGACGTCGGATAAAAGGCGGATTTTCACATCGAAGATTTTGGTAGAAAAAAAACACATAACTCGTATCAACACCAATTTATGCGTATTTTATCTGATTATATATACATAAACGATTTCCATTGACAAATATATTACAAATATCGACAAGGAATATTTATACAAAAAGAAAAGCGAAGAAAAAAAAGTATTTGAAGTTTAGTCATTTTAGTACTGACGATAAAATATAATTTATTTATTCGACTTTTTGTTAATTTCTTTCCGGAGAGGCACCATCATAATAAATTCCCTGTGTGGATGAACTCACTGCTAGAGCTAACCGAAGAAATATTTTCCCAAGCGAATACAAACATCCGACTGGAGTCCCGGTACGGAGATAGCTTTGATCAATTTGGAGTTATTAACCATTAGTTAACTATTAACCATTAACAAAACCGGGCCATATGGTATTGTCGGCAGCGCTGGAGTTCACCATCAGAGACACATCGCCGTTATTTTTCAAATTGGGCTTTTGCAGTGTTACAAAAAATATTGACAATTGTTTTCAAAATTTCTACCAATCGAATATTTCTTTCAAGTTCTAGCTCAGCTTTCACTCAAATAAGAAAACAATAATTCAGCTAACTACCAGGCTTAACGCCCTGAAATTTTGTGTTGTGAACAAACAGTCCTTTGATATAACATCAAAACGGTGAAAAATACTAATTTCAAATATAAATTGTTATTCCGTGCTACGTGTGACGCATTGGTCACGTTTGCGTAGGTGTAATAAGAATTGGCCAATAGAGGCTGTGCACGGAATTCCGCGGAATTCGCTTCCGAACCGACGCGCCTACGATTAGGTAATGTATACTTTATATGATTAGATGATTTTTTTTTAGATTTTTTCCAAAAAAGTGAGATTATTTAAACTCATCTTGAAGATTTCGTTGACGATTAGAAAATTTAATTCTTACCATAACGATGCATCACAATTTGCGAATCTAAAACAGTATTTTTAACACATCCGTCTACCGAAGACCATTTTGGTTTACAAATTTACACTGAAAATAGTGGGTAGTAGATATAAATACACTGTACGTTTCGCTTAATTACATACGTTTTTTTACTAATTAGATTAAACTGTTCCGCTCTTAAATAATCGAAAGTACCTATGAGGTTTACGAAACCGAAGTTAGCAAGACTTTGGCAGACAAATTAATGTGCAAGACCCAACACTCGACAAATACATACATAATAAAGATTTGACTTTGTATCAATTTTATTTGTACTTGGGCGGTATAAATGTTTTTTTCAGATTGGTCGAATAAGTTGGAATTCAATTAAAATAAAAGACATTCCCTACTAGCAGCAAGGACACACGTACTGTTTAACCTTTGAGCCTAGTTTTTATACTATAAATTGGTTTAAGACCATTAAAATTTGCGTTGGTTGGGCTCAAAGTACAAGTTATGGAGCCAAAAGGAGGCAACGTTTTCGAACAATGTTATTATTTGATGCGATAAAAGTAGCTTCCAAACCTCAGTCAACTAACCTCGAGCAACAAAAAAGAATAATGAATTAAAAATTAATTATATCATCTCTAAACTTCTATTGTGGTTAGGGCTTCTCGTTGTCCACAAATGAAACCTATTCGGTGCTTTTGAACCACATCCATACGGGTCGACACAATGGGTACATACCCTTAGTTTGTTTCTTGGTAATCCGATAGACTCGCTTCTAGCCAAAGCATTGAAACGGTAACCGGATTTCCATTTCNAGAAACCTGCATGTAATTAAGTTACATGCAGCCTACGGCTGCATGTAACTTCTTATTTATTTATTCGACTTTTTGTTAATTTCTTTCCGGAGAGGCACCATCATAATAAATTCCCTGTGTGGATGAACTCACTGCTAGAGCTAACCAAAGAAATATTTTCCGAAGCGAATACAAACATCCGACTGGAGTCCCGGTACGGAGGTAGCTTTGATCAATTTGGAACTATTAAGTTAACTATTAAGTTAACTATTAAGTTAACTATTAGTTTAAAATAAAACCGGGCCATATGGCATTGTCGGGAGCGCTGGAGTTCACCGTCAGAGACACAGCGCCGTTATTTTCAAATTGGGCTTTTGCAGTGTTACAAAAAAAATATTGAAAAATTGTTTTCAAAATTTCTACCAATCGAATAATTTTTTTAATTCTACCTCAGCTTCCACTCAAATCAGAAAACAATAATTTAGCTAACTACCAGGCTTAACGCCCTGAAATTTTGTGTTGTAAAGAAATAGTCCTTTGAGATAACATCAAGACGGTCAAAATTACAAATTTCATATACACCAGATGTACCTTTATCTTTTGTACCTTTATCTTGGTAATTTGAGCCTATTTTCCATTATCTTGGTTCATTTTGGCAAAAGTTTTCCACCTACGTATTTTCCATTATCTTGGATTGTACCGTTATCTTGGTTCATTTTTCCAAAAAATTTGCCTACGCATTTTTTGTACCATTTTTTTTTGCAAAATCCCTACGATTTCGTAACCTATGCGAATAATAATAATTGATTGCGAAGAAACATATCGGCCTAATCTTTCAGTTACTCCTCGTCTCTTATAATTGTATGAATCTCTGGGAAGACTGTCATATATCTCTATAATTTTTTGTTTCTCGGACACAGTTTAAATATATTTTGAAATCGGCAATTTGTAGCATTTTTAAGAAAAAAACAATGATCGAAATGATCAGAAGCGAATAAGTACATAATCTATAATCGCACTTAAATTGTTCTAGACTTACAAATAAATGAGTTTTTGTAAAATATCGATTTTCTCCATTAATAACCATTTAATCCCTATTTTCCATTATCTTGGGGTTTTATAAACAAATAACACGTATTTCGCAATACTCTCGAGTTACATAACCCCTATTTTCTATTTTCTTGGGGTTTTATAAACAAAAACATGTATTTCGCAATACTTTCGCCCCTATTTTCCATTATCTTGGATTCGCCTACGCATTTTCAACCATACACCAACACAATGTACCGTTATCTTGGTAACATGACCCTATTTTCCGTTATCTTGGTTTAATTTAGCCCCAAACTTTCCCAAGATAAAGGTACATCTGGTGTATAGGGTGTTATTACATGCTACGTGTGACGCATTGGTCACGTTTGCGTAGGTAAAATAAGAATTGGCCAATTATTGCTCTGCACGGAATTCCGCGAAATTCGCTCCCAAACCGACGCGCCTACGATTAGGTAGTGTATATTTTATATGGTTAGATGATTTTTTTTCACAAAAAAGTGAGATTTTTTATACTCATTTTAAAGATATCGTTGAAGATTAGGAAATTGAATTCTTACCAACGATGCATTAAAATTTGTGAATCTAAAACAGTATTTTTAACACGAACGTCTACCGAAGACCATTTTGGTTTACAAATTTACACTGAAAATAGTTGGTAGTAAATATAAATACACTGTACGTTTCGCTTAATTTCATACGTTTTTTTTTACTAATTAGATTAAACTGTTCCGCTCTTAGATAATCGAAAGTACCTATGAGGTTTACGAAACCGAAGTTAGCAAGACTTGGCAGACAAATAAATGTGCAAGACCCAACACTCGACAAATCCTTACTTAATGAAGATTTGACTTTGTATCAATTTTATTTGTATTTGGGCGGTATAAATTGTTTTGTAGATTGGTCGAATAAGTTGGAATTCAATTAAAATAAAGGACATTAGTAGTATGAACACGAGCCACAAAATGCAGTTTGGTGTAGCACCACCACACCACCACCAACGGAATGAGGAAAAAATTCGAAGACCGATGGTGGTGGTGTCATCTAATGCAGGGACACTACACCGCAGATATTTCGGTTTTCCGGTCAAACCGGAAGTGGTGTTAAAAAAAGCGAGGTGAATAGATATGTACAGAAGGACATCCAAGTAAGGGTTTATCAAGTAAGGTCCACCAAATGCCTGAGTCGTCAAGTAAGGGACGTTTTTTTTCTCAAAAAATGTATTCCTTTTCGTCAGTAACTCTATTTACTCTAATGATGTGAAAACTTCGTAAAAAAAATTAATTTGTAAAATAAACTTAAACCTTTTTAATTTTAAACCTTAATTATGAGATTAGTTTTCGTTTTTTTTTATTTTAGGCTGCGTGATACCTTTTATTTTGGAAACTTGTAAAAATTGATGTTTGAAATTGATGAATCGCATCCGTGTAAAGTACGACTTTCCCCTTTATTATTCATACTTTTTATTATTTGTTTCTTTTTGAACTTCCGAAAAAATCAAAGTGACAATCTTTGTACACTCGATTTTTTTTTACAATCGATTTTTGCAATTGGGGAGGGGAAAAATATATTCATTTTTTCACAGAAGCCAAGATCAACCAAAAAACTTTAAATTTTTTTTTCGAAAGAAAAAACTAAGGAAAATGACCAAAAAATAAAGAGATTTTAAAATATTAGAGTCAGTCGGAGTGAAAACGGTAGTATTTTGAACGGGAACAAGTTATGGCCCCAAATTATCACGTCTAATAGTTAGATTCCGATTGTTCAGATTTTCTGTTCTCTAATTTTCCTATACGTTAATTATAGACGTTCAGTTTATATTCCCATTAATTGATAAAAGTAGAATTAGAATTGCATGCTTATAATTCTGGAAAGACTAAGTGTGCTAAATGACAGTCGGTTTTGCAAAATAGCAAAACGGTCCTTATTTTATGATCTCAGTATGTTTTTTTGCGAATGTGGACACTTTTAAGCTTTTCATAGAAACTTTTGACAAGTATGAAACAACTTTTTTAATAAAAAATTCTCTATGGAAAAAAATTGAATTTATTACACCGGGTGCGCAGTTATCGGGCGTCCAGTTATCGGGCGGGTTTGTGTCCAGTTATCGGGAACCATGCGCTGTTATCGGGCACCCTGCGCATTGCTCTTGAATATATATGTGTATATATGACCACATTTCCCGCTCGTGCTGTTATCGGGCGGGTTTTTTGCATATTTTTTACCTCATTCCGTTTCCGCCTTGAGCAGTTATCGGCCCCCGATTAAGGTTTATTTGCCGCGAAACCCGCCCGATAACTGCGCACCCGGTGTATATTAATCTTGATGGTAAATTACCAGAGATTTAGTTAGTTCAATCAGATTTTTTCATCATGGTTCAATTATAATCTAGCTAATTCGTGTGTCTTCTTTCAATCATGTTAGACGCAACGGTGTGTAGTAATTTTATTATCAATAGGTCGTATAGGAATGCAACTGAAAGTTCGAAATACCAGTGTTGCCGAAATTGCGTGGTTGACAATCGATCTGATTTGTAAATTAATTTAACCATGCTTTTAATGAGATTAAAATTAATTGTTGATAAAATAAAAATATTGTGTTTAACTTATTAAATGCGTTTTAAAAATTAACTTGTGACTTGTTTTTTCACGAAATATCAAAACAAATTTAAGCAAAGCAAAATGTAGTCCGGATGGTCGTCATGAGTGTGGACGCACAAGTTCTGTACGTCCGTGACTTTTTAGCAGTCAGCGATGCTGATAGAGGGAATATTACCCTCAATACAATGGTAAAATTAATTTTTATTGTTTTAGTTTAATAAAATAAAAAATTCGTTTTTGTTCCGACATCCGATTGAGCAATATACGTACGAACTTGTCTGGGAACCGTCGATGTCAAAAAAACCGAATTCTTTTTTCGTCGGACTCGGAGGTCGAGGGAATTGAGTCGGACCCGGAAACTGAACTTGAGACTGAAGCAGAGAGTGAACCGGAGAGTGAACCTGAAAGTGAACCACAGAGTGAACCGGAGAGTGAGCCGGAGATTGAGCCGGAGAGTGAACCGCAGACCGACTCGGACGCAACTCATATAACAACGGACGATGACGATGCGGACACAAATGTTGTTTTTTGAATAAAATAACAAACGCAAACAAAAAAACGTTTTTTTTCTTTACCGGAAGTGAAAATTTTCCACTTTCGGTTTTTGAACATTTTGAGTGAAAGTTTTTTTTTCGACCGGAAGTGTTATTTTCGGTTGGAGGTGTCATTTCCGGTCGGAAAACCGGAATATCTCCGGTTTGGTGTCCCTGCGTTAGATGACACCACCATCGGTCTTAGAATTTTTTTCTCTTTCCGGTGGTGGTGGTGTGGTGATGCTACACCAAACTGCATTTGGTCGCTCGTGTTCATACTACTGACATTACCTACTAGTAGCAATGACTCACATACTGTACCTCAGAAAATATTACTCTCGGGCTTCGGCATAAATAGCTGTTTTTAATTCAAATTTTGAGCCTAGTTTTTATACTATAGCTTGGTTTAATACCATTAAAATTTGTGTTTGTTTGGCTACAAGTTTTGGAGCCAAAAGGAGGCAACGTTTTCGAACAATGTTATTATTTGATGCGATAAAAGTAGCTTCCAAACCTCAATCAACTAACCCCGAGCAACAAAAAAGAATAATGAATTCAAAATTAATTATATCATCTCTAAACTTCTATTGTGGTTAGGGCTTCTCGTTGTCCACAAATGAAACCTATTCGGTGCTTTTGAACCACATCCATACGGGTCGACACAATGGGTACATACCCTTAGTTTGTTTCTTGGTAATCCGATAGACTCGCTTCTAGCCAAAGCATTGAAACGGTAACCGGATTTCCATTTCTGGTTAACCGGAAAGTTATTTTAAAAGAGACGACAAATTCGAATTCGTGGTCTTCGAGTTAGTGTAAATGACAATTTTGCCGATAATTGGTAGCAGCAAAGTGTAAAAACCAGTAATCCGATGTCCATTTATGGTTTACCGGAAATTAATTACTTAGTATATAGGAAGAAGCAAACGTTGCCACTTTAGACAAATTGAAGTAAAAAAATATCTCAATTTTGTGAATGAATTTCTTGTGAATGAACTTTTTGTGCACGTGAACTTCCTATGACGCCCTAATTTTGGAGTGCCCTAATTTCGACAATGCTACTTAGTACTTAATACTGTATGACGACAATATTAAATAATTCATTATTTCAGGCACATTGATAATTAATAAAGTATTTCGGCAGATGGAATTAGTATGGTCTATAAGATGAACTCTCGAGTGTGGGAATACAAAAAAACATGCCACGACAAGTTGGAAGCGAATTAAAACATTAAAGTTTAAACTTTAAGCCAGAGAATACCCATCCTATTAAGCCTTTTCAATATTGAAAGTGTCATAAAGAAGCTTTAAACTACTAAAAAATTCAGTTGAAATCTTGATTAAGAAAAAACACAGAAAAAATAACACCAATCATGACAAAAAAAACTGCTACAAGAAAGACAGACGACGATATTCAAATAAAAAAATTCTTCGTGAATTAGACGACATTTTCGACTCCTTATACTAATTAATAACTGCTCAATTTATTAATTACTGGTACAAATTATTAATTTAACTGAATTCAAAATTAAACTCATTTAAATAATGTAAATTAGCATAAAACCGACAAATTTTAATTCGTTTTTGAGCGATTTGAGTTTTATTCAGGACGGGTCAATACCGTTGTATACAAATTAAGGCCGAAATGACGAAAATGCACTGACAACGCTACTCACCTGTCCTTAAATACCCATTAATAACGAACAGCAGAACAAATTGTACGATCTACTTTTAATCATCCTATAATTTACAAAGTAATGTTTAGTACGAACCCTTGTTTCATCTAGATAAATTTGAGATCGGTCCGTCTACGGACTGCGCTGTTGTACATCAGTTCTTCCTATATCAGTTCTTCCTACTCGGTACTAACCGGCGTTTTTGGTTAGTGCCTCCTACTCGTACCAGGTATCCAAATTTTAATCACAGAGTCACAAAATCACACCTTTTTTTATCCCTGACACAATGAATGGTTCAATTTTTTGATATTTTTTTGTGAAAAACGCCGCACCCGAGGTAAACCATTAAATTACACCATTTGATTATTATAAGATGATACTGTTTTTAATTGAGTAAATCACACTTTTTGGGCTTCATTTATTTACTTCCGATAACAGACATTGACAAAGGCCTTGCTTGCTAAAGGAGACACGTCTTAGTACAGATCAAAACTGGCAAATATGATTCGCCAAATTCAATCGGCGATTCCATATCTATTTCATTTCAAATTCAACGTTTTACAATTCAGTTATTTCTTCCTTGATTGCACTCGGTCTGCCCGATTCTTCATCGCCTTTTTTGGTAAAGTTAAACGCTTTAATCCGCAGGATTTTGATTGGTTCGTTAGTCTCCGACTCTACAAGCGTCTTTGAGCAGGCCCATATGATGTACATTCCATACCCACCAATTATGATGCCATTGGAAAGTAAAATTGCGTTGCCAAATTCTTCGGCCGAGCTCCAAATAAGAGACAGTCCGTATAAGGCCATTGAGAAAAGGGAGTTGAGACTGTACTGTCCAGCTGCTACCCGATTTCGCTTACTTGGGTCAACTTCCACCTAAAAATTCCATTGATTTTGATAGAAAACCATAAAATACGATAACACTGCTCCCTCCCTTAAATGCCGCGCCTTTCAGTGCCGCGTCTTTTTCCATTTGAAAACCATCCCTTAAGTGCCGCCCATTCCTTAAAGGCGGCGTTTTTTGCGGTTTGAGTGCGGTACTTAAGGGACGGAGGACTGTATATCATTTCAAACAGTTAACTGATTTAGTTGCACTGAATGAGGTAGTGTACCTAATGTATCTCATGATTTTAATGCACCGAGAAGTTAACAAAGGTTGAAACCTGAAAGAGTTGAGTGGTGATCATGTCAAAAATGTAAACACCCCATCGCTGAAATACAGCCGAAGCAAATATAATGCTGATTGAAAGGAACGAGGTCGGTGGCGTAGTTCCCGGAGGGCATCGTATCCAAAAGTTTTCCAGTGTTGCGTTATTCAAATCAGCTTGGGGAAGACCTTCCCTACCGGGATAGTACATATACGGACTGCCCGGGAGAAACAAGGCGAAAACCGAAATCAGGATGAATCCAATCTGCCAGAAACACCCGCCAAGTCCGGTCCCGACCAAACCCAGATTGCGAATCAACCATGGAAATGAAACTATCATAGTGGCTCAATTTTCATAGTCACATTGAGTTTAGCTGAAGTAAGCTAAAACTTTGGCTTAGCTGAGTTTAGCTTAGAGGTTTTTAAAAAATGTAAGCTAACAAAGCTTAGCCAACGTATGGCATGTTTAGATTTTTAATTTGTCATAAAAATTTGTTGAATTTTGAGCCTTGACTGGGGCTACAAATCCAGTAACGGCACTTGCAATATACACAATGGAAATTGTCGCTTCACTTAAACACTGATCTCTGCCATAGCCTTGCAACGGAAAACTTAAGCCCAGGATGTTAACATACAATATTCCAAGCACCAGACCTTTAAATATAATGTCGAAAACTGTTATTATTAAACTGAATTAAGTGTAGCATTTCAAACATTATTAAGTTCACTTCAGTATGACATATACGGTACACACATGTTGTTTGTGCATGTTTTTGGTATCGACCCAAAAAAAGTTGAACTCGTGTAACATTCGGAGAAAAATATTTTTAATATTTACCTATATATAAAATTGTCACGTTTCAAAAATAGCTTATCATTTGTGAACAAGACATAAAACTTTAAATGTAAATTTTAACTATAGACAGACTGATGGTTTGTAGGGACCTTTGTCAATACAGAATCAAAATATGATGAAAATGAATGCAATGTCTTTTTCAAAAAAAAAAGAAATAAAAAGGCTAAAACCTTGAATTTCGTCGGAAAATGTACCTTACTTTTGGAATAAAAAAAATCCGCGGGCCGAGACTCAACAGTACATCAGCAGTTGTTAAGATCAATGTTTATTTAACCGTTTCCTTATTTAAATGGGACTTATTTAGATGGGAATTTACATATGTATTTTTCTATTTACATTCTTAACGCAATATTTAATGATAACATTTTTCACACAAAAATAAATGCAGGATTTTTCCGACCAGTTTTCCCGAAATTTCTATTCTATCAAATGTTCCGTTTTCATTATTTATTAACTCTCAGGGGGAAGGAGTTTTTGTTTCAAAAATCATTCATAAATTATCGATCATAGTCTTTCAATACTAATCCTGGAATAAATACTTTAGACTTGGCCAATAAAATCCACCCATCAAAAAAGGCTTTAATTTTGGACTTTGCTTTTTCTGCTATTGTTGTGCTAGTTGTTCGCTTTCGTTCAGCTTTTTGGGCTAATTTTGGAACTAGTTGGTAAATCTGATACAGACATATTCCTTGGAAGACCATTGCTACTAGATTGAAAACGGCTATCGTAATGGCTCCAATCGCTTGGTCAACGGCAATCGTAAAACCTCCAAGACCGGCCGACAAGACAAGAGTTGCTTAAAATATAATAAGAACAAAACTTGTTTTAATAAAATGTATCAAAGAGAACGTTATTGTGGGACCGATTATAGATTTTACAATAATTTAAGACTAACCTTGATCAATAGAGCGCAGCCATGCATTAACATATGTTAGTTCGTCTTCGTTGGAAATTTCCACTACCCAGTCTCTACTAACGACATTTATCAAACCAACCGATGCCAAAATTGCGACACAGCTGAAAAATAAAACTTAACAGTCATGCGCATCAAGTTTACTATAACAGTCATGCGCATCTGGGGTAGCTAACTACCCAATTTGCTCCAGCGCGCCAAATAATGCACGGATTTTTTTATTATTATTTTATTTTGAAGCCATGTTCTTCTACTTTTACTGGGGTGATTTTCAATCTTAACTCTCGTCCTCCACGGACCCAAACGTAAAAACAATTTTCTAAAAAAAAATATTTTATCCCATATAAAAACGTAAAAAAAAATTGATTTCAAATCCGTTGTCCGTTTTTCATTATCACAAGCCGTTCTCTTTTTATTTAGAAATAAAGTGAAAATGGGTAGCTAGCTACCCAATATGCGCATGACTGTTAAAGAATTAAAAAAGTCTTCCCAAGAACAGGCAATATTATTTTTTACCATACATTCCGAATATGTTTTTAGAATTCTTTTTAAATACACCAGGTGCGCAGTTATCAGGCAGGTTAGACCGCAGTTATCAGGCACCCTACGAAATTTTACAATTTGGTATTGTGCAATTCTCCGCTCGTGCTGTTATCAGGCAATTTTTTTGCATCTTTTACTCTATTCCGCCTACAGCCTGCACAGTTATCAGGCACCCTACGCAATTATCAGGCAGTTTGTTTTGTCGCGAAACCTGCCAGATTAATGCGTACCTGGTGTAAATGATATGATTATTAAAAATATCATAACGCAAAATTTAAATTTATAAACCTGAAAAGCGTGACAACGGTAAAAAGTGCCCAGACAGGCAAGGTAATTCCATCGTCGATAAGTATTAAAAAGAGTAAACTTGCTGATATCGCAACACTTGTATTTTGTATAATCAAGGGAATAATTGCTCCTTTCAAGCGTGATGTTCGTTCAATAAGCGACCCAATCGCCGGAGAGAAAAACACTTTCACCGACGAGAGCACCAATCCATAAGCTGATGATGTTGTTATTTGGGAGATATTCGGGTTGATACGGGCGACTGCTTCCATAAGCAACAGTTACAAGGTTCACAACTCAAATTATTTTCCATACCTAGAACGTTTGTGTTCCTACCTGACGAAATACTGCTATTTTATTTCATCAAAAGTGTGAATTTTAACCTGCCTCTAAAATTAAATGTCTTAGGACATTTTTTTAAGTCAAAAAACGTATCTATGCAGCTATCTTTCTAAAAAAATACAATAACTTTAAGGCACAGGGCGTAGATGGAAAATGTCGAAATATAAACTTTTTGCAAGATAAACGGGTGCAAAATAACTGGGCCGAGGTTTATGGCGAACATACCGGAGTGATTTTCAAACGCGACAAAATAAATAATGTTACCACTTTTGGGTAACGTTGCCTGACAGCACGTTTGATACTTATGTGGCTTGTCATTGGTCTATTTTGAGCGCGCTCGGCCTATCACCGAAAGGCGATTTCCTTCTTTTAAAATATTTTTGTATTATAGTGCCGCAATTCAGGAGAAATATACATTTCCGCTAAAATTTGTTTTGCGTTTTTAAATCAGGACGATATAAGCGTTCAATAAGAAATTTATGACCGTTAAAACTTTATTGTGAACCCTAATCAATCCAGCAGCATAAAGCCACATACGATCAGCTAATGTGTTGAAAAGATGTTCAACTAGCAAATATCGCTGTGCTTTTTTTCTGTTCTTTTTTCCTTCATCTTTTGGCGGGATCTTTTTTGATTTTCTCTATAGTAAATGGTCGTGTTAATAAATGAGAAACAAACATAGGGGGATAAGTTATCCCGGATAACTATGAATTTATATAAAATTATAGACCTATGAAAGAAACAATCATCGAAAGTTAACGCCCATTCGACTAAGAGTATACTAAACACAGAAGCAAAATTTCGGGTTATTGGGACCCTAATATGCCGATATCATCGGCGATATGAAATTGTTAACGGTTTACGCTCTTTTTTCCTAAACTCGGAAGATGATGGGTAAAAAAGTGCACGATAACATGCTTCTATAAGAGATATTTTAAAGGTATCAATTACCAAATATATAACTACTCAAAAAGGGCTATGTTTGCACTACCCAAAGTAGGAATGCCGGCATTTTCGCGATCATTTGTGGTCACCAACAAACAATTTTGGCAACCCACTGCGACACCCACATGGTCGCGAAATCACTTCTGAAACACCATTTGGCGAACTCATATGGTCACAAATTAAGATTTAAAAGACGGTTTAGCGACGGTATATATTCGCGATAAAATTTCGGCCAATAAATATGTTTTTGGTGACAATTTTCCCTTTCACCCCAATATGGGCTGACACAAAGAGGGTACAAGATCTGTTACTTGATAATTAATTTTATTATTTATGACCCCGTAGCTGTTTCTGTTGTTTGTTGTGTGATCGCTACTATTGTAGCATTATTATCTGTCTGTTGTTCAACCGACATACTGAATTGTGTTTCTTACACAGATTCAGTTATACGGTTTGAAAAATTAAATAATTTTTTTTTACATTCTGAGTTGACTGGATGTATGCGAACAGTTTAAGAACTCAATTTCAAATATTGATTATTACGAAATTTGCAAATATAACATGACGATTACACCGTTGAGAATGTATGATAGAGCAATGGGGTCTGATTAAATATTGGGGCCACGAATAGGTAATTATTTTTTGAAAGACAAACTCGCACGGTGTCGCACCACTTTGAATTGTCATGTGGTAAAAACACTTTTCTGATGTAATGATCTATATTTTAAGACTTACGGACATATACGTAGGTTTACGGACATATTCGAAGCTTTTCGGGCATACACGAAGCCATATGGTACAATATATTTCATATTATACACCGGGTGCGGAGTTATCAGGCGCACAGTTATCAGGCAGGTTCGCCCGCTCGTTGAGTTATCAGGCGGGTTTTTTCCCCAAAAATATTTATATAATATTAATATTATAGGATCTTGAAATTCCCCGCCGGTTCATAATAATAATTTAGTATTGCGAAATTCCCCGCTCGTTGTGTTATCAGGCAGGTCTGTCATTGGATAATTGCAATTTGGTATTGCGCAATTCTCCGCTCGTCGTGTTATCAGGCAGTTTTTTATTGCAACTTTTTCCCCCATTCCGCCTACGTCCTGCGGAGTTATCAGGCGGTTTTTTTGTCGCGAAACCCGCCTGATAACTCCGCACCCGGTGTAGAACCTAACCTGAGTAAGCTTTTAGGAGGGTTGTTTACAAACTTGACGTTTGGGAAAAACGCTTTTTTAGCACGGTATACTGAAACTATTAAATTGTTTTTCTTTTTATCAATTAAACACCACATCTTATGGAAATATTTTTGGTGACAATGTTCTCAGCACCGTTTTGGGTCTTAAACTTGACAAACACGGAAACTTCACGCTTGAATAGCACCAACACTGTTGATGCTATAAATTTCCTTTTTTGCTAACATGTTTGGAATAATAAGGCGCACAAAATGACTGTAGATTGACTGAAGAAATGACTGAAGACATCGGTAGAGTGTATAATGAACTCAAACCCATATCTCCAAGTGACGAGATATTATTTTATAGAGTTTAAACTAACAACACAAGTGACTTTATAAACCCTCGGGTGGCCTGATAAACCCTCAGTGCGTGGGCGGGATAGGCGAGAAACTTTTGGGGAAAAAGTGGCATGCTAAGCACACGAGCTGGCAAATTGGCCTGATAAAACCTCAGGCGGTGTAGTTAATTTTTTTAAGGAGCATTACCCTACTATCTATAACTCAAATGTTATCAATACTACTTTACTATTCAAATTCCATCAGCCAAATTTTGTCAATCGAATTTTATAACTCGACTTTCATTGTTTGAATTTGATAATCACTGTGTTATTCACCTTGTAGTTCACAAACATTAAGATCTTGGTTCTGATAATTCTCTTATTTTCAACTTAATTAATTTTTATTTTATATGTCCTGTATAATATACAGTGTATATTGTTGTTAAAATTTGTAAAATTGTCAATGTTTTCAACTTTTTTAATAGTCTGAAGTTCAAATCCCGATAATATGCCGGATTCTTTAGGCAAATAGTGGCTAGTGTGGTCAGCTTATATTTAACATTGAATTTCATGATTATGAAGTTCTAAATGAAAAAAGGCAATAGTCTTCTTTTGATCTATTTTACATTTCGCATTTGTAATGGTCTGCTTTTGGAACAAGTTACACCCTCGTTTTAAGCCCGCTATGCAAAGCAGTCTGTTATGGGACTGGTGACAGGGGACCGCCTTGCTTCGCTTGCCCACTCTGTAACACAAAAAAGTGATATGTAAACCAGGGAAGTGATCTCACCCTATGTAGCACCGCTTTACTCATTTTAGCCCAATAAACTAATCCAGCCCTATACTCTTCTTGTATTATACCGTATAATTTATACGTATTGTAAATATTCGGAATATGACCTGTTTTTTACCGACCACAGTATAAAAATCCGTTTACAAGACACTCTGTTTGCGAATATCTCAACATATGCATAAAAAAGAAGCCTGAACTTATTGGTTTTTGATTTGTTGGTGTGAGAATACTTATTTTCGACAAATAATAATTGTAACAGTTCAAATGTAACAAGTGGTTCTCACTGTACATAAATAAATGAAATAAGTATACGTCTTGTTCCAATTTGATTGAAATTCTATCAGAAAATTCTTAGCTGTTGAGTGAAAAAATAATTCGACCTTTATTGTCATCAGAAGTCGTCTAAGTAACTCCATAATTAATTTCGCGAAAAACAATGAATGCATTGTGTGCTAACACCACGATTTATCATTATTTTTACTCACAAAAAACTGTTCAAAAATTACATATTGCATTATGCCGTTCATACGGCAAACTCTGGCAACCTAATTCTTTTTTATCCAATCGCAAGTTCTCTGGCAGCCGTTTTTATAGAGAACATTTTCAGATTTTGTTCAAAAAAAATATTTTTTTGTTGAGTTGAAAGTTCAAAAAAAAAAAATAAAACTCATTATTTCACGAGCAAAAAATTATTTTAAAAATGTTCTCTATAAATGAAAACGTTTATTGTTATATGAAGGGTTTGCAAAAAGATGCAAATGAATCTATGAAGCCATTAATTCGTTATAATCCTTTTAAAAACCGGATGTGCCAAGTTCACGACCTGAATGAAGTTCAATGTCAATAGTTATGGACCATAACTTATGGTCGCGCAAATCAATCACAAATGAAATGAATCACACAGGAAATGAATCACAAAGGATGGATATAGGTTCTCAAGGTATTCTTGAACTGATATAAAGAGTGCCTTGTCTCCAGGAAGAGTTTCTTTTTTGCTTTTCTAGGAAAACCAGGTCACTATTAATTGAAAAAATACAACTAGTACGTTTGTTATATCTAAAGATGTCGGTTTCTGGTTATACAAGTGCGCTAAACAATTGCTGGAGCGGGTGATTAAAACAAATAAGGACTTATTTAATCATCGAATGTTTTGTGAAGATCTAAATTTCAATCTTACAAACGCACAAAATGTGGTAACTTAACTTTGTTATTCTATAAACCCCACGTTTACTGTATTGTTATTATTATACGGCAAAAAAGTCCTTTGTATGATTTTGTGGTTGCATTTCACACAATTTCTGTTTTATCACATCGGAATTATTTTTTTTTTATTTTCACATCATTATTCTAATCAATCCAACAATTTTTTTCGGAACATAATTATACTCATTTATTGAGAAGTTGTTAGTACACGAAGTAATAAAATTAAGATCTAAAAAATCAATTTGACAACCCTTTAATGAAACAGTGTAAATTGAGCACAGGCACTAGAAGTGAACAGTGTTATTTTATTAGATCTGAAATTATGAATTGATATTCTCATAGATAATTCCTAATTGATAACATTCGACTATTTTAGTCCGTATTTGCTCGTTTGATTATCACGGTGACGAATATCCAAGTTTGGCGGAAGGAAATTCCGAATCGCTAAAGTTGTGGGGAGCAAATAAACTCGATACCTGGACTGCAAAATCTTATGAAGATTGTTTCAATTCGAAAAGCACGGCCACTAGGCCAACGTTTGGTGACATTGTCTTAGAATAATAACATGGAAGCAAATAATGATTTTTCACAGCATTTGAGGCCGAAGAAAGAGAGAGAGAGAGTATCGTAAAAATGATCGAAACAGTATCAAGTGCTTCAATATTCTATAACCAATTAATACGTACACTCCCCCCTCATGATAAAGGCCCCATGATAAGGGCCACCTTGACCCGCTTTCTCGTAATAAGGGCCAATTTCTCATGATAAGGGCCACTTTTTTGACGAAAAAATTTTTTTCTCATAATTAGGGTTAAAATAGGCATTGTTGACACATAAATGGGCATTTATCTCTCATAATAGGAGCCAGTATCATTGAACACATTTTTTTACTCATAATAGGGGCTTATTATGAGTGTATATGACTGATTCGATAATTATACCAAGATTATACAGAGAAAAAACTTTATTTATATCAATATCTGGTAATTCGCGCTAACCAGCTGGTTTATGTAATTATACCGCTCATGCTATAGTAGCGTGTCAAAAACGTTTTTTCTGCTACAATCCACCTCACGTCGCCTATACTTAAAGATTTATTAGAAACTCTTCGGCCTTTATTTGGCACGTCATTCTAGCGAATCTTTTTAGATAATTTCAAAAAGGGCCCTCTATTTAAGGTCCAGGTTACCTTTATCTTACCCTTATTTAGCAGAAGGACCTTTATTTAGCTTGTCCATATTGAAATCAACGTTCCTTGTATATATCCCATTAGTGCACTCGCGCGTCTTTATCCAAGATACCTCACTCGATAAATATTTTTTCCTTTCGTGAGTCTAGTACAACACGTGATCCAAGAATCGAGCCGCACGGGGGCGGCGCGGAGTCGAAACAATTTTAAGGCGAGCGGCTGGCAGCCTNTTAAAGATTTATTAGAAACTCTTCGGCCTTTATTTGGCACGTCATTCTAGCGAATCTTTTTAGATAATTTCAAAAAGGGCCCTCTATTTAAGGTCCAGGTTACCTTTATCTTACCCTTATTTAGCAGAAGGATCTTTATTTAGCTTGTCCATATTGAAATCAACGTTCCTTGTATATATATATATTAGACGATGAACTAATTTTTTTATTTACTGACGATTAAAAAACTTGCTAAATCGATTGATACGTTCGTCTCTAACATTTAAGTCCTAAAAGAACGTGTAGGTGGTTTAGAACGATCTGAGTGTGTCTCGTTTTTTTGAAACTTTTCGTGTTGGTGTTTAACATCTGCATTAGTTATGCGAATATGATACTTGCCTCCCTCATCGACAATGATTCATCGTATCCATTGAGGAATGTTACGAAAAAAATGGTGGCGTGCCACTAGTATGAACACCTACCTATCGCGGTGCTACCACTGCGGTGCCACTATTGCGGTGTATGTGAACTCGCTTTTATAATATAAAAAACGACATCTATTATATAGAACGGTTATAGAGAAGATATAGACGGTAGGTGTGGCAAAATGCGTAAGTATACTAGATATCTCTCTTTAGGACACGTTTACTCTTTACCAGGCATTTAAAAATGTGTTCGAAACTTTTTGAAACGGTTCGTGTTACCAAAAGTCAGCTCAACTAATTGTTAATAAATGCAGAGAAAAGATAAATATAAACAAGTTTTCTGATGTTTTTCTAAGTGTACCACTTTTTAATAGGAAAATTTATACATTTCATATAATTTTATATTTAAAAACAAATGTATTTTCGTATTCATTTTGCTGTTTTTTTTGCTGAAAGTTTTTGATTTTTTCTCGCTAGCCCATCTAATTGTATTTAAAATAAGACGTTTTACACCACGTTTTTTTAAACAAAATGCTTTTGATGTACCACAAAAGGCGGGTTAACCGAAAATTGGCCGGTTAAAGGCACGCCCTGTGTATTTTATTTCACGGTTTAGACTGAAATTAAATTTTGATGAGCTCAAACCCCAAATTTGCGGAGGTATCAAACTAAACGTTAACATTCCATGTTTTATGAAACCGTTCTATTGATTATTGAGATTTTCCGTGGAGAACCTAGCAGAGCATTATTGAACGTCACAATGCCATAAGAGATGTTTCGGAAACGTAGGGGGAGGGGTGCATGAGTTAAGTTTGTAATTTCAGGCCTATTGGCCATGTTACGCAAAGATTAAGTGTAATGTGTATGTTTTCACTACAGTTCAAAACGCGCTCATGCTTAAAATCAGCTCAATTTATGAAAACCAACGAGCGAATTGGATCAAATCGCGTTCAAAAAATGTCTAACGAACAAAAAACTCAAACTGACTTCTATCTGACATCCAATACCCGTCTTAAATTAGAGAGGGAAAATCACGAAAAAAAAATTGACCTCAAATTCATGACAAGAAAAACATTTTAAAATCAAACCACTGGGAAACAAATGTAAAAATTATTTATTTGTTTGTAAACGAAAATTCACATACATAAGGTAACTTACAAAAGAAAAATAAACAAAAGATTATAAAAAAGTGTTAAGTTCCAGGCATTTTGTTCAGTTCAAGGCATTTTATCAAATTTAGGTCACAGTGCGTAGGCGGAAATACGAAAAAACGTATGGAAAATTGTTCAATTTAAAGATTTTAGGGTTTTTTTTAACAGTCAAAACTGTTAAGTTCCAGGCATTTTAATAATAGGCGTAGGCGGAAATACGGAAAAACGTATGGAAAATTGTTAAATTTAAAGATTTTAGGGGTTTTTTTTAACAGTCAAAACTGTTAAGTTTCAGGCATTTTAATAATAGGCTTTTTTTTCTAGATTTAGCTTGATTTTCAAAAAAAAAAAACTTGATAATTTCCCCTATACGGTATAGGCTATACCTATTATCAATGATAATTTATCATTCATCATGAAATAGAAAAATAAAAAAATCACACTAAAGAACATTTTACAATTGAGAAAAAAATCGATATTAAAAAACTTTTGGATCAAACGTCCAAAAAATCATGTCGAAAATTGTTAAGTTCCAGGCATTTTGTTAAGTTTAGGGGCGTTAAGTTCCGTAGCCAGGCGGTGTTATAAGTTATGGTCCATAGCTGTAAAACAGGGTGAATATTTTAGAGAATAAACTCTATTTGAAGTTGGTCATTTTTTTTTTCGAACTCAAGGAATACAATTCTCTCGAGAAATAAAGTTCGAGGATATGAAAGAAATCTTATTCGGCTGATTTATTGTTCGAAAGCCCAGTATGCACTTTCTCGACAAACCTACATTTCCCATAACCCCCTTACTGATATGAATTTAGTTAGCGAACATTTTGCAGAAATTAGCTTGCAAAACGTAAATACGGCCCATCATGGCACTCGGAGCACTTACGCGATATGCTCGGGTCCAGTAGTGAAAATCGAGTCAAAAACCGCGTTACGAACCTTGGATAAGATAACAAAACGATTAAGGTTTTCACTAACCTACTCAAAATCAAAGAATGATATCATATCTTTAGGCACTGGTCGGTCGTTTGTCGTTAGCGTCAGTCGAATCATTGGAAAACAATAAAATTAATCATTTATTTATAATGAATTCATTAAAAAATATTATTATCTGCAAGCTTCCTATGTCTATAGTGTTAAAACAAATTGCGAACAATTTCCTTATTCGACAAACGAAAAATAATTATATATATGTCTATGTCTCTAGTTGTCTTGCAGATAATTGCCTTATCTACGACTACGTCGAGGATAAGACATTATTATACGTGTGTCTCTATTTTGCGTGTATAATATAATTTTCTAATTTACTCCCGCTCTTTTTGACCTCGTTTCAAAGAGAATAAATTAAAACATTGTTTCCCATTTCCAGTGAAAAAAGTCCAACATCTTACTGTTTCGCCCTTTTAGGCAAATCTATTTTATGTGTTCACGCATTTATAATTGAAAATTTTGAGCAAAATAAATGTGTAAGGTACTGAGTTATGTCCTTCATATCTTATGTCAGATATTAACCCCCTAGTACGGTTAAGCAATCTAGTGGCTAGTTTTCGCCACCTGCGATTTTCTTTTCTCTCTCAGAAAAAAATCGTGAACGTCTCGAAGGCTATCTTAAAACATATAGTACAACTTTTCAAGCGCCACACAGCTATGGGGAAAATATATGAACGGGTAAACTGTGTATACGTGAAAACCACGTTCAAAGAGGGCATGGTAATTTGCGGCTCATGGGTGATCTATGTTCGTATTTTGTCTCTCGGAAGAATTCCCCGAGGGTCACATAGCGATGTTTTCAGAAAATTGGTTAGATGGCAAATCCATTAACAAAGCCGGGTTGCATCATCTAACCACCTTTTTTGAAGCGTCGGTACATGTATATCATTTGTACATATACCGTATGTAAATTAACTTTTTATTGCGGAAAGAATGTTTTTGTACAAATTTTATTGGGTTACTTGAAGAAACCGGCAATCTTTTTACAATATATGAATAATTTTTTATATATATCATAATTGTAAAAAGATTACCGGTTTCTTCAAGTAGCCCAATAAAATTTGTACAAAAAAATTCTTTATTATAGTCTGGACGTAACCGCTCTCCATAAATCACATAATGGCTTTAATCTCACGATTCGGTTTTAAACGCCTTGACTTTTGGAAGACGAGTACAACGACCTCACTGTTAAATTAGATTGTACAACTGAACTGTTACTTTAAGTACTAACAGTTATCAACAAAAAACAGTCTTGAAAATGAAATTAACATTTTAACGCTTTAAAGATAAAAGTGCATTTTTGAATAAAGTTAAGATAGTAAAAGATAGTAAACTTTCAGTAAAACTGTTTCACTGTAAAAATGAAAATTGACTTTAATACGATTGTGAAACAGGGTAAAGGTTTAGAGAATAAACTTTATTCGGTTTGCTCCTTTTAGTTTAAGCTGGAGCAATATTTGAGACAGAAAATAATCGAAATGAGAGGATAGAGCTCAGAAAATCTTAAAATACAATGGTGGTGTATTTTTAGGTTACCGTATTTTTGCTATTGATTTCTCGACCTTTGAGAGTACGCTAAGAAAAAAATTTAAAAACTAAAAATGTAGATCAAAACATTTTCTAGTTCACTACGTCGGCCGATTTTTAGCTCCTGGAGTGTGAGAGATTTTTTGCCGTAAAGCCACTTAATTTTGATTAATATTTTAAACCATGCGATTTATTAAAGATTCGGACAATATCCCCTTAAGGGATCTGGTATTTCCTCTCCTACACAATTGTCGATTTAAAATATATAACCGGTAGTAAGCTTTTCAGATATGAAACAACTGTGGAACGGATATTTATTTTCTGGATTTATACCCGTATTGACCTTATTTCCTTCCGCTCAAGGCGCAACATCTTGTCTGAATTATGACTGCTCAGCAATTCCAAATTCACACTGTAGAACGGCTGATAAACCAGCCTGTTTTTGTGATCCTTATTTTATGCCGTTTAAAAGTAAACACGGCGTTTACGGATTGCAGCCAGAAGAATTTTTTGATGCACAAGATCCAATTGTTTGTGCCTCGGATTTACCATGTGATGTTCTTTGGTCATGTAACAATCCAAATCAGGAGTGTACAAAAATTTACGTCGATAACTTACCAACTTACGCCTGCCAATGTCAAGCCGGCTTCATTGATTTAAATCACAGTTAGGGTTTAAATTAAACCGTTTTATTTTTGAATATCGTACTGGGAATATGTGTTTTAGCTCCAAATGCGTAGGTTTCGTTAATCGGAAGTGTAAAAATTATCGTAAATTTTATCTTTAAATAGTCAAAACAGGATACCATATTTGAGACCGGGAAATTTTTCAGTGTTATATTCTCAAAAATACGCCACCATTAAATTCGGCCTGCTATACTCGTTATGCTTTAACTCGTCCACGTTCAAAGTCTACATTTTTTGCAGACTGACCCTCATATACCTTTAAAAAATGCGTTTTGACAACTTTATCGCAAACTTTATGCTGTATTTTTTTTCTTTCAGGAAAATACTGAAAAAGATTTTTTTTTTCACTCAGTTACACAAAGCGATAGTTCTAGATTATACGACTATAGCAGTTTTACACGGTGTATAGGCTATACGGTATAGGGTTGCTAGAATACCGGATATATGCTATACCGTAGGCCCTATAGTCAATTTACGATTTTAATTTTTTTTTTTTCAATTTTTTGAATTTCCGAAGGACAGAAACTGGTCTGAATGTTCAGGGCCGAATCAAAAATTATCAACCCCATCAAAAGACATGAAGTTCATCCGTCGCTCTCCGACGATCTCAACTGTATATCATCAGATTTAATAAAATCGTCTAATTTTCAAAATGAAAATCTAACCTGCGTGGGCATCGGGTCTAGAAAAATTGATGGAGAGTGTAAGTGTGCTCGAAATGCGCAATTGGTACACGGGTCAAAAACAACTTGTTCGTGCAAAAGAAATTATCGCGAAGTTCTAGGGACGTGTCGAAAGATCAAGGAGACAAAAAACAATTCTAGAAGGTTTCTTCTTCATCGTAACAACTCAAAGTTATAACCTTAATTGAGAAGACACCTAGCTAGGCTTAGTTGTAATAATATACAGTACCTTGAAAGTTCATTTTTAAATATTACTCGAGTACAGTGTATTTAATACTGTTAAAAAACATTCTTCCATTAATCATGTTTGTTGTCCCACGTTTGACACAAATAGGTACCAAATAGCCCACCGTATTTCAAGAAATATTTCACAGATAGAAACATGCCAATAAACTGATAAAAAATATTATTTATTGTCTTTTGTAAATAAAGCAGAATTATTCACCAATATACCTGTGGCCCAATTTGCGGCATATATCTTTGTAACGTTCGACATAATCGAGGTTAACATACCCAGATCCGCTATTTGTGGTTTTATACATTATTTGATTTGCTCAAATTTGAAAGGGACAGTTCCATGTCGTTATTTACCAAAATTACCAAAAAAACATGACTGCAACAAAGAACAATATTGCATTTGAAACAAGGCTTTTCTTACTCATAAACTATAAACGTATATCTCATAGGACCCGGTCCCGTACAATTAAGATCTTTTTCCGCTGAGCATACTGTATTTAATTATTGTGACCTATAGGGATCTATTTATTAAAAAATGTTTTACCATATTGTAGAGCTCAAAAAGTTAGTAAAAAAGTGCAAAAATGAAATTCATAAAATGTCTGTAGAGGGCTCTAGAATTTTTCAAAGGGCAAAATAAAATTTACCTTCGAAACATTCTAGAGTTCGCCTCAGCCTTTCTATGAATTTTATTCTCGCACTTTTTCTCACTAACTTTTTGAGCTCTACAAGATGCTCAGCGAAAAAAGATCTTAATTGTACGGGACCGGGTCTTATGAGATATATTTGAAGTACGTCATTATGTGGTGCATTATTAAATACTATCGGCACAAGGTGCTTTTTAAAATGTATCGAAACCGATTCCTGCCAACCAATAACTGTTCCATCAAAAGATAGGGTCGTTCATGCTCAATCTCGAAAATAATTTCCTCTATTGTGTATTTTTCATCCGTTTGAGAATTCCATTCCTTAACATACTCCGAAACAAAGTCGTTGATAAGGTCGTCCGTGACCATATCTAATCCGCCAATTGCATGCAAATAGTATTCAATGTCTACAGGGATTTGAAATAATATATTCTAAACGTTAGACAAAGTTAGACAACGTTAGACAACGTTAGACAACAGGCATGGTCAGATTATTTTTATATCAGTTAGTAACTTTTCTATGTTATACTTTACCAGAGCATTTTTCAAATACAGTCCTTGATTCCATAACGGCCGTTTTCGGTTCTCGAAAAATGTAATGGAAGCGCCCCTTATGAAATCAAGGAATGTAGTGTGATTTCAAATCTATTATCAAACGCACGATATCCCCATTCTCCAACGTCAAAATCAATCAGTATGAGGCTGTCTGGAACAACTTCACCATTACTTTTCCTCTCAACCATCATATTCTTGCCATGGCCATCGTTATGACAGAAAGATACGCGCTGATTCCCATTATGTACCGTCTCGTCTAACCATCTTTTCGCCAGGATAAATAAAGTAATTTACGATTTTTTTGAAAACCAAAATATTTTCTTGAAAACCAAAATATATCATGACTCATGATTCATGATAGGTAATACAATCTAAAGGTACTTTTGAGTAATTGAATTTTCGATCCTGCCCTGTATTCCGCATCCATTTCGTCAACAGGAATATCCAGAGCGTTTGCGACTAGAGTCGCATTTGTGAAAGGCCAAGAAGTGTACATAGTTTCAGTTAAATGTTCATAAACGCAAGCCGTATTCCAGTTCCACCATGTGCAGTCAGTTTATAGATTACCGAAACTGACACAAAATAAATTTTAGTACTAATTAGTATTAAAACCGAAAAAAATATAAACAAAATATAAATCTTTATGATGAATCTTTAGAAAAAATCCGGAAGATAGCGGACCGAACGTAAAAATCCGGAAGATAACGGAACAGTTCGTAGACGTCTTTTCTGAATAACCAGGAAAAAAATTTTAAGATAACGAAAGGAACGGGCAAAGCTGCAAGATAAAGAGTTACAACATAATAGCACAGGGGGTGTATTCAACTAATTTGGTAGTTTTTTGCCAGGCAATCGTAGCAATTTAGTTGATATTAATTACTATATCTTACTACGATATTAATAACGTTACTGTCTCCGTGGCACACTCCAAACATTTTAATTCTCAAGCTTGAGATAGCGAATCGTGTACGACGGTTTATTTTCATTTTGTTTCGTGAGCCTAGCTGTATATTTAATTCTAATCGGTAATTCGTCATAGGTAGTCAAATGCATACGAGCAAAGTCTCGTGCGACATTTCGATATACAACCGGTTCTGCCATTCGCTCGCCATACCCAACGTCTTCTTTGTTTCTAATGAATTCTTCAATTTTTCCTCCTGGATGCTTTCGAAATTGACGGCCATAAAAATATTCGTACAAATGCGTACCAATGCCTCTATCTCGTTTTTGGATGAATAATTATATTTAAAAAGCGTATCGTATGAATGAAAAACATTGAAATTATGTTTTTCGCTGCAAGAAACTATTTTCAAAATCCCCGCAAAAAAGTAATTTTAACAGGTCAGTACATTTAGCTGTCACTTTTTTTCGGTCTAGTAAAAAGTAAGACGTAAAAATGAATAATGAGTAAGCCACATAAAATTCGTCATTTTTAGTGGTGGTATAATATTGGGTATTTTGACTTTTGGGTCATTGCATTAGGCGTTGCTATTGGTTCCTATTTTGATGTATATTAGCCACCCAAACTGACATGGCTCCATCTCTGATATCATTTTCTGTAAAATTTATCTAAAAAAAAATATAAATCTGTGCCGTCTTAACCTAATACTCTTAGGGCGATTAAAAACCCTAACCTAGTTTAATATTGGCTAGTTAACTGTCATGATCCACTACCAAACGCGTAACCGGTGGGGTCCGTTCTGCCCACATGTGGGCTGATTTCATTTCATTATTGCGCTAAAACTAGTAAATAAATTTTTGAATTTTTAACGGATTATGAAATCCCTGACTCTTAACTTAAAAATTTATTAATATACTTTATTAATATATTTTAGCTAAATGTATTTTTTTTAAGGTTTTTAACACGTGAGTTATCGTTACAAGATAGTGTATTTTATAAAATTTGTTTTTCTATATTTTGTTCAAAAGGAAGTAAATAAATAAGTTTTTTTT
>SCLG01000005.1:970647-995037 GCA_004367875.1 Oikopleura albicans
AAAGGAGACACGTTATGGCGCTAGAGAGCATTTTAGAGGCCATTTTTGGCAAATTTTCTCCGTTTTCCTGTTTCTCCGTTTTCCAGTTTCTCCGTTTTCCGGTAGTGCCAATTTACATACAAAACTTTTGTTTGAACATTGAATGAAGCTGAATAAAACTGTTAATCAATGTAACACTTACCCATTGGGGATCCTTGTACAATTTGATTGCGGTTTCGTAAACGTCGCTGGTCGGGTCGTTTGTTGAGCATCTATAAACAACACCTTGAGCTCCTTCCGCAACGTATTCAGTATCGATGCCTATGCACTTTTACTAAACTTCAGGAAAAACTCTAACCGAGTTTTATTAAGTTTTCACCAACTTAGTTTTAACCCGGATTTTACTAATTACCGAAATCTGATTCTCTTCTTTGGTCATAGAACTCTAAGCATTTATAACGTGCTAAATCTATTGATGTTAATGAGTCATCAACTCTATCAACTCCTCTTGCGTCTGCCCTTTTTGAGAATTTCACAGTTTATTATCAGATAATATTTGTGCCTCAATTATAATCGAGATGACTGATCCTTTTCTACGTAACAGCCAGTAATGGCCGCGCATAATGCGCCTCGCCTTCTTTTGAAATGTAAGCAATTTAGAAATTGCTACAATATCCTTTTACCGCTAAAAGTGGACGTCCATTGCCGCTGCTTCATTCAGAAAATTGAGGAAATGAGGAAGCGGTAATGAACGTCCACTTTTAGTGGAAAAGGGATATGTTTTCTTAGGTTCAACCTTTTCGAATTTTTTCAAAATTTTTAATTCTCAATCCTTTGTAGAAGTACGAAAACATAAAAAATACTTTTTGGCGTCATCGCCATTAAGTCCGTCAAATGATTTGCTGATTCAAAAATAATCTAATTACAGTTCAATTAATCCACCATCTGGTATATTCTCACACTGAAAAATAAACCATTAAGAGACAATTATACAAAAGTAACCAGTTGGGTTACACGATTACTTTAAACTCCAATATAATAAAATTAAGCATAGAAATTTGCATCATTACAGTAATTTTAACGATTTATTTTTGAGATTTTTGAAATCGAAAAAATAGCCCCCGCGATTTGTGCTAAAATCAATACCAGCAAATTCAAAAATTCTTTATATCAAAAAGCAATATCAAAAATGGTTTGAAGACCCTCAATTGTAAACGCGGTCGCCCTAGATAAGACTCCTTAGTCTTACTTCCAATGTCTGATATTCACGATTTGGTGACCAATTTTTTTGGATACCAGGACCTGCTCAAGTTGTTTTGTTAAGTTTTACTTGGCAAGTTGACTTTTTTTCTAAAATTTAATGGGATCCAAAGTAAAATCGCACATGTCTAACCTGGAATCGGTAGAAGAAAAATTTGTCAACCCCTGTGTATAAAATGTATTAATCAACAATAGACTACAGTTGGTGTGGTAACGAGTTAACACTTTCGGTTCCGATTTTTTAGTCAAAAAACTGTCAACTCGTTCCAAAGTTTGGAATCCAAACTGTCACTGCGCTCCGTCACTTTTGCCATTTTTTGCTCAAAAAACTCCCAAAAAGTGTTACTTCGTTCCAAACTCTAAACTTGTTACGTGTCAACTCGTTACCACACCAACTGTATTATATAAATTATATGTGTATTGTTCATAGAGTATGCAAGTAAATGCGTTTATGTTTTCACAAACGCAGGATTATTAATTTCATCATTATGTTTGAAATAATGATCCTCCTTTTTCACGTCAACATCCGTCTTTTTGAAAACTTTGTATAAACGAAACGCCACGGATCCAGCTATACCATAGCCGACTTGAAATCCAAAGGCTAAGAACGGGAAAAAGAACGTCTGTGCCATTGCAAAGCTATTGTCTAAATTACCACATTTATATGAAGGTAAACAATTAGGCCGAACTTACTTTGATACTGAATCTGTGTTATTGCGTTTACCATACGTCCATTTTGAACCGCGGTTTCAACACCAATTGTCACGTATTGTTTTTGCCTAAAAACTGAACAGTCTATCACTGATATATGGAGAACGGATTCTCAATTTTGGCATTTAAATTCGGAATTTCTGATTTTGCAAGAGGCCAGAAGCAATACGTAGGCGAATGTTCAAAACTTGATCAAAAGCATTACACTTTTTTAGAAGTTTTTTCAACTAAAATGAATGGAAACCACCCATTTTTCTGAATTTGCGGCCAAACTGTAATATTATTGTCAAAATGAAACCTGATGGCCCAAGTGAAGCTTTGGGTTCAAGGGAAGCTCTCGGCCCAAGTGTCAAAATGAAACCCTATGGGCCATAGGCCTATGGCCCATAGGCTATGGCAACAGTGAAACTTTCGGCCCAAGTGAAGCTCAGGTTTCAGTTTGACAATAAAGTTTCTAGTGGCCTCAAAGCTTCTCTTTGGCCAGGGGGTTTCATTTTGACAATAAGGTTTCACTGGGGCCAAAAGCTTCACTTGAGCTGAGAGCTTCAAGTGGTCCCAAAGCTTCACTTTAGCCATGGGATTTCATGTTTGCAATGGGGCTTCATTTGGGCCATATTTGTATGTATTTAAATGCTTTATTTGGGCCAAAAGCTTCACTAGAGCCGAAAGCGACGGCAAGTTTGGCCCAAGAAAAGCTTTGTGGTACCAAGTACAAGTAAAGCGCTCCCGTTTGAAGAATCAGGTCTTTCGACCAGCCTACGTGTTCCATGCGCAAACTCTAATAACCATTACGAGTTTTAACTACGTAGTACGTCACAAATAGCTAGGAATATAGTTTACACACCCTAAAGTAAATTGTCGAGCAATTGTGGCACCAACAAGCCAACTAAGTAGATGGGAAATAATATAACCAATGAGTGGTAGTATTGCGGCATAAGCTACTGGATCACGGATTCAAAATTAACTGAGAAAAATATCTATTGATGTTATTTATAAACAACTGACTATAATAGTTTTTCGGCTAAAATTTTCGGCTAAATATTCGGCCTTCCTTATAAGGCATGTTATTGGGTCTTAGTGGAACGTTCATTGGAAAGAATTACTGGCGAGATATTTTATTAAAATTAATAATAATAATAAGCTTTTAATGTTTCAAATCCTGGCTTGAGCAACAGTTATAATAGCAACTATATTATATTTCATGATACCAAGGACAAAAGCTGCAATGAGCACCGCGGTCACAACTATGGTTACAATTTTTGCAATTATTTTCAAAACTTTTTTACGGTTTATTTTGTCAAATGCCCAATATATGAACGATCCGGCAATTGCAGGTAGCACCACAGTCGCAATATTAAGCGCAATATCACCAAATGGAATGTCGATTTTGTCCTCCTCGGGCAGCAATCGTGGAACGGCTAGTAACCATAAAGGCGTAAAACCAAGTGCAAAAATACAACTATATAGGCTCTTCGAGAAGGCCTAAATTGAACTTGACGTTTAATAACGTTTTTTGTACATTATTATTCATTATTGGAATGAGCGCAGAGAAAAAAAGTCAAAATAGCGAATTTCACGGAAAAGTTTGAACAGCCTAGCTGACCATGGTCATAGTTATGGAGAGATCTAAATCGCCATCCATCCAGTAAACTATGATGTTACTAATTCCTCCACCTGGAGCACATCCATAGAGCATAACTGCGAGTGTTTCAAAGCCTAAAATATATAATCTTATTTTGTCTATTTAAAGATAAAAAGTTAAAAATTGAACTGAATTAACATTTTTTCAACTTTTATATGATTTATTATTATCAAGCCTACTTCCAAATTTCACAATTTTTATGGCAGCCATGGTTATACAAGGCATTATGAGAAATTGACATAGGAGACCAATAATGGGTCCAACAGGTTTCTTAAGATATTTCAAAATCTGCCACGGATCCGTTGTCAACCCCATTGCAAACATGGCGACAACCAAAGTCTAAATCATAAACGTGAAGTTCGTCCGCGTATCAATTCGATACATATTCAGATTCAAGTTTTACGGTTCAGAAGTAACTTAACATACGGACGTTTTCTGACGGCCGTCTAGCGTTTGTCGACAAACGACGTTCGTCGGACGGCCGTCCAGCGTTCGTCGACTAACGACGTTTGTCGGACGGCCGTCCTCGGCCGTCGACGTCCGAACGACGTCCGACGTGCCTAACGCCAACGCTAATTTCGGCTATCGACGTCCGCGTGCCTAACGCTAACGCGAAAATGTAGCATTTTTCGAACACTGGCTTAAGGTATGTGGTGTATATTCGAATTGATGTTTTACTAATCCGACAGCATCATGTAAGAACATGGAATATCCTACTTTGACAAAGCTCGTGCTATTATTTCATATACAAGATAAACTAATAAAACGTACCCAAAATGATAAATCCCTCACGACAGCTCCGGGGATTTCGTCTCCCGGAAGTGAGCCATTGTATCGTTCTTCCAAATCCAACAAAGTTTGATCAAACTCTGACGCATTTGGTGATCTATGCAAAATTTTAACTTAGAAAATTATGTCATGTTATTACATACGTTTTATAAAAAGGCATTGATCACTTGAGCTATTATTTCTAATGTTTCAGAATCTATTTCAGATAATTCTGGACCATAACCAACGGATATTCGGATCTGGATTCTCCGCCTTTGAAAAAATATAATTCAAAAGTTCCTTTTGTCAGTAGCAATTGTGTTTTGGCTGACAAGAAAATCAGCGGAACCATCTTTTCCTACACAACTTTCCTTTACAAATCTTTTGTGTCTCAAAATGACTACGGTATTTATTCACCTAGAACCACAATTTAAACTACCAATAAAACTAAAACACTTTTGATGATGTATTGAACTCGTCAATATTATGGAATATAGAGTCAAGCTAAAATATATATATACGAATTGAATTCATACTGCGAATAATTATGATAATATGGAGGGAAAACGGAAAATCGAAAAACCGGTTTAACTGTAACCGGTTTGGTCGGATTAGTCTATTTTTTTTTCTACACAAATATTATCGGGTATATTCTTTGCCGGTATATTCGGCGGTCCTATCTTTATGTCATATTATACCTTGGGTATCCGCTCACCGGATAAATAGTGTTTGTTGAAATTTGTCTGAACCAAGCTCATAAGCGAATCCAATAATGTTTCATGTTATAGTCAGAATTGTGTCTGGTAAAACGATTAATAATTTATATTTGTATGGAGTGATTGGATTTATTGTTGTATTACTAGGTTAAGTTGAATCAAAATAAACAAGTGTAATATTTGACAGTGAATGAGTGAAGGTTATTTAAGTTTGGCTACAGCTTAGCTTATACCATCTCAAAGAAAAGTTTGAAAAAAAAAATGAAATTTTATCGTCTTGCGTTACTTGGTGCCGTATATGGTCAAACTATTGAAAGTTCTTTAGATGATCCATTAGACGATTGCGCAAATACGACGGCATTACCGGCTGCAGCGCATACGGTTCCCCCCAAAGACAAATTTGTCGAACCTGGTAACGAATGCCAGTCCATGTGCGGTGAGAATTGTGTTGCAATTTGCACAGAAAATGATACAAGTTGTAATTATTTTGCGGGACCAAAAGGTAGACCTGGTCCAAAGGGCATAACCGGTCCGCCAGGTTTTCCAGGCCAACCGGGAATGTGTGGAACCCCTGGACAGGACGGCCAGCCCGGAGAGAAAGGAAACGATGGACCAAAGGGGCAAAAAGGCATAAGTAAGTATGGACCATGTGGTTCAGAGGGCTTCTCCGGCCCGCCAGGTGACAAAGGAACACAAGGCCCTATGGGACCGCCGGGTGAAAATGGTTATAATGGCGGACGTGGACGACCGGGCCCTCCTGGTGACAGAGGTGATGAAGGAGAGAAAGGATCAACAGGTCCAATGGGTAGAATGGGCGGTTCAGGTAAGCAATTTTTGTTCATGAAACACTCAATGGTTCATTTTTTCAGCGTTGGATTTTTGACAATTAACCAATTATAGAAAATACAATGTATAACAAATATACAATGTATAAACGACAAAATGTAAAAATCGAAAAACCGGTTAAAATCGTACATGTACTAAGAAGGCACATCTTAACTTTTCTGCATTTTCATTATCGCGTATCATTTCAAAAAAAATCAAGACGTTCTACTTTGCGTACTTTACCGGTATATCTTAGGTGGGGGTCCTACCAGTCATAAGTTATGAGTAGACCGTTACGGCACTTGTTTCATGCAATCCCAAATCACAGGTAATAAGTTAATCTTTATAATGTAGGACCAACGGGTTTCATTGGTGGTAACGGTGACGTAGGTCCTATTGGCTTTCCTGGCCCGAAGGGACAACAAGGACCAGATGGAGAAGCTGGAAAAAAAGGTCGAAACGGTATGGATGGACGTGGGGGCCAAAAAGGTGAACCAGGAGAAAACGGAAAACAGGGAGAAATAGGACAAGTAGGACAACAAGGCGTATCCGGAAAACCCGGTTTAAATGGTCAAAACGGTGAAAAGGGAGTTACTGGCATTGAAGGTGCTTCTGGGCCACCTGGCCCATCTGGAAGTCGAGGTTTACCAGGTGACGCTGGCAAACCGGGAAAATCTGGATCAAATGGAAATAAAGGTGAAAAGGGAATGACAGGAGATGAGGGCGAAGACGGGTTGCCAGGCATGGAAAATAAATCGGAGGGGCCAATTGGACATCCGGGTAAACAAGGTGACCGTGGAGATAACGGCGATTCAATTCGAGGTCCGCCTGGTAACCGTGGGCCTAATGGTGCAGACGGAAGCCGCGGCGCAACCGGTGAAACCAGTTAGTAATATTCCATTATAAATTATATCTTAAAGATAATGTATAATTATTGAGCTTAACCCCAGCAAGTCGATAGTATGGGTCTTGTGCGTTTTTTAGTAGACACTGACGTTAAAAAAAGACAGAATAATTTGCGTGCTTTAGGTTTTTAGAAATAGAAATTAACTAAATTAACAAATTTGTGTTTTCAAAACTTTGTACTTCTCAAAAAACGTTTTCTGCGAATTTACTACACGTCGGCAGCAGTATAACAATTAGTAAGGACTTCTAATAACTTCTGTTTAAAGCTATTGGTGAGCAAGGTCCACCCGGCAAAAACGGTTTTTGCGAAAAAGAATGTGACGGTCCGGTTCAAGTGGCGTTTATGGTGGGGATGTCGGATTCAAAATTCAGTCGACCTAACGGTACTATTCCGTTTGACCATGTCACCACAAATATTAATTCTATACACAATACGGGAGCTTATGATGTGGACACTGGATATTTTACAACTCCTGTAGAGGGAATATACACCTTTCATGCCCAAGTGTTGGTACGTTAGCATCTTTTATATTTTTAAAACATGATAAATCTATATTGCCACATTTTTTATCAAAATTAATATTATGGGGCAAGTAAACTTTCACTTATTTTGCTTCTATGTAAACAAGATTTAGTACCAGAAACTCCCTACAAAATTATTTTTAAATGGGTCCACTTCGCGAAGCAGAAAATACAATTAGGTATGCCAAATACTCTTTTACAACGTATCTGTTCGAAAACCTGATACGGGGACATTGGAAAATTCCTGCCGTCCTTTGTAAACTATACAAAAATTTTAGCACTGTAAACAATCAGGACCGTTGGAAGTAGCATTGATGCTGAAAAATTCGGTGATTGCTCAAGGTGCAAACTACGACAAGGCAAACTTTGAGACTACATCAATGACGGCTACGATACAAGCAATCCCTGGAGATTCGGTGTGGGTTAAACTGATTAGAGGAACAGCCGCAAGTTTTGATACTTTTTATACTCATTTCGTTGGGTATCGTGTTGGTCCGGGCAGTTCACAATTTGAACCAAAAAAACAACTGCTGGATTGATTATAATCATATCTGGTACATCATACTGTATATGATATACAGTATATGCTCTACATGTTCCTTAACACATATTTTAATTTGATACTTGATTTACCCTGTAAAATAAAAACTTCTCTTGGCAACTTTTCTGTTACAGATGTTCAGTCCTCATGATTATAACGAGCAGGGCTTGGCACGCGGCTCACATAATCCCTGGCTTACCTTGGCTTAGCTAACCTTATATGAGCAAAAATTCTGGCTTACATAAGCTGTTTTTAGTAATTCTTAAAATAGCTTATTATTATGGTTTATTCGAGCTGAGCTAAGCTAAACCAGAATTTGCTTATATTAGGTATTACCTAAAGCTAAGCTAAGCCAACTTATACTTCAATTCATTCATTGAAGAGGCAAAATGAGTCACACCAAGATGATTAGGCTTCAAAGCTTGAAAAATCCTTTCAAATTCTGTTCAGTTATTTACCTTTCTCGAGAATTACGGAAATTTTAAAATTGAAATACTTGTTCAAAAAAGGGCCCTTATGAGATACAGTAGTCACACAACTTATAAAATACGATGTTTGGCGGAAGATTTTAAAGTGTCGCGAACTCAAAAGAGGGGGGTGGTCAGTTCGCTGCGGATTTTCAGAAACGCAGCTAATCGATGTAGAGATCGATTCACTGCGCTTATTTAATTTTTTTCTCACGCCCGCAGCGAAACGATGTCGAGATCGATTAGCTGCGGATTAGCGCGGTGACACAAAAATGATTCGTAATACTAATTATGCTTTAACGTAATCGTAACGGTACAATTTTGACGGGAATGATTCTGTCATAACGATGCGAGTACGAATATGTTTTTTTTTTTCGAAAAATAACATTTTTTTAAACATTTTATACAAAGTAGCTTTTAAAGACAAACTCATTGATAAATTTTATTGCAGAAGTGTGTGATTATGTGAAAACATTTCACATGAAATTTTGTTGCGGAATAAAAACTGGATTATCGGGGTAAGCAGCTTCCCATTGGGCCCAGCAGTCGGCTTCCTCAGCTCGGCCAAGTTTGAATGCGGCTTCCCGAAAGGCAGCTTCAAACATATGCCAGTCGTTATTGTAATATTGTGGAAATGTTTCGTGAAACACTTGGTAATACGAAACTGCAATATACTGGTAGATTTTGTGCCGGTTGAGGGTCGACAATTTTCTGCTTCTTTTTTTCTCGTTGTTATGAAAAACAACCCGTGCACCGATTCTGTCAATGAAAAGGGATTTCAAGGCGTGGGCTAAAGACGGTAGAGAAATGAATCCATTTGGAAGTTTTTTTTTTAGTAAAGCATTTATAACTTCGGACACATTGTTTGTAAGGACTGGATTGCCCTCCATCAGGAGGCCAAAATAATTGGATTTTTGACCCACAAAATGCACACTTGATGGCGTGAGCCAAGTATCTTTAACATATGTTAGATACCGTACATAATTTTCCCTATCGGCATTGACTGTGAAAACAGCATTAAGGGGATCTTCAGTATATTCAATCAATGATTGAATGTAATTAAGGCTTGATTGCCTTACAAAATTATTTTTCTGGTCGAGCAATAAAACACCGTGAATAGTCTTCTGAAATTGGCCGATGATTTTTGGAATTCGTTTTTTCGTACAATGTAATTGCTTGAGATGGGATCGTAAGGCCTTTTGTATATGAAATCTGCATGTAATAATTGTGGATGATGGAAAAACTTCAGCCAGGGCTTTCATTATTGAACGTTCGTTATCGATATGAATAGCCTTTGGTGTCCACATAACGTCACATGCATTCATCAGTTCTTTTTGGAAATACTTTAGCATGGTCATGTACGTATCGTATGACTTTGATGGCAGTAGAGCGCATGCGATGATGTGACAGTGTGTTTTCTTCATATCTTCACTAAAAAATGAGTTAATATTTGATATGGGCGGATACGGGTTAAATTTCAAAATTTCTAAAAAAGGGGCTTTATGGTACTTATTCGAAAGGAATTTTGACGGTGATTAGGAATATGTAAAAAAACTTATCATAAACACAATAGTTAGGGTGCGCTGTTATGTTTCACAAAAAAAAATAAAAAATTGTGAAACATAAATGCTCGGGAAAAAATGAAACATAACGGCGCACCCTGTGTATTTGACTCTCTTACCTGAATTCTTGCAAACTGATGATATATAATTGCGATATTCCATCCAAACTCTTGACTGACACAAAGGTGCCGTCCATATGTATAACTTCATTTAACAAATGAAGATATTTTATGAAAAATAATGTCAGGAATTTTCCACCTTAATTTATCCGCCCAAAGCATATACAGAGGGTAGTTCAAATCTGCGGAATTATAAGTCAGAACGATAAGTACGAATAATATACACGGTATATATAATACAGTCCCGACCTTCTACTTGAGCACCTTCTAGTTGAGCACGACTGCCTAGTTGAGCACGACTGCCTGGATGAGCACGTTTTTCGGAAACGCAAATTGCTCAACTAGAAGGTCGGGACTGTAATTATGATATCTATATGTTTACATATGAGCTTGCTGCCCTAGAGCAACAACGGGAGCTTTTTTTCATAAACAGTATAGTAATTGGGCAATTGTGAAAATCATAATATGCGTCATTTAACCGCCAGATAGTGTTATTTACAAAAAAAGGTTACAAATCGGTATTAATTAACCTTGATGATTTGAAAATGAGAAATTCTTGACCGGTTGTTTTTAACTCATATTTACCAATTATTTTCATACTACTACACCAGCCATGGCATTTTTATGGTATGTTTCATTTTTCCCCATTTAACCAAGAAGCTAACAAATTGTTTTTTTTGCAATATATTCACTGTATTAGATTTCTTATTTGGCTACCCCATGTATATTTTAGGCATGACCCTATAATCAAATGTTTGATTTAGTTTGAACAGCTTTACTGTAAACCATCTTCCGAATGATGGAATTCCAACGCTTCGCCATCATTAATCCATGACGTTACGAAGGGGACTCCCATACCATTATCATTTGCCGCGTTTTTCATACGTTTGACCCGTTGAATAGCCCTGTTGTACGGTTAATCATCACCAACTAATTTTGCGGCTTCAGATGGGCAAAACTTTTCGACAATTTTTGTTTCTTGTTTGAAAGTTTTGTAGTCGGAATTATCATCGGTTAAAGCATGATCTCGTGTCATTTGCCTCCACGTATTCCGAAACTCTTTCTCGAAACCATGACCCGCACAATTATGGGCAACTAAAATACTGTATTTTACCACCATTGAAAATTAGAGGGGAGGGCGTTAAAAGGGACAGCGTGATAAGGGACGTGTGTGCTATTTAAGGGACGGTTAGGATTTTTAAGAGACGCTTTTTTGTCAAAATAATAAATTGGTCCAAACTTGGGACAAAAAATGTCACACACTTTACGGGAAACTTTTTTTGTAAAATCGTAAAAAGTGCCAAACAAAATTAGTCTACAGGTTTAGCCTCATGAAAAGCGGCTGAGAGTTTCTACTTTTATTCGCCATTTTTTAAACAGGTATTTAATAAACATAAACGACCCCTTTATAATGCGCTGGAAACTAGGGGACCCTTAATTCTTCCCGAAATAGCAAGCTATTAAACTTTACCTGAATTTGTAGCTTTCATATGAAAGTTTTCTTTCTTGAAAAACCCATCCGATTTTTTGTCAAAATTGATAAGTATATCCATTCTAGCCTTGAAGAGACATTTTTCAGAATCTCGGTAATGTCTACATCGCAAAGCAACAGATTTGTTATTCACTCTGGCGATTTCGGTCGAGTAGAATTGGTCACCGACTTTAATTATGAATATGTGTCCTGTGTTTCTACCAGGAGCTGTGTTGACAAATAACGGTCGAATCGTTGTACCAGACGTATCATTTTTAATATCCTCTTTAACAGACTGGACACTGTCCACAGATTTCAAAAAAAAATGAAAAAATTTCTTGAGAAAAATACGATTCAAACCTTTTTGCGTTATTTTTCTGAATGTTAATTTTTGCATAAAAATCGTTGCTTATATGGATTTTTTCCTAATTTTCTGAACGATATAAATAGATACTGCAACTAACGTGTAGCTTGCAAATAAATCCCGCGAACCGACTTTTAGGAACTGTTCTAAATAAGCGCATAAACAAATACTTTTCACAAAAGAAATGATTAAGTCAGTAATTCACCGTAAAGAAACAAATTTAGGTTTATCAAACTCGCCATCTTCTTAAAAAACATACTCTAAAACTTATTTTTGTCAAGTAGTCAATAATCAATCCATAATATATGGCTACAGTATAGAGAGTATTAATTATGGACAATTAATGGGCTTTATTGAAAGAACTTTGTATAAAATCTTAAAAAATGTTATTTTTCGAAAAAAAAAACATATTCGTACTCGCATCGTTATGACAGAATCATTTCCGTAAAAATTATACAGTTACGATTACGTTTAAGCATAATTAGTATTACGAATCATTTTTGTGTCACCGCGCTAATCCGCAGCGAATCGATCTCGACATCGTTTCGCTGCGGGCGTGAGAAAAAAATAAAATAAGCGCAGCGAATCGATCTCTACATTGATTAGCTGCGTTTCTGAAAATCCGCAGCGAACTGACTACACTCCAAAAGAGAACTTTGGCTTCGATGACAACTTATTTAAATGGGGGTAAGCGGATTCTTGGGACAAACAATGTGATTCCACCAAAAACTTCAGACGAACAAATAAGGAAGAGATCAAAGTTAGGCACACCGAGAAAATTCAGTGCCCTTCAACACGTGAAGAGTTTTTTTCGGAAAAGTCCGAAAGAAAACAAAAACAAGAACGGCAATTGCAATATTGAAAAGGTCAAAACTGTTAAACGGGATTCACCAGAGAAAGCGCGACAAAAGCGAATTCTGCGCCGTATTGCTAAAGGAAAATCGGTCGAAAAAGGGGTATTACGGGACACGCCGAAATTTGGAAATGAGACTCGGCGAAGGATGGCTGTTCAAAGTAAATTTGAATTTCTATTGTCAATAACTATTGATTGATAATAATTGGTGAACAAACAAAAATTCTCAATTATTTGTCAGACAAGTGTCATAACGGGCCTTTAATAACGGGACCTTTATATTATAAATAAAGTTAAAAGCGGGTCAAAAACCTACACAGGTAAGGGCCTACACAATGAAAAAAAAAGTGATCAGCCAATGAAAAAATGGCCAAATTCGCGACATTTACGACAAAGCAGATGAAAAACTGATATATCATTTTGGACAGCCTAGTTGAAGGTATTAAATTAATTCACGATGTACCCGATTCTCTGAGATTAAAAGGCACACATCATACCTTGACAGTTCAATCGGAAAACGCAAAACAATCGACACAAGAAGCCCTTCTTTTATATGATAAATATTATGAAGATGTTTTCGGTTACAAAGATGGATTTAACCACTGGAATTTTTCACACAAACCCGTGTTCGGGGTTTGGAAGAAGTATTGTGACGATTTGTCGGACAATTCAGACCAAGAATTACCTCGGGGACATTACCAAATTCATTATAAAATGGACGGTGAGACAAACTTATCGTTTGTATTGATGACAATCAGAACCAACACAGAATTATTATATATTCAATTATATTACACTGCTTAAGGGTTTATGCGGCCCCTTAGACCACTTTCATTGGATCTCTCGGTCTTTCATTGAATATCGATGGATAATAACATATTGGTATTGCGCAATTCGCCGCTCGTGCGCTTATCAGGCCACCTAATTTTGCACATTTTCCAGCTATTCCGCCTACGCCCTAGGGGTTTATCAGGCCGCTTAAGGGTTTATCAGGCCGTTTTTGGAGGGCCAAAGTGGCCGCATAACCCCTTAACCCGTGTGCTCCGCAGGGATACAAATTTGTATCCCTCGCCTTTTCACTCCTTTGCCGTTTCTAAATTACGCGGAAAAGTTTGTGTTTGTCTTGGCTGAGGAATTCTTACGGGCTTTAGGGGGTATAGGAATTTTAGTTTGACATAAATGTTTTTTTCAAAATTTATGCAATCGAGGTCAGACGGAGCCCGATTTTGCCCTTTTTTGGCCTTTTTTTTCGCAAGCAAAAATTAAAAGTCGTTTTTTTCCACTTTCTGGATGGAATTTGATTTTGACCATGCCTGGACCAACTGTGCGCTAATTCATGTCGGTTTCATTAAAAAAATGAAATAGCCAATCCGATGTCCCAGTAAGCAAATGCGAACGATCAACGCACCTACAGTCGAAGCCGATTTATCGCGTTTTTGACGCATTTTTACGTATTCCAACATTGAATGGCGTTTTCTCCCCTTTTTGGTCAAAACTTGATAAACATAGTAGCCAGCTGAAATATCCACTAACTTATGGCGTTCTGTTGAAAAAAAAAATCTAGCTGATTCAATCACCCAATCGAAAATGCGGACACGAAAGGCACGGAACAACGGGAACGACTTATTGCGTTTTTCACATATTTGACGTAAATGATTTAAAAGGTCTCATTCTGCTAAATGATTTTAAAACTTGTTGAAAGTGTTTATCCTAAGCACGTAAGTTAACAACACAACAAGGTGCGCACTTAAGTTAACACCTGAATAAGAAAAATATAGCAGCTGCCCCCATATTTGTATCATATATTGTAAAATGCTGTGCAAAAGTTGTATTTTCACTAATGATGGGCCATGATGTTGTATTTCAAAAAAAACTTTTTTTTTATTTGTATGTNGCAAATCGTTGGCCTTCGCGTTCTTTAAATTCCAAATTTAAATTCAAAATTCATACCCTTGTATTTTTTTTCAGTACGCTAAAGGTGAGACCTTTCTAACTAAACCTTAACATTTTCCATACTATGGCGCGTTAAGGCACACTATGCACGTAAAGACGAGGGATACAAATTTGTATCCCTGCGGTGAACAAGCACTAGTGGTGGAGCGGAGCACACGGGTTAAACAGTGTATTATTAATTATAATTAAATGAATCAATTAATAATTTTTTACCTTGTAACACAATTATGTTTTTAGGGAAATTAATTGGCGTTGGAATTGATAATATCTTATCCCGTGGAGTGTATTCGAGGGCATTTTATTACGATCCTGATTATAAATTTTTGAACATGGGGACATTTGCCGCTCTTGTAGAATGTTACTTTGCACGATATCTCAAATTGACGTACTTTATTCTTGGAGATTATAGACATAGGTTAGGAAATTTAAAGGTCATATTATATTTGACTTATACTCGTATATAATCTCGTATAAAACGAGAATAAATTATTATTTATTAATTTAGCTGTGCAAAACTACGATACAAAGCCGCATTCAATCCCTCTGAATTTTCGCAAAAAGGAACCGAATGGGAAGATACAAAATGTGTCATCAAAAAAATTAATTCAAAGCTGAAAGAATAATTAGCAAATTCTTCTTCAAATGAAGAATCAAACGATGAATCGAGCTAGAGTTATATCGTGTTTTGCTGTTCAAACGGATAATAAAACTGTTAAAGGGATAATACTGTTAAAAAGAAGAATAAACTAACTAACTGTTAGTTAACTGTTATATTGGTATTTTGTCCGATGACAGTTCTAACTTAGAAAGATAATAGCATAGAGTTAATACTACTAAAATTGCCAAAGATCGTTTTGAACCAAACTGCCAACGATGAATGGCCCTATTCCATAAATTAAGTTAATCTCTTGGACACACTTATCGTCTCCTTGTCAAGTTTTTTCCTAATCCACTGTGTCTTACAACGCACAAAAACACGGCAAAGTTTACTATTAATTAAGACATTTATTAATGATCAAAAGCGTATATAATCGGCTTCGAGGCCCTGAACCGTTACGCGATATGTGGTTACTATTCAAGGCTGGAATAAAAATATTCAAACAGAGAAATAGTTTTACGAATAAAGTTAACACAAATGAAACTTTACCCTTTTGTGTGTTACCCTATTTAAAACGTCCAACACTTTGCAGTCCAATATAATTTTGGGAAAATTTTGCTTGCTAGCTCTGTAACACTACCTGCGCAGGCCTGCGCGGCTATCTTTTATTATTATTTTTTTTGACAAAAAAAAACATCTGCGCAGTGCATAGGCGGGAAATGAAGAAAGTCTTTCTTAGAAAGATTTCGTATCTACAAGATTACTGCGTAGGCAAAGAATGACGAAATATTAGAAAAAATATGACGAAATATTTGATTTTTTGTAAGATAACTGTGTACCGTTTAAGATAAAAAAAATTTGACAACATTTTCGAACTTCTTTTTTCTTGTTTCGAAATCTTAACATTGTTCAGCAAATTATCTTTTCACCATATTTTTTATTTTTAGCGATGTACATAGCAATGTATAAAATACTGTATTGTAATAAATCACATCACATAAAAATCATTTTCATACTTAACAATTATTTGTCATATTATTTCAATTCCAAATGAAGACTTTGATGTGCATGATGACGTTATCAAATGTTTTATGTACCAGCTTTTCTCAAGACAAGGGTTCGATAATTTTCGTTCAATTCTACTACCCATACGGACGGGTATAAAATTGTTATTAATTATTAATACTAGATCTAATTAATATATATAGATCCAAATAAGGAACAAAAGGACCCAAATTGTTCAGGCGGATTTTGTATTTTGGTGAGTACTACATACACAAAATACGGGGACCAAGAAACGTCTTTACTTCCCATAAGGACGTTTTTAGTTCTCAAAATTGCCTCCGGATTAGGGTTAATTATCATAAAATCTCCATTTCCGACTGTTTTGGGACATTTTTTCAAAACAAGCGTCCGTATTGGAACAAATTGTACGTAATGACTGTAGTACTTTCCAGCTAATCTTTTGGAACTTTTAAATTTTATAAGCAATTACTTGTATCGACCAAGTTTATGATTTGTGGAGAAAGTCCGTTAAGGCACTCAACCTGAGCGTGTACAGCCATGTGCCTTTTTAATACAGCGTTCAATTTCGACACCCAAACGGAAGTCATGCGAAAATATTTTAACGAATATATTGAAGATAAAGAAACGCCAAACTGGACAATCGTAGACTATTTAGAAAATAGACATAAAAATATTCAATTTCAAGGAACGAGTTTTTATAGCAAACCATTTTAATTATATTTCCTAGTAACAATTTTTTTCCAAGTGCTGTAACGAATCTTTTTATTGTTACGAATCAATAGATACAAAATGAAGGATATACGAAAGAATGAGATAAATGTTATGGCGCGCAATGTATGCAGTTTTTCTGAAACCAAGAAGATTTTTGGTATTGTTGTGAGCAAGAGATAATCTCACACAAAATGACTTCATATACCGAAAAATCGCTCGTTCATAACAAAACTCTAAGTCAAGACGGAAATAGTTTACAATTGAAGAAAAGAAGTTAGATAAAGTATCAGCAAACTGGTAATTGTCCGCGGAACAGCTTAGGTGTCTCGCGCTACCAATTTTGATCGGCCGCGTAACCTAACAACGCAGAACGACAAGTATTAATTTCTACTTCTCCTTTGGTGCACGGGCAAATAGGCGGCTTAATATCCAATGTGAAACGTTCACGGGTATTTATTCACTAATGTTAAGTAAATTTAGTACGTAATTGATTTATTAGTTTACTAAAACGGCCTTTTTGATTCTTAAAACTCACGAAGATAAACTTCATTCCCTTCTTAAAAATTATGGACAAGGAAAGTATTAAACTGGCCTCCATTTGAAAAGCAATTCATGTTGGTTTGCATCGATTTCTGGGATTTTGTTATCAAGCGATTTAATGCAGCTCAGTAGCGCTGACTTCCAAAATTTAAAAAAATTATTTCATTGATCAAATTGTAAACATAAATAAACTGAAAATAGCGACCGTTTCTAGTGTTGAAAACTCCTATGACACATTTCTGTTTTTTTTCTAAAACTGAGAAAGTTAACAAACCATTAAACAATTTCAAAAGTCGGGTGGCCGATTAACCGCGCATCCTGTGTATATATTTCTACTCAACAGGCTTTCCGAAAAATTGAAATTCTTGACATTGATTTATGCCACAGTACCAATAGGTATGGTACACTGGTAATACCTATTAGTACTGTAATAAAAACTAGTAACTTATTTTAGTAGGTACTGTGGTATACCAGTAATACCTATTAGTACTGTGGTATACACTGGTATAATATACATATGTAATATACCTATACGGTAAAAGGTTTATACCGTTCAAAATTTGCGACAAATAAGACCAATAATAAATTTTACAAATGAGGGTTCAGTCCCTTGCAATTGCGCACAAGTAATAACACAATAGCATCGAATAATCAACAGGCATAATGAAATATATAACGTCTGTCATATGGGTTAGTCACATACAAGAAGCTCCTTACACCAAAAAAATTTGGTGGGTCACAACCCCAGTCTCTGTTGGGTTGGGTCTGGTGGGTTGAGGTCTCTCTCATGTATTTCTTGCACTAACCTATTGCATCATTATGTTCAACTTCTTTGCTCCTAGCTAGGTTTAAGTACCTTAATTCCCCATAACCCAGTAATATACTATACCTTAACTTTAACACTGTTAAATAAACAGACTAAGGTTACATGTTTATATTGTCAAAAACACAGTATAATGTTCAAGTATTACTTTTAAAAACTTTTAAAAAGCAGAAAATTATATTATTATTAATAGTAGGATTTTCAAATTAATATTAAAACACATACAGTCAGGGGTCTCTCGATGTGCACTCTCTCGATGTGCATGTCTCTATCGATGTGCACTTTTTCAAGAAAATTTGTAAATACCTCTCGATGTGCACCTTTTTTCAGACCATTTTTTCCCAAATAAACCTTTCGATGTGCACTTTTTCCCGGTTGATGTTTTAAAAAATCCTTCTCGATGTTCATTTTTTGTATTTTTTTGCGCCCAAAAAGTTTCCGTAAGTGTACATATTTAATATTTTTTGGCCAAAAAGATCTAATTAAAGCCTAGTTTTGGTAATAAAACAGAGAAAATGCATTATCGCATCTCTAAAAAAATATCATAAAGAGAAGGATACGACGCGTCGCGACGGGGGCTAAAATATTTACGGAAAAATATGGTCAAAAAATCGGAAGAATGACTATCAAAAGACTGAAGGACAACATGGAAAAAATTCCAACCCGATTAAAATTTGTTTTCAAACGTTAAAAGCAGTGACTGATTTGATTGAAAATGTTTATAAAGACATGCCATTATTCTCTTTCACCGAAATGCTTTTTCGGAGTCTACAAAAAATATTTTTATCATGTTTGGACTCATATGGTAGCATTTTTTCAGCAAAATTCGAAAATCACGTTTATAGACTTATTTGACCACGCCATCTAGAAACATGGTCATATTGTCCGTGTGTACGACGAGCAATGTCTCTCTCGATGTGCATGTCTCTCTCGATGAGCATGTTCTTCTCGATGTGCACGTTTTTCGGAAATCGAAAATGCACATCGAGAGACCCCTGACTGTAATAAATTGTTTATGATTAATTTAAAATTTCCAAATTCGATGCTCATTGAAACCCATTCTTTTGCAAATACATTGTTTTAACAAATATCAATCTCAATAAAAGAAGTGAAAATTACACCAAAAATGAGATCAGTAAGACTTATCTTCTTAAATAAACTGCTTTCAGAGCTTCTATCATTTATTAATGTTTTGAAAATTATCGAGAAAATGCCAGCGTTTTTCAAGTTTAAAGTATATGTCTTCGTGACCCAAATTTCTTGACGTATTCGGCGGTCAAATGAACATTACACTGATCCGCCACGACATATTATATATCGTATATATAAGTAAATGTGAATTCTATTAAAATAAAGATTTATAAAGATTTTATTAGGCTTTTAGATCAGATGTCGAATCGATGCCTCGGAGGAGGACATATAATTGAAATCAAGTCTTAAAAAGTCCATCGATTAATTGTAGTGTCGCATTGTTTTACAAGTTTACTTTGGTCTCGTTCGTAAAGCTTAAACCAGGGGTGGGCATAAGTCAGAAAAAAATTCGCTGTGCTGGGCTGTCCTCTCGGGCTCGAAAAAAAAAATTGAGCTGCGCTCGGCTGTGCTCTCGGGCTTGAACAAAAAATCGAGCTGCGCTCGGCTGTCCTCTCAAGCTCAAGCATAAAAATGAACTGCGCTGCGCTCTATTATTAAAATGAGCTGTGCTTGGCTGTTTTTTGAGCTCTTAGATTGAAATGAGCTGCGCTGTCGAGATCAAAAACATTAATGAGCTGCGCTTGGCTGCGTTGTCGAGGTTAAAAATTTTGATGACCTGTGCTCGCCTCGGCTGCCCAGGGCAGTTCACTTGAACTAGGAAGGCCAGCTGGCTGTTGCCGAGCCCTGGCTTAACCTGTATTCCCAGACAACCCACTACACTGTACTTGTTATTCCCATCCACGGTAGTAAATAAATTTCGCTAATCCAACTAAATCAAATGTTGCCCAAAATAAGGATAATAACAATATGACAAATGGAACAATTAAAAATATCACAATTTGTATTGACATTTCGCGTTGAATTTCGGCGCCAACGTCGAGCCTAAAATTACGTTATGAAATATACATTCAAAACTTGAGAGCGCAAAATGCGAAGAGCATCTGATATCAAAAATTCGTTGTAGTGGGAGGTCTACACTCGGATAGTTTGACCCCTTCTTCGAAAACAAATTGAATATAATAGATCGATTCCGAATACCTCAACCGGTTAACAAATAACAGTTTTAAAGTCTAAAAGCGTTGCTCAGTAAAAAAGGGCGGCATTTGGCCAATTGAGAGAAAAAATGAAAACGCATACTATTTGCCTAGACCGGTGCTCAACTGCTAAGTATCTTTATAGATGCATCTAGATGTACCTTCTGCTAATTTCAAACTCTTCCCCATTTTGTATAACTTCATGTAAATATTTTTCTTGGATAACTTCCTCGAATCGTTGAAATATTGCCAACTTTAGTAGATCTTCAAAGGTAACACCGAAGTTAGATATTGTGGGAGTAGAAATCAGATATTGCACGTACTTTTAAACATATTTAAAAAAATAAAAATTTTCTTGAGAAGAAATTACTCGGTAAAAAACGACAAATAATAAAAGAAAGAACAAGATAACAAAAAACAAATAATTCTCTAGAATACGATTTGAATGAAATAAACCTATTTACCAGGTGCATAAAACAGAAATATCATATTATTAATAAACGTTTTCCACAGTTCCAAAACCGATACTACCTTTAGATGAGTTTTCCATACTCTCGAACCTATAAATATTTATCAGTTTGAAAATGAGATTTTTTCAACTAAGGTGTCCGTTTGATCTAAGGTTTGATATTTTAGAAATGAAGTCTGATACGCTATTTTTAACTAAGTAAACATTCAGAAAAACTTTTACCAGATATATAAAACAATCCGTAGAAATCAAATCATTTCTACTACACAGGGTGCGCCGCGGCGTTATGTTTCACAAAAAAATTCGGAAAGAAGTGAAACATAATGGGCCGAGCGGGAAAAAGTCAAACATAACTGCGAATTGGTCTGCATTTCATTGAGGTGAAACGTTGAACAATGCAAATTATGTCTTTTTTGTGCAGCAGCAACCCGAACGTAGTAAGTCGAACTTAGGGGATTTTGAACGCAGTAAGTCGAAGAACTGGAAATCAAAGGCATGCCTAGGCATTTTTTTATCGCAACATTTTAAATAGCAAGTCGAACAAAACCGAATGTTGAACGGGTTTTTCTGTGACATTCAAAACAGAAAGTCGAACGCAGCTGCACTTCGAATGTTTGAGGTAGCACATTGGATTTAATGAAAGTCGAACAAAAAAAGTCGGACGCAGGAAGTCTAACGCGAAAAATCAAACGGAAGAACTCGAACGCAGAAAGTCGAACGCAAGAAGTCAATTGCAGACAGTCGGACGCTAATGCTATAACATAAGGTCTATTGGACATTGGCTAGGTTCATTTAAAAAGATCCACGAATTTGTTTTTTGGAAAAAAAACGTCCGATTCAGGTCAAATTGAAGCCGAAAAGAACGATATTCATATTAGTTTGGCGTTGCAAGCCCGTGTCAACCTTTATTTTGGTGTTTGAAGGGGGCATTTAGAGCACATCTATTAACAACCGGTGGTACCAGTCAGGTACGCATGTTTATCTCGAAAACCAGCAACTAAACGTGCGTCGTCGTTATGAGAAAAAATGTCGCTCGTTGTGTGTTTTATCGCTTGAGCACAAATTTGGCGAAAAAAATATTATTACCAAAACTAAACCGACCGGTATCTCGAATACCAGCAACTAAACGTCTGAGAGTGACGATTTTAGTTTCAAATTAACCGCCAAAATGTCCCGAGTGTTTGGCAAGTTCCCCTCCGAAGTTCTGTTTATAGGCCACTTGAGATTTTGGATGTTTTAAAACGTTTTCCGCTACGTTTTTTCTAAATGTCAGGAATACCTTATAAGTTCGAATTTAGTTTCCGAGTTTCAGTGTTGGAGCTTCGGTGTTCAACTTCTTGCTTTTGACTTCTGGCTTTAGAATTCTTGCGTTGAGCTGCGTTCAACTTTCTACGTTGAATTTCCCCGTTCGACTTCATGTAATCTACTTCCTACAATGAACTTCCACTTAATGCTGTTTTGAATGTCACGTAAAAAACCCTTCGACATCCAGTTTTGTTCAACTTTCGGTTCAAATTATTGTAATTAAAAAAATGCGTCCGACTCCCAGTCGTTCATCTTACTGCTTTCGAACTCCATTTTTGTTCGACTTACTGATAACGTTCGACTTACTGCATTTGGGTTACTTTTCCCTCGTCTTTTCACTCGCCAAAAGCACCACAAATTGTCCATCTGAAACTGACGGCTCTAACTACATTATTTTTTATTCAATTTTTTTTCACCTTACGTCGTAACTTTATCCTTTTATTGTAAACAAATTTGAGTTGTGAAAAAATAAATCTTGTGTCAGTTTTTTTGTTTTATTGGTCAACAGAGAGTTTTTTTTTTGGTCACGACTAATATGTATAACAAAATTTAATTAACCTTACATGACAATATGGAATGACATGAAGGCGCTCCTGTCAAATTCATGTTATTATTAATTTGTTAGTGGCCTCAAATTAAAAAAAAATCGTTCCAGATTTCACTGATTTGTTGTATAAAGGGGGTTCTTGGGGCGTAAATAGCAAATTTGAAAATAGATTTTGATTTTGAGAAATTTTTTATCCCTTTTTAATGTTCCAAAGATGCCATAAATTCCATTTTTATATACAGGCCGTTTGGAACTTTCAGGGTTTCTGATCAATCTGGAAACAGTCGCACGAAACCAGACAAAACCATTTTTTTATTTGGTCAGGAAGGCGACTCTCACACTGGAATGTGCCGATATTTTTCCGGTTACAGTCAAATATAAAAAAAAATTCAGACCGCTTCACTAATAAGCTTTCAGATTAGAGGAGTGACAATAACTAATAAANCAGTCAAATATAAAAAAAAAATCAGACCGCTTCACTAATAAGCTATCAGATTAGAGGAGTGACAATAACTTATAAATATTTCAAATTCATGTCTTTTTATAATGTATTGCAAGTCTGTCTTTTGGAGAATTTCTCCGAACAACATGTTCTACGAAAAACGTTTTCTCCAAAGACAAAAAAAAATGATAAATGTTTTTCTATACGGTATAGAAAAACATCTATCAAAAATATTTTTGATAGACTATATATAGTATCTATTGATATACACCCTCTGCGCTGTTATCTTGCAACTATCGCATGAAAAAAATCCGCAAGATAACGGATCGAACTGGGACATCTGCAAGATAACAGCGCAGGGCTTAACACATAAAGATAGGGATTCCTGGAAAAGTGGCCGAAAAAAAATCTGCAAGATAACGGAACCAACGGGAAAATCTGCAAGATAACGGGTGACAAGATAACAGTGCAGGGGGTGTAGTCACTATAGATAGTTCTCTTGGGCCCAATTGGGTATCCCTGCTATTCGTACTTTATAAAATACGTTAACGACGGACCCATCATGTTGTGCACAAACTGAACGCCAAAATCTGCCCGGTTCAGGTAATCAAAAACAAAATCGAATTTATTTACATTTATTTAGATTTTTGTATCTTTATCACAGTTTTTCTTTTCAATAATTAATGTAAGTTCATGTGTGTAGAATGAAAGGATCGCCATCATTTCATAATTTGTGTTTTATTTGTTTTTTTTTACCTTGAAGATGAAAGCACCTTAACAATTTGTATTTTTGTCATATTGGACAAAGGCAAATTGAAGAAAAAATAACATTTAGTTTGGAACTTTTGACTTATCACGGATAAGTTACCAGTATCCTGTATGACAATTTTCCGAATCGCACCGGTGCCGAAGACAATAAATTGTGAGCCTGCATCGTTTAGTTTACAAGCTCATAGTCAATTTTTAAATAATAATAATAATAATAATATTTAATTGAAGAAGAGTGAGTTGCACCCAGATACTTTTTTGGGCTAAAATAGAAAAA
>SCLG01000005.1:995042-1032593 GCA_004367875.1 Oikopleura albicans
TACCTTATTAGTAATGCCGCATTACTAATGCGCTATTATAATAACTCCATGCTTTTTAGGAGCATACAGTATGGGGTTTAAATAAATAATACCGTATAATAAAGTGCTTCTCGCTTTCTATAGTTTTGTAATTCTAGTCTGTAATTCTAATACAAAGTGTAGTCTAAGAAACTACGTAGAAAATCGAGAAGCACGTTATTGTACCTTATACTGTACATGAACTCAATATTCGTCCTTTATCTAATACTGCTTTAAAAAATACAATTAGGTTTGCAAATATAAAATATAATTCGCAAACTATTACCATTCATATTTTTATGAATAATGTTGTTTCTTAGTTTTATAGACGAGGACTAATTAAGTAAGGTTTAACAAAAACGATTCGGAGTTATTACCAAGTTGACCCTTACAAAACTGAAAAATATTTTTGCCAGTTCGCGGAAAGGATTTCACAACTTATCAAGTAATTTTCTATCCCACTTTGTGGATTTTGTCTGAAATCATAAATCTTAAATCTCTGAACAAATTTCTTCTGCGCAAATTGCGATATTAAATCGAATTTTAAGAAATTTTCAGAGTATGGGGATACGGCCAGGGCTCGGCAACAGCGAGTTGCCATCAGAAGCTCGTTTATTTTTGGGCTAGGCTAGGTTTGGTACTGTGTAATGGGCAGTCCAAGCAGCCGACAGTCTAGACCTGACTTGCTCATTTTTTTAATTTTGAGCTCGACAGGCCAGTCCAGGACAACTAGTTTTAATATTTCTGTTTTACCGCCCAGTCCAGATCAGCTTATGTTTCGAAACTATACCTAGCCCTAAATAAAGTTATCATAAGATATCGGGTAAAAAACGTTTCCCAGTTCTCCGCCGGTGAACCGCACTATTTTATTATGGCATGGTTAACGAATTTTTCGTGTGATTGTAATCGAACAAATAAAAAGAAAAATCAGGTCAATAAAAACTTTATAACGAGCCACATTTTTATCTTTTACAAATTACAATTATTCCATAATGGTTGTCCTGTAACATCGTGTTCTCGGACAAGTGTCCACAAAATAACCTGTTTTTATTTTGACACAATTATAACATTTTGTAGTACAAAATGTATTTCTGGGCGTTTAGGGCAATTATGTATTTATGCTCAAAGAATATTGCCAAAAGTAACAGCGCAATTTCCGAAAAAAATTGACCAATGTCAAGACTTTGAGCTGACTTTTGTGTCAAAAACTCCCAAATAATATAATCCTACTTCATAGAACGTTTATTGGTGTATCCTAATACCAGGGCTCGGCAAATCGAACAATGAGATTTTTCAGACTTTTCTGGACGGAAAAATAGAATTCTCTGAAACTCACATATATGATGCAGCTTGATGCATAGATTATGTTGGTGAAATAAAAAATTTGAAAGAGGAGACACGTTTTAAAAAATCGACCTATGACGTCACGTGACGTCTGTAAGTGGTTCACAGTGAAGGGACCTTTTGGCCTCGAAAATGCTCTCTAGCGCCAAAACGTGTCTCCTCTTTGAAATTTTTTATTTCACCAACGTAATCTACGCATCAAACTGCATCATATATGTGAGTTTCAGAGAATTCTATTTTTTTCCGTCCAGAAAAGTCTGAAAAGTCTCAATATTGACCATGATTTTTCCCCTCAAGTGTTCCAAAAAAGCAATTTATATTCTAGAAATATGACACAAATCGTGAGTTCTGCTCTCAACTCGCAGACTCCTATTTTTCCAAGTTACAGCAATATATAATGACCTTGAAGTAAAATCGAATCTTGTAGGTTTTGTTTCAATAAAAAAATGTATAAATTCTGAAGTAAAATAGGCAAAAGGTAATTACCGGATTGGACACAGCGTACAGTTTAAATATAACTTGCCGCACCAGATTGCAAACCGATTTCCATCGTGCTTTGATAAAACTGGTGCGCACGAGTTTAAACATAGCGATACGATTCGCCGGCTATTTGGCGGACATGATTGTTTAAAATACTCGAAATGAAGTTTTAATAAATATATGTCTGGTTTGCTTTGATTTGTTGTCAATACTTTTCGCATCCTCCTTTCACCACAATATCGTTCACTTCCTATAAAATAATGGTTTAGTAAGTTACCATATAGTAAACTACTTAATTATTGCAATGATTAACTCTTGGGGGTCAATGTGTGACGATCGTCTCCAAACGGCCTATTTGCTCTCATATCTCACCAAAAAAGCCTCAAATCAAAAATGGCTGATAGTCGGGTCAACTCAAATTTCATGGAGAAAATGTTGGAACAAAAATCGGATTTTTATTCAAAAATCTTCCTGAGATGAATTTGGAGACATCTGACAATTTTTATTGGTCTAGGTGGATTCGTCATGCTAGAGTACCCCGTAAAACAATTTTTGTAAAGAATTTTATCCTTTTTCAAACGGCCCATTTGGTTAAAAATATATTATATGAGTTTGGGAATGTTGTGAACACAATAAATGGTTTCACAATAAATTAATACACAAGTTTTGGCGCATTTTGGTCACGATAAAATTTGTCGTTTAAACGTTGCTGAATATCTCATTACGTATCGTTCATGTAGTAGCAATACATTAGAGTTTATGAAGCATAAAGTAAAATCAATTTGTTAGATATTATATGTAACATATAAATATTGTAATTTGAAAAGCGTCCACATGTTAAACACGCTTCTCCGATATTGGATAAAGAAAATAGCCTACTCCTGGTACGGTATGGCCTACTCCTGGTACGGTATATAATTTATGTATTTTACGTATTTTGTTTACATATTTACGTATTATAGTATAAATTTAAAATTCCTCCAAAAATGTCGTGTTGGAATTTCTCTTCAAAAACCGCTTTCTCCGATAGACCCCGACCGCTTATGAAAACCTATGCTATGTAATTCTCGTTTTTAGGATGGGACAACAACAATGTTTACCAGTTTACCTCTTGGGTAAGTTTTCGAATCATGTGACTTTTCCGACTCATCGTTGGGGCACCCTTAAATATGGATACTTGCGTCGAGTCTTTGTAGCTTTCTTTAGGAGGCACAACGGCGACCGACTGGCCATTATTTGGACGCCATACCAACACCTGGCTGTTATTCGCAGACGGTTTCACCATTGCACATTTCTTAAGAATACGTTAAGATATAATTTATATCATATAAATGATGCTATGAAAATCGTGTCTAAATCAGCGCTCGGGAACAGCCAGCTGTCCTTTTCTACTCAGCAGACTGCCGACGGCAGCTCGTGAACTGGGCAGCCGAAGCAAGGCCAACTGATTTATAGTTAGGGAAACCAGCTTTTTTATTTTTGCGTTCGAGAAGCCAGGCGATGCCAGCTCATTATTATATTGACTTATGCCGATCGGCCCGAGTCTACTAATCATTTTCATCTATATCTCGTCCTGATTTTAAAACACGAAAAAAAAATTTAGCGGAAAAACATACTTCTCTTTAAGTGCGTCATTTAAGAGTGGGAAGACTGTAATACAAAAATATTTTAAAAGAAGGAAATAGCCTTTTTTTGATTTTCCTTTCGGTGATTGGCCGAGCGCGCTCACAAAAGACCAATGCCAGGCCACATAGGCCTCAGACGCGCAACCTTACCAAAAACTGGTAACATTATTTATTTTTTTCGCGTTTGAAAATCAATAAATGTCATACTTTTTGATGACATAAATAAATGTCTATTCCTGACTTACCGGAATGTAATTTGCACCACTTTGAATCCTCGGTTTGTCTTGTTTAATTTTTCCAACGAGTTTTGCCCTCTGACCCAATTCGGCCTTTGGATCAACACTTATTTGAAGTTTAAATCGCCATCTGAAATAAATAAGTTGAAAAAAAACGTAACAAAATGCTTCAATCGTACTCTCACGAGTTAATTGCTCACCTTACTGCTCGAAGCACAATGATTTTATTTGTTTTCTCGTTTACCGCTGCCAACCACGTTATAAAGCTCTGATCACGCGTAATTTTTGTCAAATGAGGCGTTGTCGAGGGGTTAAATAGGTACCGTTTACATATACTAATTAATTTAAGTATATTTAATATTCGAAAAATAGAACAATAAAATCGTTATTTAACCCGTAACATCACGTTCGCTGATTGGCACATCCCACGTCACTGACGGATGAAAATTATCGTTCATTCTAAGTAACACATAAGTTTATTTTTATATAACAACGTGTCTTGATAAGGGACGTTTTAGACTTTGGAGTAACCGTCCCGTATTAGCCACTTATGTGGCCGTTTTTTCTAAGTTTAAAAATTCTTACTTTACTTTGACTTCCGTAAAATGGTCATTTGGCCCTTCAACAGTGGCAATTTCGGTCCCAGACCCGTACCAAGGGTAACTCACGCCATCGGAATCGGAAACGTACGAAATCTTGTTTTCAATCAGTGCCGGAACTTCCCAGCTCGAACTAAATAAGTCTAATAAATATTGAAATTTGACTTTTGAAAAGGGAAACCCGATATGAATATTCTATTCCTTTTGTTTAAATTGCTTGTGCGTAAATCTATTATAGAAAGACAGAAAATATGAAATGAAACTGATTTTAAAAATAATTTCCATGAGAAGCTTTGGGGAACAAATGCAATAACCAGAAAAAAAATCAAAAAAAGTGACTTCACCATTTGACGTAAACTGAATGGATTTTTGTTGGGTAATTCAGTTTTTTCTCAAATCGACCTATATTAGGGTTTAAAAAGATTGGATAAGAGATATTGGTTGTAGCCTATAATTTATACGGACTAAAAAGAGCTGTAACTGTGTTTTGAGTATTTGAACCTTTTTGACACCAAAAATCTGTCAACCAGCAGATCGTGTAAAGCACCAAATGTTGTAAATATATGATTGTTACCAAGGTCGATAAAATAACCGTGAAACAAGGTGCTAGTTTACGTTACGTTTAACAGTTAACTGTATAATTCCTTTAGTTTGACAAATACCCATTAAGACTAATAAGTTCTGGTTGCAATAAGCTAGGCGAAATAATTACGTTGAGGGTCACGCTAAGGGCAAGTGTTTTAGATTTATCGACGTATTTGTTGAGAAAAAAAATGCGAAACGCCATTAAGCTTGCCGACGACGCGTCAATCCATGGTTCATGCACAAACACCCAATTCCCGCAATTTGGCCCCAGGCAAGAAATCGAGCAAAAAACGACGAGCCGAAGTTAATTTGGTGGCTACATTATTAACCATGGGGAACAGGTTTGTTAATGTCAATCTGAGGTTGATAATTAGATATTGATAAAAAGGCACATGCCCACCAAACGCGGGAATTCGTTAATCAATTCGGCATGGACCAAGACGTACAGTTTCCTAATTTACGTCTTGACAAGATGTAGCTGCAGTTGACAAGCAATTTTACAGTTATGAGAAAACAAGTTTTAAACAAGAAGTAGGGAGTGGACAATATGAAATTCGCCGAATTTTACCGGAAATATGGGACCCAGTTTTTCAAATTCAAAACTTGTTTCGTTCAAGTGGACATTTTTTAGGACTCCTATCAATAAGATATTAAAGCACTTACTGTCCAAGATCACCATATTGGTTAATGAATTCCATATGCGAACAAGCTTGAATCCACCCAACCGTCCACGTCTCATCTGAACGTATTGGCGGCAGAATTATCGTGGCAGCGGCACGGAAGTAGGGTGTCTATATATAGTGTCATGACCATAATTTCAAAGCATACTGTAAGAACAGGTGTATACATCATATAGCAAAAAAAAATGTCATTCTTCGTTGTCATTTTTTTTTTCGAAAAACGGAGAAAAATGGACTCTTGTTGACATGAGCAGCTTTGCCTCCTATGATGGGCCTAGCTTCTAGGGCGAGCCAGTTTAAAAAATTTATATCACAAAAACTATCCAAACACATTCCTTGTAACGTAGCACGATTGGCGACTCTTCCCGAATCTCCGTGTGTTTGTCATCTATCGTTGCGTTGAAATTCGTGATAATAATGTTGCCCTAGAATGCATTTAATTATATATAAGACTCATTTACGACCCCATTGGATATATTTATAATAAAAAGAAGGTAAAGACCTGAAGCAGAGCCGTGATAAGCCCAGAAGCTGGTTTAACAAGGAATAATTTGATTGGAGTTGGTAAAATAGGCTTGGATAACAGAATTTGAACATGCAACATGATTATCATATGTATTTTTTTGTCCAACCGTAGACTAGGGCAGGGCTCGGCAAAGCCAAGCCTTTTCATTGGCTTGGCTTGGGTTTTTCCCCTCTCGAAAATTTTTGATTTAGCTTGGCTTGGCTTTTTAAATTCTCAAAATTTTGGCAAATTCTCAGAAAATTGGCATGGCTTGGCTTTTAGACCTTCTGAAAAAAGTTGGCTTGGCTTAGCTTGGCTTTTTTGACCTTCTGAAAAAAGTTGGTTTGGCTTAGCTTGGCTTTTTTGACCCTCCCAAAAATTGGCTTGGCTTGCGAAAAGCCAAGCCAAGCCATGTGCCAAAAGCCATTCGTGCCGGCACTGGACTAGGGCACGGTGGGCATTATATTGGCTTGCAAAAAGTCATATCATATGGCCCATATCTTAATTTTTGTTAACTTGGTGTCCTTTACACAGATTCTAATATTATAAAATATAAGGTCCATGCTATAGATTTTTTCAATTTAAAAAATCAAAACCAAGCTATGAAGTATACTTATTGTCATTTTGCAAGCCAATGTGTGCTAAGCCCTGCTGTATACTCATGGGATTTACCAGATTGTAAATGTTTTTCTATTTGCAAAATGAAAACTCTTATGTTATTGGTTTTTTGATACTTATGGACAAATATCTTTCGCCAAAATTAACCGGTGCCCAATGAAAATGATACCAAATCCGTTGTTTTTTACCTTGTGTAGCGGACTTCTTCCCGGGTTGAAGCAGGATGGAACACATCCCATTCCTGGTTTCTCTTTAACCTGATTGGGTTGTTTTATCTGTGGCTTATCGGAGGCGAGTATAGAATCCCGTTTGGATTTTGTAAAGTGTGGGGTTAAGTGTTGGCGACACTCGCTGCTCTTCTCTTTGAAGCTCTCACTCTCCTCCTCTGATTCGTCAGACGTTACCGAGTCGTCCGAATTTACCGAACCGTCCAAATTCTGTATTTTACAGTTTTCAATCGCATTTACTTGTAAATTTTAGGGACGCAAATCTCAAATGATGACAAGTCAATGTACCCTACTCGATTAAGTGAATAAATAAGCCCCTGTTCAGATAAAAAAAATTAGGGACAGGTCTGCAATAAGGGACAGGCAAATCAGCAAACTATTCCCTATTTAGCCCCCCAAAATCTTGAGTTTATTTCAGAAGTTGATATTAAAATTGAAAATCCGATTACTCTGACCCATTTTCTCTTCAAAACTTTTCTCTTTCTCAATTATTTCCCAAATATTTGTCTTCATTGGCACAATGGAAAACCAAAAATAGTATTTAAGTTTATACTTTTTAGATCTAAGTTTGTGTGGGTGATCGAAAGCGGAAATGTGGAAGACAACCTGATTCAATCTTTAAACGTCTTTTTAATTTATACTCGTCAAAAAAGAGAATTATTTGTATTGCATGCATTATAGATAGCATGCTAACTATCATGCACCAGGGTCATTGTGATCACTTTTTTATCGAAGTGCTGAAATTCAAGTGCATGGTTTTTCGTGGAAAATCTAACTTAGCTGAAATATTTTAACATATTTGATGATCAAATTTTGATGATATCATATCAAATAATATTCTAAAATATTTTATAGGGCCCATAATAAGGGACAATTTTTATCTATTATCTGCTTGGTCAATTTTTTGTCTATCCGCCTGGTCAACTTTCAGATAACACTTCACTTAAAAAAGTGTCCTTTTGAGTGTCCCTAAAAGTATATCCCCTAGATCATATTTTACTAGCCCACACATTTTAATTAGTTTAATCTATCAGGAAAAAAATGATAAATTAATAAACTGTTTCCTGTTTTGGGATGATTTCTAGGAAGATCGTAGGCTTTTGTTTGGGCACACTTGATCCCGACGCAGACGTGCGGACTTTTGTTTTCGAATTGGGCGCACGGCCAGGTTTGTAAATCTCTTGTGCCTCAAGTGGCTTGGAATCAATCAAAGAAGACAATTGCGTTGATTGGCTAAAAACAGAAATTATTATTTGTTAGCTAAATTGAGCATTTAACTAATATCTGAAAAGGGACATGTAACATGTTAACTCATATAAATATATGATAATATTTGGTGAATAATAATGAATTTTAATTTTTTTTTTGTCTCAAAATGTGTTCTGGCTGATTCTGCGGTTTGGGATTTTTTTTCGAAAATCTACAAACCGCCTAAGGTTCGAAAAAAATAAGAAATGGGTGGCCTCAAAATTCATAAAAAAAAGTGCTAGTGCAGTTTTGTTCGTCTCAAAACCAAATGTAGGTAAACCTAACGTAGGTAAAAAAGGAAATTTTCAGCTCCTATACCGCGTCCGTAGAATCATTTGGTTGTTGTGATTATATATAATATAAATCCCCCTATACTGTACGATAAATACAGGGCACGCACAATTCTCTAGAAGATGCTATCTGTTCTTTTTGCTATTTCAATGAAGGTGTAGGTTTTGATTGTGAGTAGGGCTAAATAGGTATGACATATGCACTGTGTGAAGCCTGGTAAGAATGAATTATTCAACAAATGGTATCAAAATAAAAGACATAAAAAAGGGTGTCGGACTAATCCACATCATCGAGAGCTCATTGCCGAAGCTCATTCGCAATAATCAAATAAAAACCTCCGCATAATGCAAGACTAAACATAAAAAAAAAAGTTTGCCCTAAAGTTCTTCCTGCGATAATGACAAAGTTTTTTTGTATAAATTATACTATCAAAAACAAAACCGAGAAATGAAAAAAAACCCTTAAGTTTTTAGCATTGAAGTCCGTTTTAGCACCGGAAGATGAAATGCATAAATTGCTGTGATTATTCCAACCTAATGTCCGCGCAACAAAAAAAAAGAAATTATTATTTGTTTTTTAGCGTTACCTTGGTAACGCGGTGAATCAAAATTGGCATGGCGAGACAATTAAGGTGTTACGCGAACAATAAAGCTTTGCAGTCATATCTTTCTTCTGTGGCGAATTTCAAATTTAACTCATTTAACCCTCGTCTTTAAGGGGGAAAATGGATAGGTAGCAACCCCAAATGTACGTGACTGTTCAGTATGATTATTATTAAACGTACCTCAGAATTGGTGAGTGTGTCCGTTCAGTCGAATTCGAACTTCGATTGGTTGATCTCGATTGGGTCGATTGACTTGAAATTGTGGATCCACTCGGACTGGCCGCCCCGGAGCGGCAGTCCGTATCCGCCAAATACTCTGACTAGAAAGTTCATTTTTAGTTTAAGAAAACACTTACGATGAATATACATATTCTTTGTGCTATCTTTTCATTAACTGAGAACTTTTCTATCAAATTCTATCCGATTATTTTGATAAACACAGATTTTTTTTACCTTACCCATCTATGCCGATTGGCGGATCGTAGACTTTTCACCACGCGAAAAATTTTTGGTAAAAAACTGTTTTTGCCAAATTTTAGAGCTCGAAAAGTTAGTAAGAAAATGTGGAAGTATGTCACCTGGGATTTAAATTCTTTCTGTATAGTTAATTATTGTTGACATGTGCCATGGCCCATGTCAGTAAAAACTAACATATAGTAAGCTATTCTATAATTCTACTTTATTATAAATTAATTACAACTATCTTTAAGTTATAATTATAGCAAATTCTGTCGTACCTCCAAGAATATTGTTTTTTTAGAATAATATGTTATTTTTAAAGAATATTTTCCCATAATTCACAATAAAATTAAGGAAACAACTGGGCTATCGAAAATCATTAGAGTATTGAATAAAGCAAGAAATATCAAAAAGTTTGATTAATGATAGCGCATCTGGTTAGCTGGAGTAGTATACCGCAATAAATAATTAAATGGGCGTCTTTTTAAAACTGGCCCCAGGCCACCTTTTGCCCTTCACTGGTCACCCGATTAACATTTTAGTTATGAATATAAATGTTCATGATAATAATTAGGTATTGCAATTTATAACCGAAGGATAAACTAATTTACCACGCTTGGAAAATTAATTTCCTATAATTTGAAAAATACGTAAATTAACATTATTTAGTCATTTCTGTATATTTTGATCCCATTTTTCAATCATAAATTGATAAAGTTAAGTAAAAACGTCATTTTTCTACTATTTTTTGTAACACTTGTAATAAATCCAAATAACGTGCCTATCAGTGTATTATAATTATACAACTATTCCCACTTTTTCTTACTTTTAATGATAATTGCATCAAATATTATCAACATAACAGGGTGGTCGTCAAATAAGCCTTATTTAATAAGGGTTACTTTGGCCCTTATTGGACCCTTATTGGCGGAGTGGGGTACGACCATAAATGGTCGCGAAAAAAAACTCGTTAATGAGTACTATCGCGACCATTTGGTCGCGAATCGTTGTTCAAAAGATGGTTTCGCGACCACGTTTTGGCGAAAGAGTGATCGCGAAAGGGTGTTTTGGGGGAGGTTTGGCGACCATGTGGTCGCGAAACCATCTTCTAAACAACGATTCGCAACCAAATTGTGTGGTCACGAAAGTACTCATAAACGGGTTTTTTCGCGACCACAAATGGTCGCGAAACTACCCTTCACCTTATTGGCCGTCATCCATCCTTATTTTTTGGCATTTTTATTCGATGATTTAGTAGGAACACCCTTTTAGGCCCGACTAGGCAGTTATACATGATAAAGGACATTTTTTGTTACCATGTTGAATTTATCGGAATTAAGCATAATATAAATTAACTATTATATTATATAATATAACGTAAGTTATTTCCCGGTTACAGATTTTTCAATAGATATTTCATACATATTTTTCAAGAGATATTTATAAGAGATATTTTTCAATTTGAGCGGCATAATTAAGTTGATGTTGCGTAAATATTGTTACCTATTATTATATGTATATATATATATATTTGAATCAAACTGATATATATTTTAAACACGTGAAATATCACATCAAAAACCAGATACACTGATCTCTTAACTCATATGGGACGTTCAAAAAGTTTTGGGAATTACTTCTTTAACACACAATTTTGAGCTGAGTTGCATAACTATCACCATAGACTGGTCCATAGTTTAAAAATCCTAACATTATTATTCAAAAGTAAAAGTTTTATTACAAACTATAGTCTATTCAAATATTTGCAGTAAAAAAACGTTATATGTATATGTGAATGTCTCTTGCGGAGACTAATTTGTAATACTGGTGTGGGTACGAGTTTGTCACCGAGCTGCACGCGACTCGTCGTAGCCATTAAATCAAAAATTTATCTTTGACCAGAAAACATATTTAAGATTTCAATTAAGTGATGAAAAATTGTCACTTTTTCGTGGGAAATGGTAGTTTAGAAATACAAAAAAAAATAGACGAAAAATATAAATTATAATAGTATATGCCACCTGGGATTTTGAGCTGAATTAAAAAGTAACTCAAATTTACTATTTTTGGATATAAGTGGTAACCGACCTCGGCGTAACTTATGGTGAACCTTAAAATCATCTACCAACCGGTTAGAAATTAACCGCAAAAACCTGAAAAATCACATTTTTTGCTTTTCTATATAACCCCAAACTCCACTAAGAAAAACTTCTAGTTTTATCAAAACCTTATTTTTTTACGAAAGAAAAAATCCGAAAAGTTAAATTACGAAAGGAAAGGAATATCTCCGAACAGGTATTTTGATAGTAAAAATGTATATGCTGTTGACCATCTCATTTTCTTTGCAACAGCGCAATTATAATCGCTTGGCTGCCGAGTGAATAAAAAATTGCGCAATATATAAAAAAAGTTATAGTACCCATATTATCGAATTAATCGTCCGTAATCTTTTCATATACAACCACCAATCTAGTATACGAATCGCTTTTCGAAATATAACGTAAAATCAGAAAAGATATTTTTTTTTATTCTTCAAAAACAAAAATCCGTCTCTTTCAAAAGCGTTTTTTTTTCGTTAAAGAAATGATTTGATATTTTGGTACCGAATCGGGCTTCGAAACTGATGAGCCGTGAATCGCGACGAATGTATAGATATGAAAAATCCAACTTATGTCTTCAATAATTATTTATAATAATCCGTTCGTTCATGGATGATTCTACAATAAAGTTCTGAACGGGGAGATATTTTTCACGTGAATTTTTGTTATTTATAATAAATAAATTCACTCGGTTTCTTACGATTCCTTACAGCATAATTTGGTATTTGGTATTTAATATTATTTTGTCGGGGATACTTAAAAATCCGTGGAAAGGTCACTGTGACCTGGTCACTCAAGGGATATAGAATCTGTACGTATCTATACGGAAATCGTAAATTAATTGCAACCCTAACCTATGATTACGGCAAAATACATCTTTTACAAAAATATGATTTTTTGACGGCTTTTGAAATTCGGTTTTGACAGCCTACAGTTCGGTTGGCATGAAAAAGTACATTGTTGACAAGAGCAAAAAAACAAAAAAAGAACTAATTTCTTAACTTAGCCCAAATCGTTCTTTTTTCACTTGTCAACAATGTCTTTTTTCACGCAAACCGAATTGTACATAGGCCATATGGTATATCAGAGAAAAGTAACCGGCTCCACAACCGAGGAATATGTAATCAGTTATTTCAATCTATTTTCCGGTTAAGTTTTTCACTAGCAACTTTTTTTTATAATTTATCATATGATAACGTCAACGAGGCGGCTATATTGATGGTGAATTGAAAAAATAAAGATGAACAATTAACTGTACATGTCGTAGGCGTGATCACAAAAAAATTGTCACCCCATACTGGATTGATTTGCGGTTTGGACTCCAAACTTTGGAGAGTGAAGATTTAATTAATGAAGGTATTACTGGTATTAAAAAAGTTTTATGTAATGAACAAAATAAATCAAAATAGTCCTAAATAAGGATCGTTTTTTTTTATAAATACTATGATAATAATTTTTAATACTATAATAATAATTTTTAGTTCTGTTGAATTAGCGTACATGATATTATGCGTTACAATATTTTTACATGAACCTTATTTTTAAACACATAATTCAAAAAGAGATCAATGACTTTACGCGGCAAAAAACGGCCAACTATTTTAGATTATTTAACAAAACTACTAGAATCGTGCTCATTGGTCGTTGCATTATCAAAATGTTTAAGCCGGGTGATTGTCACACTTATTTTTTGGCCCATCGTTATTTTTTATTCAACTAATTATTTTTGTTTTATTCAAAAAAAAAATTGGGCGTCTTCTCACAAAATTGGGCGTCTTGTCATTACCTTTGTTTTAAGCATCATTTTTTGCTAAATTTTCTCAGTTTGCCCTGAAGCGATATTTATCTCTTTCTTTCGTTCTCTAATCTCTCTAGTTTTTTTTCTTGAAAAAGTACCTCCCAAGTCTAGATTTTTTTTGTTCTCTAATTTCCTTCTATCCGCGTCAAAGGGGCCACGACGATCAATACAAAAGTGCTAAAAAATGCGAAGAAACTAAAAAACTTTTTTGCTGCAAAACCTATTTATGTAGCTGTCAGAAACTCAACGCGCTAGTCAGTAGCCAATCACTACAGTCACGATGATTAAATAAAAATTACAATTTGCTAGTCACATTTTGCTAATCCCGATAATTTATTCGTAATTGGTTAGGTTGGGAATAGTCGTGATCAATTAGCCTGCTCTAGGATGATTTTTCACGAATTATTTGGATGTTACTGTATATTATATGCGGTTTATAACGAAGAGGTTTTGCGTTCAGTTTAATTATATTTTATTAAATGCCAGTTTCGAGCTATACATGTATTATTCTATTACTAATTATTGTTCAATTTATTTTCATATGTCTTCAGATAGTAGACTTAAATAAAAACTGTCTATCATTAAATAGACGTAATATTGAAAATGTATATTTAATTACCTATCGGTAGCTACGGTATACTGGTCTTAATTCAGTTGAAGTGTGGTACCGGTAGTATCATGTGCAGCACATGATGTGCTTATCAAGTCTTTTGTATTAAAAAAAGTTTGTAATTAGTCTTATGCCGTATAAGATTTTCCTAAGGTTGCTCACGTGTACACCATTTTGAAGACATATAAGAATAAATATATAAGACTTAGGACCATCAAACTTTTAGAGTGCACATCCTGATTTGGTGGAATACAGAAAAGAGCGAACACTGAAAAAACGAAATATGAAAAGGGCGAAACCTGAAAAGGGTTTCATTTTCGATTAAAATATGTGTGCTCATTTTACCGGGCAAAAATTGAAAACTTAGCCAAAAAGTTTTGTTTTCACCAAAAATCACGGACACGAGGAAAGCGGGTATAAAAGGTATAAAAACTTGTATCGGATGGTGTATGTATCTAGCTGATTGGCTAGATTCTATTTAAATTTTTTCTCCATTCGCTACAGGACTTTTTTGCGAATTATCGCGGGCGCAATTCGAATTTTATCCCGCTTTCATGGCGCCCGAGTGTTACTACAAAAAAGACAGAAATGGCAATATTGTCTAATTCTTTTTCGCAAAATATAAAATATACGTTTCTCGCGCAACCTGCAGTTTAACTGTATATTCCACGAACAAACGCCAAAACAGTTAATTTAAATTATGCTAAAATATGTCATTATAAATTCCAACAAAAATCTCAATTGTCATATTTCGTCAACAATCTTACATCTTAATGTCATTGTCGACGGTATATGACTAGGGTGTCCGCGGTTAAAATCGAGGGTCTTCAAATCACTCTAAAAGGTTGTGCAACGGATCTTCCACTGAGCAAAAAATGTCATTACGACAAATTCCTAACTTTAACTCTTAGGGGTCAAAATGGGCAAAAACGACGTTTTTTTAGAAAAAATCTGAATTTTTCTTAATGCTTCTGGTATTGATTTTAGCCCAAACCGCGGACACCCTATATATGACACTTGAGATTTTTAGTCGGAATATACGATAGCACATTTACCTACAATATTTAGCCGCTCTTAGCTATAGCTTAACTGTTAATTTATGAATTACGCAATAACTTGGTATAATATATTGGGACCATTAAAGAAATGGCGAGAAGCCAGTCAACCATTTCAGTATTTTTTTTTGTAACTTTTCTGTCTACAAATATTCAAAGTTAGTCTAAAATAATCGTTTAAAATAATAGTCTAAATTAATATTTCTAGTCTTCCGTGTGCCAATAAAAAATAGAATGCGTTCTCATTGAAAAAATATAAAATAAATCTAACGGGAAACTCACCAAAGAAACGAAGGGAACTTTAATTGGCTTTTTGAATTCTTAACTTTTTTGTGTTTCAAACTCTCTTATCCTTTTTCTCGTTATCCTCTGAGATTAATGTGCCCCATATCAGTAGACGATGAACAATTTTGGCAAGTTTTTTTTTGGTTGGTTTGATTTTTTTGTAATCAAATATCGCCTTAACACGTTGGTTTAGCGCGGCATTCTGTTCACATTGAAAATCCATCCTTCAAGCCAAGTGGAAAAAGGGTTAAATCAAAATGAACTACAAAATGGCCGATACTGGGTCATTGAGGGTGCTTAGTTAGTGTTTCTGTACAAAAAACCGCGACATATAAATTATTTTGCTTGTACTAGTTGTATTTTGAAATGATCGAGTTGGGAGAAAAAGAATAAAAAGGTCGAGATTTATTTTTAAGAGTTATCTTGTAAGGGTCGTCCATTAAGGGCCGACTTTATTCAAAGGGGGTCAGATTTTTTTACAGAAATTATGTTGCTCCAAATAAGGGCCACTGCCTTTTTACGGCCTCGTTTTTAATACCATGTTGCGGTCCCGACAGTCCCATATGATACTGTTGTTACTAATTTCATTAATAACTTGAAATCGACAAGAGCTCGTTGATTCGTTGATGACGGTTATTTTTCCGTCAACATTTATTTCCGGTTAACCGGAAATGAACATCCGATAATAAGAGGTGCCAAATAATTAAAACGGTAAACGGGTCTCCATTTCCAGTTAATTTCCGGGCATTGTATGAAATTATAGACGACAAATTCGAATTCGCCGTAGTCGAGTTAGTGTAAGTGTTGTCGAGTAAGAGACAATTTTGCCGATAATAGGTGGTACCAAAGTATGAAAACCGGTAACCGAATTACCCTAACCGGTTGACCGGAAATTAAGTTCGACACGGACAATTACTGTCATCAGCACACAAAAACAAATACAAAAAGCCTTTTGGAGATTCTCTTATCGATTTCGAGCTATTAGCGAAATCATTGAAAACAGTGCCATATGACACTGTCGGGACCGCAGGAGTTAAATTTTGAATTATTTAAAATGGTTAGGTGGTTTATTTAATTGGGTTTTTAGTGTTCTGCGTATATTCTGAATATATTAAATCGTGTAAAAAACCGATTCGAGATATTTATAAGAAGAAAGTAAAATGGAAACTAAAAAGTCGATTTGGTGAAATGGTTTGTCAAAAAGTTGAAATTAGATTTTCTTTAAAATTGGCATAATGTTTGTATGTGTGTGTGTGTGTGTGTGTGTGTTTTGTTCGTGGTTTCTATAATTTTGCTTTATTGATTTCTTAGTGATTTATGTGATTTCATCGTTTATCCCTCGTCATTTGAAGATAATAAGATTTCACACGAATGTCATTTTGACCAAAGTCATCCTTTATAGAGAGTCATTTTATTGATTTTTACAACACAAACCAAAAATATGTGTCCATAACTCCCAAGGGTTCCAGCTGGACGATAACCCTTGTCGAAATTTGAACGAAACCCTTTTATTGTCATTTTATGAGCTAAATTTTTCCAAATTTAAACCCCGATGCGCCGAAGCTACACAAGATGTAGTTTGAATGGCTCTCATTCTAAAACCAGTTCGAAACACATTCATTCTATTTGACAACCTAATTTACGAGGCAAATTTTGATTTACAAACTACCACACTTGAATTTTTGAGAAGTCAAACTTTCTGAATTGAGTTCAATTTTTGTCAGAAAAAAACCGCAAAAATTTCATTAAAATGTGTCCTACCGAGTTAGCAAGGCCAAATTTTTGAAAACATAGAAAAGACCAAAAATTGTTGGCTATGCCAAGCTTTTCGGTTAAAAATGAAAAAGAAAATTACGAGCGAAAACAGATGAGCAGCTGAATTTTCACACGTTTAGAGTCATAAAAATGAATTTGATAATAAAAATGAACCCTAGGCAAAGATACAAAATTGCCCAAATTGCTTATCCAAAAGTTTTAATTTCAAAAATTACGATTTAGGCAAGTTTTGATTTTGCTTACTGTTTTTCTGTTTAAATAATTAAAAAAATGATCACTTGCGATAAGGTCTAGATGGGAAAATTTTCGAATAAAATAAATTTTATATTGGGTTTGACAATACCAAATATAGCGAATATATAGGACCCAATATGGTACTCTCATCATTCTTGAGACTACATTTTAAGTAGTCCATTTTTAAGTCAGTACTGTATACATACATTTTATATGTTCTGTCAACATAAGTGAAATTATAATACATATAACATGTATATCTGTGGGTTAAAATAAAAATAAACCGTTATCAATGGACATGGCAAATGGGCTGTACAATCCATATAAACTTTTATCGCGCTTTAATTGGGTGTAAACGAGTAACAAAAATATTATCAAATACGACCCCGCCTGTTAAGTTAACTGCGTTTCCCTAAAGGGAACTAAAACGGACTAAGTCGCGATTAAAATATTACCCAGAATATTTTTGGTATATGAAAAAGATATGCCCGACCTCACCATTTGAAATAACACCATTTGTAATAACAGTTTGCATTTAAAATAACAATTTGCACTTGAAATAACCCTTTCTATGCTCAAATTTTTAATAGTTTACGCGGCAGCGCGGTTTTTACAAGAAAAAGTTCCTCAGAGAAAATTTCCAAATTGTTTTTTCAGGGAAAATTGAAGAATGAGTTTTCCCAGGAAAACGTCTTTCCAAGAAAGTTTTTGAAAAAAAACGTTTATCCAAGAAAACGATGAAAACGAGGAAAACGTTTGTCAGGGAAAGTTCAAACAAACGCCTTCATTTTTGTGTTCTTCCTGGTTTAATTATAAATTGTTGTTTTTCTGGGAAAATCCATTTATGGTTTTTCGAGGAAAAAATTTCTCAAGAAAAACGTTCTCGAAGAAAACGTTTCTCAGGGAATTTCGCTAAAAAAACATTTCCTCGAAAAATGTTTTCTTGAAAAGACCGCGCTGTCAGTTTACGCTACGCAATGTTTTTTTAACATTAACGTGAAAAACTTACTTAATACTACCAAAATTGATTATTCAAAGAAATAAGTCTTACTATAGTACTTCTGTTTGTAAAACTTCGGCAAATTTTGCTTTTAATGTTTATCTAGTCCTCATTTCGACTTTTAAAGTCGAAAATTTAGCTGAAGCCAGATTTAGCTAAATTTTCCCGTATGTAAATGAGTCTTGAGCAGTACCTTTTTACCTAAATTCTTTTCTTTAACTTCGTTTTGAAATTAGTTTGGGATTCCAATCTCTTTTCGAATTATTCATATACGAAAATGGAATTAATTCAGTTTGTTTTCATTTTTGTTTTTTGGTTGAACTATGGTTGTTTGTGATTGACTTGACGCATTCTGTCATTTAGACGGCTCTCATAAATTTGCTGAGTAAAAACTTTTGTAAAACATGGCGAGTTGGACATGAAAGTGAAAAATTGCAAAAGTGTTAAGAAATTAATTCATGGCTTATTGGCTGTGAACCCAGTTCACTTATTGGATGGTGGCCATACTAAACCTATATTTTGTTTGTGACATTGTTGGCAGGCGAGTCTAGGACTTTTATAATTATTTTTTTTTTCGCGTTTTGGTAAAAAGAACATGTCTGATATTTGGATTGATAGCTTTTGTTAATCACCTTAATTATGGTTTCAAAAGACACCGTAAATTGTGGCAACTTCGTCAAGGGCAGCCTCGCGTAGGGGACCAATTCATGGCTAAGCAGCCCCATGAAGCGGATTTCAAAACTCACCGATGGAAAATCGATAGATGCAGTAAATCGGAAATTGTCATGATTATTGTTAGGATAGCTTTTACAATAAAAACAGATGGTTGGATCTACACTTTGTAATGGCTTTCGTACAGCCCAGAATAACATTTACGGAATCAACGGGCTGAATAAGCACATGATAAGAGTTAAGATAGAAAACATCTTCTAAAATATGGGTAAAATAAATTAGTTTTATTACATTTACTGAGAGATTTAAAATTTCGTTGCGTGTAAAATATCGCATATTAAAGTTCCTTCTAAGGTACTGGTATTTTTTTACAGATAGCATTTCTGACTGAGTAAGGACGAGTAGTGCGTCTAGAAGTACGGTACCCTAGTTTATACGACGCGTCGCAACTGGTTACCCAAAACTCAACCTGTTGCTCTAAATACGGTTGCTGATTTTATCAGTTTTACCGGGTCGTTTTTATTCTCGTTTTGTAGTAATTAGATATATAAATAGCTTAGATTAGTATTTATTAGTAAATTAAATCGATACAACAAAAAAAAAATCGAAACTATAGTCCACTAAATAAATATGAACTATATAATATGAACTTTAGTCTAACAAAGGTTGCTTTTTTTACAACTACACCCAGATTTGGTGACCAATATACAATAATATTATTGATTAAATGAATTATTTAATGCAACCTCTTCTAGATTCGATTGCGTAATAACAAGGTGGTCCTATTTTTAATAAGGTGATGCGAATATCCTGCTGTGATTGATGCCACGAACCAATCAGCACAAAAAAGGCTCGTCCACGACAACAAAAATTTATTTTTCCAGACTCGGTCTGACATTAGTCCGTAGGCGGCATGTCGCGACATTAGGTGATAACTAAAAAAATCTCATTTTTAGCGTATTCATACCTGATTAGATCGATTATGATTTTTTCCGTTGAAGCTGGAACGCGAGCGGCGTTTCTTTGTGGGATTGCTCAGTGTCTGCATTGACCGTGATTTTGAAATTGCCTCACGATCAACATCACCGTCCGTTTCCACTATTTTAAAGTTTGATTAAGCGAGTTAACCCCCAAAAGGATTTATGCTTATTGTTTGCGATACAAAATGATTCGGCAGCGTAATCCGACTTGATTTATTCGTCAAAAATGGTGACGACATGGTCCTTTAATCGCACAACGAGATAGCGCGCGCAATGTGATTTATAAAATCGTATATCAACGATTAAAAACTCTTAAATCATTTGCCAAATCACAACCCCCAATAGGCCCGTTCGATGAAAGCTTGGATAACTCTCTCCATAACATGAAGACATATTCCATGCCCTAAAATCAAAATTCCAAATCACCATCTTCGAACAACAATCGAAAAACTTCCTAGTTTAGTATAGTCAGTACGCTCAGTATACCGTTTTAGTGTGGTTTCTATAATATACATAATTTGGATATCAAAAAAGTCTCTATTTTGAGTAGTTAAACCTTTTAGAAAAAAAAAATTTTAGGTCCGAATTGTTCGTTTGATGAAGCGGAACCCAAAGTTTTCATAATTTGGAACAAATTTCTAGAAAAAAATTAAAATTATAAGTAAAATACCGTGTGAGTTTCATGAAAATCGGTTGTGCTTTTCTAGAATAGACCAGTTTTCGTTTCATTTTCTCCCAAATTCCTCAGTACGCAATTATGAATAGACAAAAAAATGGTCTATTCTAGAAACGCACAGCCGATTTTCATGAAACTCATACAGTAACATACAGTAACATGCGTTGTCCCATCATGCAATTAAGGGAAAATACTAATCCACTATGGTCACTGTGATCTCAACAAAAAATTATGTTCAAAAAATGGGAATTGTTTGCCATATAAAATGTTTACTCAGTAAAATTGGCATAATAACAGTCGAACACGCAGAAATCTGCAACCTTCGAAAAACCTCTTAGGAAAAAGTGGAAAAAACGATGCGATTACCGATCTAAAACTGAACAATCTCAATCGATTTTATTTTAAATGTAAGTTTTGGATTAAGAATGGAAATCAAAATACAGATTAAGATCTAATTCCGATAAGTATGGTTTAATCTCATCTTTGTTTTCGCAAAATTCTGGGTAAAAGCCTGTCGATCAAGGTGCCTGTAATTAATATTTTGTGAATATCATATATACAGTCCCTGCTCCCAAATCGTTACGATTTGTGGTTTAAAAATCGTAACGGTTTGGTGCCATTAGCTTTTGTGCCCTTCAAATTAACAACGCACATAATAAAATATCAAACAAGAATCGTAACGATTTGGGATGAGGGCGCATTTCGTAACAATTTGGGCGTAACGATTTGGGAGCAGGTACTGTACTCTTATATTGTGAAAACTGAATTGCTGGAGTGAAACAAGATAGAGGTAAATATTCAGATTAAAATCTTGGATTAACATTCAGTAGTCAAAATAAGAACACTGTACCTCCAATACCCCCAATTGCTTTTTGAATTCATAAAAAACTGATATGGGGTTAAACTAGTGTTGTCGGAAGGTCAGGAGTTAACGATACAAACAAATAGGTTTTTTATTGTGAAATGTTTATATGCAAAGTTGATATTATATTGGCCATATAAGGCATGGCGTACACTGTGGCAGGGAGTTAAGCTAAAAAAACTTTGAAAACTTTCAATATCAGCTAAAAATTAAAATGTGCCAAACTTACTAAATATACAAAAAATCCAAGTTCGATTGTGTATTACACATTTAAAATGTAATCACAAAAAACAAACCTTTTTCGAGCTTATTTTGTTAAACAAAAGAAATGTTTTTTCCCGGTTCAGTTTTTTTTTTGTATTCTTTCTCGACCCTTTTCTCTTTTTTGTGTATCTGTGATTGCGACAAAGATGTTAAATGTGTGGTTTTGAAACCAGGTATTTTTATCGGATCGTTCAGTGTGTGTCTCTGGGGACGGTAAAAGCGAGAAAAAAAGAAAACAGACAAAACCCATATCGCCTTCCATAATACATAATTTTCAATCCTCTTTTTATGCACTAGTCGCACCTTTTGGACAAGTAAATAATAAAAAAAAAATTCAAAAAAAATCATCAAAAAATTGTACAGTTATATAAGTTATATTTCGTGGTGTACTGTTCAACGTAATACACCACCTGCGCCGTTATCGGGTCAACATTTTGAGGAAGAATTTTGACCCGATAACGGCGCAGTGCGTAGGTGGGGTGACTGGAAAATTTTTAGTCAAAATTCTGACCCGATAACGGGTTTTGACCCGATAAAGGGTGACCCGCAGGTGGTGTAGTTAACATTTTTGAGAAACTGTGCTTTTCTAAATATTCTTGTTAAAATTTTTCAATCTTTGATTGTTTTAAAGCAAAAATCAAATAAAGAGCCTTTTTATAATATAAAACAGAAATAAAATTTCACTTACTATGTTAATAAAATTGAACACGGACTTAATAAAACATGTTTATTTATTTCTGCAATTATTTCTCTTAGTTGTATACGGTATTAATTAAGTATACCATTGTAAATTTGGGAGAATCTTTTTTTTTCAAAGCGCCAAATTATCAAATTTATCAAAAAAACAAATATATATCGGCCTTGTCTTGTCTTCGTGGCATTTTAATGAAATTAATGAAGCGAATTCATTGTATTTTGCCTCGGTCGAGGTAAAAAAAACAAGGAAAATTGAAACCTTAAAGCCTTAATGAATGTATCGTCACTCCACAGGGGTTTTCGTCGATTGTGATTTTTTTTTCTTAAAAAAGGGGATGGAGAAGAATGAACAATGGATGATAGGTTTATTAGAGATTTACATGGAATTCATGATTGACGCTGTCATTTGGACTTTTTCTATCTTATTTTGTCGATATGTTTTGACGCCGAAAAAACTTTTCATGATTAACTTCTATAGAATACATATGTAGAAAACTGCTAATGAAGAATACGGTAAAAAGTGCTTTGTCAATAGCAAAGCGCCTTGCAAAAAACGGAGCCAATTTACATTTTAAGGACGGGTCAGTATCGTTTCCAAACTTAACTTTTCAAAATAGAGCTTTCATAGATGGTCCACATAATGTAGATATCAGTGGTATCATACCACAACATCAACTGCGTTAATTTACATCTTATCTCGAAATGGGGAAGTATCAAATGATAAAATTTTCGACACCATAACTGAGCGCCAAACCTAAATGCGTAGGACCGCCACCTGGGACCACACCTACAAGAAATATACACCTGAGCGCTCCCAAACTTTCACATTTTGTAGCTTATATGCGATATATAAAAAGTAAAAAAAAAATTAAAGGTGGTCTCGGGTCTAAAACTACAAAAAACCGTTATTTTTCCAGTTTTTCGTGGTTAACTATTAACCGGTTGGCAGTAGCCACTTCTAAGGTTCACCACGGGATGCGCCGTATTAGGTTACCATATATATCTGAAAATCAAGCATTTTGAAACACTTCTAAAATCGGGTCAAAATCTCAGGTGGCTGTCCTATAAATGCGTGTAGCTCAAAAAAATTGTTTGCCACGAGCCGAGCCTAAAAATAACCAATTATGCCAAGTCCTGGCCGTAGAAAGCCCACGTGGCCGTGAACTGGAACAGAATCGATAATTTAAAGACTAGTTGAAGTTTTTTCGAATATTTGTTAGTTGCAGTTAGTTGCAGTCCTAACATTTAAACGCAACACGGTGTTCCTGGACACTGAAGCATTTGAAAGTTGGCCTAAATTGTTGAAAGTTGGGTAATTTTACCAAATAGAACGTAAAAAATCGATAAACCGCATATTACCAATTAAGTATCGGCCATAAGACAAAAATGACCCCAAATTCGGAATCCTCGCAAAAAATTACCCCTAGAACCAAAAATTTCAGCTCATTCAAAGCTAATCCAAAATTTAGGTATTTTCACCCCGTTTTTCTGGCGTTCAGGAACTGTCGGTGCTTCAGCAGCGATTTTGGTCCCGTTTAGTCTCTAAAATCTCAAAATCCCCTTAACGCACGAATCTATGGATGTATTTGGCTGATTTTGTTTTTGCGGTCGTCATATTTTTTATTCTCTTTCATTTCCGGTCACTTCCGTTTACTTTCGGTCACTAGAAAAAAATGAAAACTTGAAAACCGGAAACCGAAACATGTAACCGACCCAAAAAAACGCCGCGTCAAACTCACCCGGATTATTTTCAAAAATATTCGTTATGGAGAAAAGAAATGCTGCAGAGTGCCCGGGAGCACCCTGCGCGATGGTCCATCGCCGATGGATTTCGTTTTTTAAGGCAAAAAAACTTTAAATATCAAGGCTAAAATATCAAAGCTAACATAAGAATAAAGAGTTTTTAATAATAGCTCTTGAACTCGATCAATGCTGGAAAAAATAAAAATTTTGCGTACCATAATTATGTCCGTAAAACCCCTTAGACGCCTTGAACTTGAAGAAAATCAATATTATAGACGCTCTTTTTCAGGGATCCAAATGCACAAAGATGCAAATCACGTTTGTGATTTTTTGATTTCCGTGATTTCTGTAATTTTGTGATTTTGTGAGTGTGATTGCATTTTGGCCAAAATCACACGTTTTTTCCATCCCTGAGAGTCTTTTTTTACGCAAATTCTTTTGTTTTTTCCGGCAGAATGCCTTAATATCAGGGCCAAGAAATTAAAGAAGAATTAAAAGAACCATAGAATTCTTTAAGCGTTTTACTTCACACATTTTTTTTTACTAGACAAACCTTTGTAACCACGTTATTTATTGTGCGACTCTGTTATTAATATGACAAAAACTTCTCTATTTGTTAGAGGAAAAATAACATTTATTCAAACTTGTTCCTTTTGGCTGTCTTTTTCGACGCGGCATCTTGATCCTTACTTCGAAGAGTATTTTCTCGGGTTACTTCCTTCCTCTAAACAAAGTTTAAAAATATCTAAAATCATTAAAATCGGGGAAAAAACAAAGAGAGAGATGAAAAATGGAATGTTTAGTTTTTTTCTTGCTAAATGAGATTCGACGTCTAATTTTAGCGTTCTATTAAAGGTATTGAATGTGCGCGTAACAGCTGTCCAATTATTCCCATCATTGAGTCGGACGTCTGTTTTTGAAAATTATTCTTTTTGTTGAAAATAAAGAAAAAAATGAATGTTCTGTGGCACCCCGGGATGTCTGGCATTGAACCGCGCGGTTTTTTGTTACTGACACATACTCCATATCAAAGGCGCGCCGCGCAACTTTCGACATCGACGAAAAAAGTCGGAGATCTGGCGAACCAATGAGATAAGATAATAATCAGACAATAATTAGAAAGAAGGATGCATCATGAATAAAAACATATGAAAATGGGCACAGTTTTAATTGGTATAAATTATATGGCATAATATATACCCATGTATACCGTACAAAGAATTAATCACAATTTTGTCGGCGACTTGAATGAAAACGCAAGACATCGCAAGCCCGTTTGTTGTCGGTAGGTTGATGCTACCGGTTGAGTTTCATGAAAATCGGCCGAGCGTCTCTAGTATACCGTGTCGGCATATTTAAAAATGACATAAAAAACAATTTTCCCAAAGGAACTGGGGTGCCCTTCTTTTTTCCCCTCATTCTAAATGTGGCATTTATAAAGAAGGGAACTGGCACCCCAGTTCCAACTAAAAAGGGGAAAAATTGGTCTTTATATCATCTTAAAATATGCAGACACGGTATACTAGAATCGCTGGGCCGATTTTGATGAAATTCAACCGGTATGCGCGAATGTTTTAACATACATATGAACCCGCTTTCTTCAAAACCAAGATTCCCAGTATAAATATTAATAACTCCTGTGTTATTTTTGGACTAAAATTTCAAGGTTAAAAAGCTTCTTTACGCCATTATGAACAGCTGTTTGGAAAGCCATTTTGTTACTCACCATCATATTCTAATGACCCCTTTGTCTTGTTTAAGCAAAAAACAATGAGAAGAAAACGTGATTTCAATCAATATAATGGTCGTGTCAGAAGGATCGATTAAAACACACTGAACAAAAAGAAATGACAAGCGTCAAAAAGGGATTAAGTTTTTAAAGCGAATTAAGTCTAATCGAAAATAATTATTTTTCAATATCAACATTAATACATTACAGTCCTTAGTTTTATGTCAGAAATGACTGCAAAATTTTCAAGACCACTATACATAGGGTGCGCAGTTAACCGTTAACCAAAATTTAAAAGAAAAGTGGAGTTTATCTGAAAATTAATTTCCTTGCAACTCTGATCGCTGTTTTATAGACTATAATAGATTAGAGTCCTTACTCTCAATACGGACGATTTCTACCAATACGGACGCTTTTTGTGAACAAAAATGTCCCTAAAAAGTCGAAAACGGACACGTTAAGAGAACTCTTTAAAAATGGACGTTCAGAGAATCAAAAACGTCCGTATTGGAAGTAAGAAGTGTAAGCACTAGAATGAAATTTTTAGTGATATTGAAATGTTTTTATTCGTCCGTTATTTTGAAACAAAGTTTATCACTTCACTATAACACTTTATCCAAAAATATCTCACAAATTGGAAACGAAGGGTTGCTGCCGAGGGTGTTTTAATTACACTTGAAAACCCAAAAATAAATAAACAAAAATATTATAAGGCCATAAAATTATGGTGTTCCTGGCAACCAATTTGTACAAATTCCGAATACCGGAACAACATGACATGCAGGCTTTATAATTTGGGCAATTCTGAGGCCCGCTTGCCAAATTACTAAAATTACCCGTTTTTTTTTGTTTCAACATTTCTGCGTCAATGTTGAAAATGCAATAAACAGCCAACGTCGATTTTAATACAAATTTATATTTTAGTGATTTTTTCACCTTTGAGGTCCCCTATAGGCTATAGGCTATAGGGCAAATAGATGAAACATGGTCAATTTGTTTTGATTTCAGGTTCAACAGTCCTCACATTACCAATGCTTGAATTCCCTCAGGTCTAGCGGTAACCATTACCTTTCTACTTGTTTTCTCCTTTTGCTAAAATATTAACCAACTCTCAGGCAGATTTCAAAGAAGAAACACAAACTGTTCTTCCGAGAGCCGACATTTTTAACAAGCAAAACTGAAACGTATGGCAATTAGCTTGTCTGAAGACGCGGGTCTTCGATTTAGTCTGAGTCGCGAAAAAAAAAACGCAAAATAAATCGATAATAGAACGCTTTCCTGAGTTGACTGGGACACAATTTTTTTACCAGATTTTTAACACAGAGTTTGGCACGGAACTAAATCGGTTTTTTTTTGTCTTTCTCTGCGCCATTGGATTCTCTCTCGCTTCGAATTCGGTCTCTCGTGATGACGATGGCGAGAAAAAGAAAAAAAGACGCATAAAGGCGAAAACAACAGATCGATTCAGCTCAGATGCCAACGAATGAAAGAAAAATATATGCAAAAAAACAGTCTTTTATCAGCTTCCATGCCTTATTGTAATTATTTTCCACGCTGAAGCATTTTTTGAGGTCAGCCAGAAGGTTTCCTCAAAGTGCTGTTAGATAATTTATTGCGTGGATAATGTGAATATATTTAAAGATGCGAAATTTTAATAAATATCCAGACCGCTCGTGCGCACGCATGCTAAATTCATAACTGTTGTTTACAGTCCTAGCACAGTGTGCCCTGCAGAAAAAGTTACGCAGTAATATTCGAATGAATCTAAGTAACTTGGCTTAGCTTGGCTAAAATTTCATTTAGCGGTTAAAATTTTATTATACGGTACACCAGTTGTTACGCGTTCACTTTTTGCTATGGTAAACGACTAACGGGCCAATAAAGGCTGCGCATGGAATTTCCTTCCGAACCGGTTCGGAAGTGTATATTATTATTGATGTGTCATCGTAATTTTAAATCTAACTTACGTCGTCTTTACTGGACCATTCGGAAGGCATTTCAATCCATAAATTTATATTTCTGATTCATCGTGTAAATATTATGTAGAAAATAAAAACTAACTGAATTTCTACCGGCACTCAAAGATCTCAAGAAATTGTTGTAAATTCTCTATTAATCAAAAGTCTGTGCAAAATGTTAAATTTAAATGATTTTAAGGTCACTTTATTCCGTTTTTACGTTTAAAAATTATATTTGCATCAAAAAAGTTTCATTTTCATATTAGCACATATTTCTCGTTTTCGGAGATTGAATGAAAAGGGGAGCTATTAAATGTTTTATGACATTAAGATTTTTCTTGTATTTTCTTTTTTATTCTTTGTTTCATTTTCGGTTCGTTGGAGATCCATTTTTTAAGCAAAAGTTTCGATTGAAAACGCAGAAGATTTTCATCACTTTCTATTATCTAATTGATAGTTTGGAACGAGTCATATTAGTTGCCGACTAAAGTCATTATTCTAAAATTACTATAAGATAATAACATCCGGGAAAGTTTTACCTCTAAATTTCAGGCACCTATAGGCCGTTTCCAAACGAAGCCCAATTTTGATTGTGAAAACCCTAAAATAAATATCGCGGTTGTATAGAAAATATCACGGCATGTTTTTATTCGTTTGAAAGATTATGAGATATGAAGGGTGTATATTTTCCACCAACGCAAAAAGAAGGTTTTAACTCTCAGGGGGACTATTCAGAAAGTGATTTGGACCACCAGGGCCCACTAGAGAGCTGTTTGAAATCTCCAACCTACGCAAAAAATAACACCGTCAATCGAATTTTCTCGAAAAGTTGAGGGGGGTCACCAATACCCGTTTTGCCATACGGGGCCTCCATATGCCTTAAATTGACGAAAAAACCCAGTTGCGTGTCTATTTACACGCACTTCCCCCTGTGAGTTAACAGCCCCTAGACGACCCGGTATTGAGACATTTGTCCACGGTCGTTTTTCGATCGTTAATATTTTTGAACCAGCAATTTTAGATAACCTAACCATTCTTTATTTTATTTAAAGTATGCAATTATCCCTGTCATTGAGCAGTGAACTTTCAGAGAATGATTTCTTTCAGAATATCAGACTTCTTCAAATTGGACATAAATGTTCATTCGGACATAGAAAATTGTGTATTGTTGAGCCAATCCGTTGAGCTTAGTTTTGCGGTACTAATGTTTGCGGTAAAACCGGAAATAAACATATTCATCAAAGCAATAAATAAAGCAGCTACTGCACCAATTGTTCTAACCAGCGTTGATTTTAAGTTACCGTTACTACCTGTGGTATCTTATGTAATATATACAGTATCTATTATATTTTAAAATAATTAAATACAACGCTGTTCCTTATTTTCAGAGCTCTGGCATGTTTTACGCCTTTTCTGGATAAGTCATCAGCTTGACACTGTTTCATTAAACATAATTCTAAAAGATATACGGATGTTGATAAGAATCGTTAAACGGAGCTTTAGAATAGGCATGAATTGGTTAAACAATCTCTGGGACTTTCGAATTTCAAAATTTAGGGCACAGTTATTTGAATATTGTCTCCAATAGGATGGGTTACCCCGTACTAGTAACTATTTTACTAGTAATTAGTTACCTATTGCAATATAGCATGCATATAAGACTTGAAGCACCAAAGAAAACGGAATTAAAACATAAAGAACTTTTTGTTGAATTGAGAAGCATTTATAATGGGGAAAGGCTTCTCCTTGTTCATTGGCACACTCGTTCAACAATAACGCATGCAATTGAGTCGCATTTTGAATAAATAGGGCCGTATTAACGGCTCCAGCACCACTAGTCTGTAACGCTCGCGTACCATCGTGACATAGTCCAACAACAAATTGTTAAATAATTTTTATTTTTAAATTCTGTTGCAAAAAAATAACTACAGTAATTACTCCTTTTTGGGAGGTTTTGCGCTCTCAAAAAAGCGTTCCAAAAGGGAGTATGGCACGTTGAGGTACCAGAAACACTTGAGAGATAATACTGTGTGAAATATGGAAAACGTATGAGGAGGCGTGAGTCCTCTTTTTTCTTGGGACTTTTTTTTCTTTTTTTTTGTCACATGTCATAAGAGCGCACTATTTTAGTCTACGAAATAGGTAGACCAATACGCTTTTCATATTTAACACAGTACTTGGATTCCAAGTCCCGGAAGTGGCACTTTTTTTAGATGCTGTAAACTTTTATAAAAACAGTTTTTTTATATGCATAGAACTCTCAAATAAACTTGTAAAGATGGAGGTATGTCAAATGGTTCCTGATGATTTTGCAGTTCTCTGTTTAGCTTTAATTCGCTGCAAATCGCTCACTGTTCTTACTTTTGGTGGATTAATTGAATCGTCAATCGACCCAATATCTACAATAAATTTATGTAGTTGTCACCGGAAAACGGCCGCGCTCTAAGAGTTAAGCAAATCACCATTGGATTCCTTATGCTCGAAGACCTCAAAGACATTATTTCCGTTATTTCACGTCACTTAAAAACATTACAGTGCAAAAATTTTATCTGACTGCTTTCCTCACAAAAGGTGAGTTTTTCGCGCGCGCGCCTTTTTAACATACACAAAGAAAAACAATAATGGTGAGCACTCAAATTTAATTTACGCCCTGTATGAATTTTCGTGCATATATGCACGACGTGATCCCTGTATGTTATATACCCACCCGTGTCCCCTAAGAGTTAAGACCAATTTTGTCGATACCCTTTGCTGCAGAATTAAGGTACTGCGTAAAATTTTCAGGATTTTGCTCTACTCACCATCTGCATTGATTTGTACACACATTTTATCAAACAGTCAAAATAGCGCCGTTCTTCAGTACGGGATTTCCATCTAATGTATTTATATAAATTATATGAAAGATCAAATTAAGAAAAAAAAAATACCACAAAACGAAGAAGGATCCCTGCCTCAGCACTTGCTCTTTAATCTGTTTATGTAACAATGCTTATCTTTTGTTAAAATACTTTCATCAACCTTCCGGTACGGAAGTAATTCGATTACTATTACGAAAAAAATACATTGCTATTCTTGTAATATTCTTTGTTATATAGACTAAACATTATATACCACCTAACTGTTTGAAACATCATTTGATATGTTGATATGTTGAAATACCAAATTGTATTTGAAATAACACTTTTTTTTCTCAAATTTTTCCAACCTTTATTTGTCACACAATTATTTATTCTTTGAGATTGTTGCGAAATTTTGAAAATGGAGTAAAAAGTTCTCAAATTTTCTCGGAAAAGCACAAAAACCATTGCTGGTTATTCAACTGAGCAAAAATGCATTACAATATTATGGATAAACTGTGTCAAAATAATTGTGATAAAAATTTTATTTTACCTTTTTTCATTTGCTTTTTTCATTAACTCCCAGGGGTCACATTGTGACGATCGTCACAAAGCGGCCTATTTGCCTCATATCTCACGAAAACGGGCTCAAATCAAACATCGCTGATAAACGGGTCAAACGAAATTCCATGGAGAAAATTTTGGAACAAAAACCGGAAATTTTTTTTATCACATTATTTTCAAACATTTTCCTGAGATGACTTTGGAGACATGTGGCTGATTTTTTATTGGTCATGTTGGATTCAGCATGTTTGAATACCCCATAAAACACTAATTTTTTTTACTTTATACAGTTTACTTGAAAACAGTCATAACGGGGTTTTGTGACAATCGTCACAATGTGACCCCTACGGGTTATGAGAACACCTGTGACCCTTGAGAGTTAAAATTGATACGCGTTTTCGGTGCATTTGTAAAACACTGTTGTCATTGTTTAAAAGTTTATTATTCTTTATAAAAAGCATAACAAAAATAATTTATCTTTACCATAGTTGCGAAGAGAATAAGATAGCATAACAAAATATAGTATACAAGATATACAGAGTGCGCCGTTAACGGGCAGGCTTTCAAAAAACACTTTTATCTGTGGAAATCGACAATAACTATCCCCGATTGAGTTTTGTATTCATTTGGTTTGCAAGTGACGGTTATTTTTTTTTGCCAAAGTCACTTTCTGGTTCAACAAAAATAAACATCCCGTTATCGGTTTTAATTTTTTGGTTGGTCTTATTATCGGCCTATCTTATTATCTGAAACCGCTCCACTACATGCACACGGTGACCATGATAGTCATAAAAAACTGGAACAATTTCCCCGAAAATAGAAGGTACCGAAGTATTTAAAACGGTTAACGAATGTCATTGTAGGGTTAACGGGAAATTATGAGAATACAGAAACTCAATTTGGGATAACTCTTACCGATTTCGGGCATGATTTAATATAATATTCCACTTCATAAATTCCTTATATTATGTCATAAGATCAGTTTTCATTTTTAGAAATTTTTATTATATTATATAATTTATTATATTAAATATATTTTGTGTACTATTTTCGTGAAAAGAACAAGTCTTAGAGGACAATTCTGATCTTGATCAACATTTTTACATAAATTTTGTCCAAAGTTTAAACTCATACACAAACATATAAATTGAACCAGATAACCAATTATAAATAAATTGAACCACATTTTTTGCGAGATTAAAATGCGTAAAGTTACTGCTGTTAAAGTTAACGGTTCAGATAACACAATTCATTTTAGAAAATATCATAAATGCACAGAAGTATACAGTTAAATGGCATAATCCTGGGTTGCGTAGTCATATAAGATTGGGTTTTCAAGTTGATACCACTGCGATGAAAACAATTCTTAGGGATTTCATTTTAGCAATACATACAAAACAAACTTGGGATTTCATTTTAGCAATACATACAATACAAACTTTGTGATATCTTAATTAGCCTGTCACATCAGTACCGTTGTTTTGCCTTATTTTCTAGATGATGAGTTTTTTCCGCAAAAATATAAGTTTACAAGGGGGTCGCGATCAAATTTGGACGTAATATTCTCGACAAAAATATTCTCATTTTCCCCACCACATCTAGTGTGAGGGGGCTAGCTCAATTTGAAAAAAATGCCAAGCGAGAGGCGGGCGATGATTGGCTAAGCGGTTAGATGAGAGGCGGCGCTGATTGGCTGGTTGCAACTGGATAGCTTCTCTTGACACACAAATTGTGTCACTTTTTTTTATTGAGAATATTACGTCCAAATTTGATCGCGACCCCTTTATATAAGTTTACTGTAGTAGTAAAAGTTTACTTATAGTTTAACTGAACTCGCATGTTGACTTGTAGGTCAGAGATTTGAAATGGAAAAAAGATTAAGGGGGTTACACCGTGTAACTTACACGTTTAAGCCGCTAGAAATTTATTCGTACATAACTATAAATTAAATTTCAGCATATAAATCATCATTTAATTAGCTTAAAAAATTGGTTGCGGTAAAATGAGTCGGAATGTGAGTTGCTGAATTGTAGAGTTTATTTTTTAACAAAGTGACCGTACCGTCCTTAGGGCATGCATACCATAACGGTATTACCGTTGTATATAAAATTAAGGATATATATGGTACCACCACCTATGAGAATTGGTGCGACCAATATACTCAATACACATGTTTTATTGAGACAATTTCCCAATATGGGAACAAATACAATTCCTAGCGTTTCTAATTTTATTAGTATGTGTATTCATTTTTTGGCAAACAACCTCTGTTAAAAAAAATTCAATATGTTAAATGTCACATACACAGGGTATGCCGTTAACCGTCCACTTTTGGGCTTATTTTTTTTTCAGAGCTAACGCCTACAGTGTGCGCCCTTAACCGTCCACTTTACATTAACCGGCCGTTTTTTAGTAAATCGTTTTGGATATTTTCTTTTTGCTTTTTTTTTCTAAAATTTGAGTCATATAGTAATATTCAAATTTTTTCAATGTTCAATTGAGTCAAAAAGTATGAAAAAAAAAATGATATTGATTTGTTCAGAAATCGATCGTATCATCGGTAACAGTCATAGAAAAGAGTCACGCTTAATAGGAGATAAAATTATTATATAAAAATACCTATTTGCCGTTAACCGGCCACCCTATTTTTCCGTTAAACGTCCAGTTTCGATTTTTTTTAATTTCCGAAAACATCGCCTACGCGTTGACCCGTTAATCGTACAGTTAAACAAATAGTGGGCGGTTAAGGACGTACCCTGTTTATACCTGTGTATACCCTGTGTATACTATTATACATGTTTCATTTGAAAAAACAAAACAAAATAAATTAAAAAAATATGTTTGTAACATTATTAATACTATAATTAACTCGTAGATGTTTAATTGCACTGATACTTTTATTTTTTGCTTAGTATGTGTATTCATTTTTTGGCAAACAAACTATGATAAAAACAAACAGTCAATATGTTGAATTTCACATACACAGTTTACGCCGTTAACCGTCCGAAAACCCGTTGACCGTTTTTTTTTATTAAAAAAAATTTAGTGGACGGTTATGAGCGTACCCTATGTTACAGGCTATGTATAATACATAGCCTATGTGTAATACATAGCCTATATCATATACATAGCCTATGTATTATTTCACGTGCATTTTATACATAAATATTCTACATTTGAAAAAACAAAATAAGTTTTAAAAAATGTATACCATGTCTAAGATATCTAGTAACTCGAGGTATTTTTGTCACATTATTAATAATATAATTAACTCGTAGATGTGCAATTGCACGGATATTTTATTTTGCTCAATGCATATTTTAATCAACATACACTACATACGAACTAGTAAACTATTTACTATAAACAAGTAACATACATTATATACCGCTTATTATTAATAAGGATTATTTAAAAGCAAATTCTTATTAGAACAAAATTGAACAAACACTTTGTAAAAATCGAATATCATTTGGTACACACGAGCAAGGAAACCGATGTCGTCAAAAACATGCGACTAACATGGTCACGAGATAATCAGAGTTAAAGATAGGATCATTTTTCATGAATTTAACTTTTTTATAATACTTAAGAGTGGGAAACACTCTACCAATAAAATTATTTTATTTTTTACTGAGTAGATAGAGCTTGTACGATAGAGCAAATACGCAATCATTTGAAAACGATGGTATCATAGGTTATTTCATTTTATAACATTATGTTTGATTAACTCGGGGAATCTTTATCTCACAAAATTCAAGTACTTGGTTTATGGTTGATATAATATCAATGATATTATATGATGTAACCTGAAATGAAAAGTTTGCGACTTGTACTCGGCGTATTACATGAGTTTCCGCCATCTTTTTCTCGCATTTTCTAGATGGCGATATTCGAGCTCTTGACGTGCGGGAAAAAACTCAACTTTGGCTATCTAGAAAATACAAATTAAATTCATGTAAAACGCTGAGTAGTAAAGTTTTGTATTCGGTCATAGAACACATTTTATTTTAGTTATTTCGTAAATCTTTTCAACTACTCATCATTAGTATTGAAGTGGATTCGGAAGCTCAAGTCGACAGCATTTAAAGTCACAAACTAAAGTACATAATAAATCATTGATGTATTATATCGTAAATTGGAAATTCCTTGGAAATACAGTCTTTACTTTCAATAGAGAGGTTTTTGAAAATCGTGTCTGTATTAGGGTGAGACGCCATAAAATCCATTTTCGACATTTTTTCACAAAAAGCGTCCTTATTGGAACAAAGCATCCACATTCAGTGCATCCGTGTTGAGCGTAAGGACTGTACCAGATTTTCAAGAAAAAATTGTGACAAAAACCACATTATGTCCCTTAATGATAAATAAATTGCAATTTCCCAAAATTGAATTCAAACCTCATGTTTCATATTGTTGTAGAAATTTGTCAAATATATATTTCTCGTGAATTTTAATTTGTTTTAACATTTTATGAACATTGAAATGAAATCTTTTATGACCACTTATTATTTCAATGTTTTACCAACCATGTCCTAAAATGAAAAAAATGTAAACAAAAGATCAAATATATTAAATTAATCCGAATAATGGAAAAATAAAATAGACGTCCGCACTGTGGCGTATTATAAATGATGCAACCAGGTTCTTGTATTCTTAAAATTGTAGCCAAAAAACTCGAAATATACATGGATGCGAGTTCCATGCGCAGCCTCTATTGGCGCGTCCGTATTTCGTCTACGCAAACGCGTTTAAACGCGACCAACCCATGACACGAAGCATGGAGTAAAAATTGCGTTTCAAACTTTGAAATTCAAAGAGTTAAATTTCTGGTCATGTTGAATCAACATTGTTGATCCCCTCCCCCTCAAAAACAATCATCAAATTGGTAGCACTATTTTTATATGTTGATCAGGAATCTTGACTAACAATTTCCGCACTTTCTCGTCAAAAACTGGTTTGGAGTCCAAACTTTGGACCCGTATACTATACAGTGTATAGATCAATTATCTAAAACAACATAAATACGGAAAAAGCAAACTGCATTTTTTACATGATTGAAAAACGACCAACAATCAGCATGGAGTACGATCACAGGGTGAACTTCCCCGGTGAAGGACGATTCATTCAAATCGTTATTAGGCTTTGGGTTGTGCATGTAACAACTGTACTGGGGTTTAAATCAGTAACACCAGAGGTCGGCAGAATTTGTACCCTTGCAAGGGTACAATTTTTTTTTGCTCGGATAAATTCGGGTACAAATTTTTTAGTACCCGTTTTTTTCAGTGAATGGTAGGGTACAAAAAAAGTCAATTCCTGCCGACCTCTGAGTAACACCGCAAGGAAATTACAAAAGTAATATTTTATGGCCCATATTACAGTTCTTACTCATTTATGGGACGATGTTCGTTTTTCGGACGGTGTTTTCGAGAACCGAAAACGTCTGATAAATGAGTAAGGACTGTATATGATATATAAGGTTATAAACTCCAATCGTCCTTTGAAAATGCAATAAGGTCTTTTGTTCTTTACCAAAAAGGGCATTCTCTGAAAAAGAAACATAAGATTTCAAACATTTCAGTTGAAAAAGGAAATCCATAGCATCAACAGTGTTGGTGGTATTCAAGCGTCAAGTTTGAGTTTTTGTCAAGTTCAAGACCCAATACGCGATCGGTGCTGTAAATTATGTCATCAAAAATATTTCCATAAGATGCCGGAAGCGGTTCTTCATTGATACATAGGGAAAATAATTAAATTTGTTCATTATAAAGTGCTGAAATAGCATTTTTCCCAGACGCTAAGTTTGTAAACAACACGACGGACCCCTCCTTAACTCCCAAGGGTTCGGAGTGGATACTAACCCGCAGGGGCACTTTCGAGCAAATTTGCACGAAACCGTTTTATGACTGTTTTGTCAACCAATTTCAACAAAAAAAAGATGCATTACAACTAAATAAAGCATGCTGAAGATTATGGAGACAAAATAAAACATTTAGGAAATCTCCAAGAAACTACAGGAAGACTTTTCGAAAGTCCCTGTGAGAAGAAGAGTTTTTCTTGTTGAAATTTGAAGCAGATAACATCAAAATAGAAAAAATCGCTGAAACATGTGTCCACTAATTTTTCAAGAGCTTTTTTTTGAAGGTATTTTTTTGGAAATATCCCTTATGGGGTACCCCATATAGGTACCTAAA
>SCLG01000005.1:1056225-1110590 GCA_004367875.1 Oikopleura albicans
GTCCCCAATTGGGATTCACAACAAGGCATTATCAACTTCTCACCACTCGAAAATTACAGCCATTTATTTGCCAGTTTTATAATTTTTCGCGGTATAAAACAATTCTCTAGGATTGGGAATTTTTAAGTTTTTCAGTTTGCCCATTCGAGCAGGACGATAAACTATTCTTAATCAATTTTCGGAAATATTCTTCTTGTGAACACGATCCCCGTTATGGTTAATTGGGCGTGAAATATCTAGGTACATTTTGTAGGAAACAAGAATACCATAAACACGGTACTAATTTTTAATTTTAACTTAAGGTTCAGTACCATAATAGTCTCAAACGATACGTTTGTGACAAAATGAATTATAGCTGCGAAACACATATAAAAATGATACCCAACCCACATAAAAAAAATGGCTACCCAACCCGTGCTCTACCCGAGTCGGGTACGGGTAATACCCGAGTTAACCCGAGTCGGGTAACCCGAGTGCCGATCTCTGTTTTTGACCGTCGCCAACATGCAATCTCAAATACCTGCTAGCTTAAAGTAACAGTCACTTTTGCTGCCTACGTTCTTCCTGCTTAAAGTAACACTTCTACTTAAAATAATATTCGTCTGTTCCATTTTTGACCTTACTTTAAGCAAATAGGCGGAACTGCTACTATAAGCAAGTAGTGCGTAGGCGGAAAAAACGAAATAACACAAAAATACACAGAGAAGGTATTTCAAATCAAAATTATTGTCTACCCAACGTACGTAGGGTAGATGAATCAGTGAAAAAATATTACAAATGCAAATGCTACATAGCATGTATATAGCATGTATAGCATGTATAGCATATGCTATTTTTCGTTATCTCTGAGAGGACATTTCAAAGTAGGCTTCTACCGAGTATAGATATAATAGCCTTCTCTGTCACTAGTAGATTCAAGCTTAAAACTTTCAATGATGATTAATTTGAGCAAAAAATTAAATTTTAGAAATATTTATGAAAAATGTTGATAATACCCAATTTTGGCATTTTACCACCCAAATTTTGGGATTTTGGGAACTTTTAATTGTCCAGTTTATTTGATTACACCATTATTGCATATTTAGTACTAACGGGCAATTCGCGAATTTGACAATGATCACCCTTCGACACCTCCGGTTACCACATATATGACGGACATCCGTAAAATCTCTCGGGACGGACCTCCGTGAGATCATATCAATGAAAAAGTATGCAACATTTTTGTCAAGCGCTACTCTTTATAAACCTATAATTTATATGTACCTAAAGTCTGCGAGATTCTTTCTAGTGCGGTTAATAATTTTTTGCTTCATAGTAAATCTAACCACACAAAAGCTGTAAAAAAACTAAAGAAACGGTTTGCTTTACGTCTTTCGATATCTAGATTTTACTGATCTTATGTTTGTAGATTTTAATTCATCCAGAATTAAATTAATGAAACTCAAGATAGTAATTTAATTTACTAAAAATGGCAAATCGTCGATAAACATAAATTGCCTACAGTCAGGAAACCGTGACGCGCTCAAAAGAATCGTAACGATACCAGGGTTTCATATTATCGAGCGTTAAAACGTCACAAAAGATATTTCCCATATGGCCCATATGATATAGGCTATATCATATAGCAATTTCAACACGGGATTATGCAAAATAAAAATGAGGAGCTACAAAGACTGCTGTATCTAAAGAAAAAAAATTGACACCTTAATTGTCTCGCGCTGCCAATTTTGATTGGCCGCGTTACCATAACAACGCGAAAAAACAAATAACAATTTCTTCCTTTTTTTGTTACGCTTACAACCTAATATTGTTTATTTACACGCCTTTTCCACAATGTTTTCCCCACGCCTAATACGGAACACCGGTATACGTACACGTTATACGGCAAACCAGGGAATTATTTTTTATTCCATTTTCAGCAAGAAAAAAAATAGAAATGTACAACGATAACGGTTTATTGCTATTGCCATCCAGTTTTATAGGGGGAAAACGAATGAATCGATTCGAATCATTTTAGCTTATGGTAAAACTTATTCTTAACTTATACTCAGTATAATACACCACCTAACACGTTATGTTAACACACGTTATGTTAACAAAATTACATTATGTTAACACTTTTTGGGATTTGATTAACTTCGACTTCCAATTGTTTAACCAAACGCCCTACCACATTATGTTAACAAAATTACATTATGTTAACAGTTTTTGACGTTTAATGGTGTTAACATAACGTGTTAGGTGGTGTATACTGTATAACACGTACTGTATAAACGTATTATCTATAAATTAATTAGAACAATTATTATAAAAATTGAGATCGATTCTGGTTAAAAGGGTGGTTATAAGTCCAAAATAAAATCCAAACCTATTTTCCTTAGAGAAAATAACACACTGAGCAGTCTCCTCAAATTGAAATATTTCCGTAATTGTCCAAAAAAAAAACTAGAAGTTGGCTAATACTGCCCATCATTAAATTAATGGACATTTAATCTATTATAGATATTTAATAAAATAAAATTTAAATTGTTGTTTTTTCGGAAGAAAACTTATTCTCCATCAAACGTTTTCTCCGAAATTATTTCTTCCACGAGTGAGAAACCGCAGTTTACTCTATTGATGTAATTATGAATTTCTGAATTACTTACTCAAAGTAAAGCGAAGACCGTTTTTCTCTGTGGTTAAAATATGTCATTTTCCCACTTATACTTCACTGAGCTTTATAAAGGCCAACCATTTGGGCCGTTATGACTATATATGCATAACGGCCCAAATGCTTGACCCTAAAAAAACTCCTATTTTCTACAATATTTTTTCGGGCAACGTAAATTTGGGGTGAAACCGAATGATTTCTGAACTGTTCGTTATATTCCGACTGAATTGGGTGATAAGAGATCGTTCATTTATTTGTTCATATACTTTTTCTGTTGGTTCATTAAGATTATTTAATGAACGTGGATCAAATCAAGTAATCAACAATCAGAACAGGCCACTTTTTCAATAAAATATGAAAACGAAAAGACTAAAAATTCTGAGTATCGGTCCGATTCACTAAAAATATCGCTTATTTCTGCAATGTTTGTTGTACACCCCCTGCGCAGTTATATTGCCGAAATATTTTCAGAAAACGGCTAAATAACTGCGCAAGGCGTAGGCGGAGAGTAAAATTATGAAAATAATTGCGCAATAACTGCGTAGGCAATTGTATAGCAAGTTTTCCATTTCTGTTATATTCATTTTTTTTGTGGTTTAAAACTCGTTTTGAGAAGTGGCATTATTGATCGTACCGAGACTTGTGAAAAATAGGGAAAACTTACTTTGCTTTTACATGTCGTTTGTTTCGTTTACATTCGCCGAGCGAAACCTCGGTACTATTTCTGACGAGTTTTCTCGACATTTCTCAACTGCTTTATGTTTGTTTTTCAATTTACTTTTGTTTCTCTATTTTTTTTCGCTCTCTGTCAATTTCAGTCTCTGATTGCACTTGAAGTCAGCAGAAAAAACGGGGTTAAAATAATCCGTTTGGAAATGTAAAAAAAAACTTTTTTTGTCTTAAATATGCAACAGAATCGGCCTCGGGCGTGTGTCAAGCGTTATCCATTAGCAGCAACGTCAGTGCTATATACGTATAATGGCAAAATTAGATTTAAAAAAAGTGAAAAATAGAAAAAAAAAATATTTTAGAGCAAACAGAAAAAAAAATTAATATGACGAAAACGAAAGAAGTCGAATTCGATGGGGGTAAATATTTATATACTATTCGCACGTCATATTTTCAGACTGATTTGGCTGATTTTGTAAGACGAAATTATGATGACATCACAAGTGATAGCCAATCATACTTACTATCCTACGAAAATTCTAATTACGTCGACTTTTGAGTGTTTAATAATGTTTTACGAAACATTTTTTATATTGTTTTTTTTTAGAACTTTTATATTTTTTTTCAATATTTTTAGGACTCGAAATTTCAACCAATTTTTGTCCAAAATATTTTAATAACTATTTCCGCTTTTCAATATTTTTAGGACTCGAAATTTCAACCAATTTTTGTCCAAAATATTTTAATAACTATTTCCGCTAGTAAATTTTTAAAGTATGTTTCACTGTTTACACACTAAATTTAATTATTAAAAAATATCAACCTATTTTTTTCATTTGGTTGCAAATCGGGTACAATTAAGTGCTGTGTGTAATATTAGATGTTTAAAACTTTTTATTTCCGATGGCCGAAAATCATGCACATCGAGGGAGACATGCACATTAAGAGAATTCACATCGATAGACCCCTGGCTATATTATTCAAAAACTCCACCATAACAAGATGCACAATTTATGAATTTTATGACACCGTAATATGTAATTATGTAATTATTAATGAAAACTATGGGACAGATGGATTTCAAGAAGTACATCATCAAAAATATGTGTAGGCTCTATAGTTTAGCCATATCAAATATGTTTTTTTAAACGGGGGGTCTGGTTATAAGGTCAAGCCCCCAAAAATGACTTGACCTTAATGCACTCCAAAAAATGACTTAACCTTAGTGCAAGAAAAAAGTCTAAAAAGATATGATTTTTATAAAAAATCTTTTGTTTACCCCTGTCGTTCTAAACGTATATGTCGAGTTCTAAATTTAAACCAAAAATAGTGAAAAAAGACATGATTTATCTTGAAAAAGATGACTTGACCTTATAACGGTTACACCTTGTGACCTTATAACCAGACCCCCTATACCCATAATTTTAAAGCCTAAAAAAACTCTTGCTTTTCAGTGCGAAACTAAACAGAACCCTAGCGATAATTTTAATTTAAATCTAAGAAAAAAAAAATTCACGTTTTTCATGTGCATCTCTAATCCGTATAGTTTTTTTTTGTTGTCGGACTTGGATCGGTTATGTTTGATTTTCTTTGTGATCGTGATTTGAGAATCGGCAAATATATCGACCATGAAATCAATATCGCCTCAGATTAGTGCCAGTTGAGCTTTTAACCGTCTTAGTAACAACACAAAAAAAAACTGGGTAATTTTTTTCATTATAATTTAGCACAATTAAGATCTGGCTTAAACTTGTGTCTGACGAACAAACACGCAAAATTGTAGGGTAATACGGCAAATGTTGATTTACAGACTATATCCTTTATAAATGCTCCATTCGTCCAATTACTAACCTATGAACACCTATAGAAGAAAATCATTAAGTGTTGTTTTTTTTGTTTCAAACAAAACAAGAAATCTCTGTAAACAAACGCAACTAAATAATGATTTAATCTTCGATAATGCCCAGCATATGGCCAGGAACTATCGAGAAAAAGAATATAGCGGGTGTGGTATTAAGGTCAAACCCAAAAACTTATTTAATGCGGCTTTAATGCACCTTATAACCTTAATGACTTTATTGAACCAAACCGAGTTGCCCCTAAAGAAGTCTATAAGACATGATTTCATAGAAAATAGAAGTGTAAAAAGACAATATTTTTATAGAAAAAACGTGCCACTGAGATCAACTAAATGTTTCTTTAAAAACCATGTATAAAATCATGTCTTTTTGAACTTTTTCAGCTTCAAAAAAAGTCCTTATATTTTTGTGGAAAATAGTTCACTGGTTCACACTGTATTCCAAAGGTCTCTGGATTCAATATTTAACTGGATTTCGTAAAAAAAATACAATAGATTCAAGGTGCCTAAAAATTCGCTCACAAAAAAGTAAAACTATGCCAAAAACGAATCTTGAATGCAATTTAATTATGACAGCAGCCGACCAAAAAAAAGATTGAACAATAAAATGAAAAAAAATAAAATAAAAATAAGATGGAAACTTAATTATTGATTTCGATTGTGTTGGTCGATGTAGAATGACAAAAACCCCATATTTGTTTTTTTTCTAATTTTAAGTAAAGTAAGGTAACATTAATCGTGACATAAGAAGCGATAAAAATCAAATATTGATCTGGGCTGTACTAAAGACCAAAGAAATACAGTGATGTCTGATGCAATAACAAAACTGTATCGACTTTTTTAGTTTGTGTTTGTTCCATCTTGGATTTCAAAATTAAGGATAGGAGACCGATATTGTTTACAATCTTGTCTTGCAGGAAAAGTTACTACATGAACCTTCATTACCATGAATTTCAAGCGACATTATATACACCCTTGCGCCCTTATCTGGTCCACCTTTCGAGAAAAAAATTCGAAGCTCGATTACGTGATGTTGACCCAATAAATTCGCAGGGCGTAAAAGGAATGTCTGGAATATCAAAATTTGGGTCCAAAATTTTACCGTATAATGAAGCGAGAATTTTTCTTTTCCTAAATTTAAGAGGTCATTTGCCGTATAAACCAAAAATTGTGGGGAATTTTCAAAATTCTGCTTTAAAACAATTATATTCGCGCAAAAATGTCGAAAACTAACTTTATATTGTGTACAGTGTACACTGTACACCACCAACCTGCTTAAAGTGACGGTCAATTTTGTCGCCTACGCACTACCTGTTTGGAGTAACAGTTCCTGCTAAAAGTAAACCAAACCATAGAACAACAAACTCTAAGTGAAACTGTTACTTCAAGAAGGTAGTGCGTAGGCGGAAAAACTGATTGTTACTTTAAGCAGGTAGGTGATATAATTGTAACTGGTATCACATTTTATCACCAAAAACCGTTCTGAAGGGGACATAAAATATTTTTAGGAAAATATTTTTTTTGAAAAGTGTGCCAGAATTAGAATATCTTCTATATTGGGTTCAGTATAGAAAATAAGTGCACTATGGTCCATAGTCTATGGACAATGTGCCTACATTTTCCTTATCTAAGTTCTAAATTGTAATTTTTTGTCTACGCAATAAAAAAATATGAGAAACCTCTGGGCCATAACTTTGTTCTTCTTATTTTTCATCAGATCGTACGAGTTAAAGTTTAACTGTTAAACCACTATAACTAATAGTTTAACTGTTAAACCACTATTAATATAATCAATCAAAGTGCGATGATTTACCTGCCAAAACAAAAAGTCGAGCCCGCCAAATTCTCAAGTCGCTTCATGCTAATTCTCCCGGTGCCATATTTCTCGAAATATTTCCTCTCGATTCGAAAAAAAAACTTAAAAATCGTCACGAACAAAAATAATAATGACGGACGCAAATCGGAACAATGCGAAATTGTTCACGTTTTTTTGTAATTAGGACTATAACGTGACTATGTGACTTTTTCAACTTTATCCTTTGTAAAAAAAATCGTTTTACACGATTGGACAGTAAAGTTATCGTTTTATTGTTTTTATGTTAACATTACTCAATTGCTCTGCCCCGAGTTTATTTGCTAAGATGGAATACGAAGCGGGTAAATTTGATGAGAAAAAAAAATGGGGAGAACGTTCTACTCAGACTACAACAACCTACTGTTTTATCCCGTTAGTTAGTCAACATTTTTCTACTTTGCTTTATGTTCTCTTGGGGAAACAATATTTCGCTACTACTAATTTATTTACTATTTTAACGCTCGGTAAAATTTAGAGAAAAGACATTCAAAAGGATACAATCATGATGCAGAATCACTTCAGGTGATTCAGGAAAATCTAGAACGAATTCCTAAATTTTTCAGAGAATTCTCTGCTGACTCGTTTAACGGATTTTTTCACCGATAATAAATTTAGAGGAGTGTCATAACTTATGACTCATAACTTATGAGTCATAAGATCAGTGACAAAATATGAGAAAGATAAATTTTAACCATAACCTTATGTTAAAAATGTTTCTTTTGAGCATAACGTCATTTTTTGTGATAGAGTTCGGGCGCAGATCGGCAAAAGCGATTCTTGACAAGTTCCCTTAATGTGCATTTTCGCTTTTCGAAAAAAATGCGCAGTAACAGAGATATGAACATTAAGAAAAACAAATACATAAAACAGTTTTTTTTTTCGAAGGGTCCGATTTGGAGACATTTTCAGACATCAAATAAAATTAATGACCTTTAACTTTACTTGCATAAAAATGGAGAGGAACTTAGAGGAAGAAAAACTATGATCACATGCTTAACAACTATTCCATAACCAAAATGCATTTGTAAATGTATATTTAACAGGAAACTATCCGGTACAAATAATACATTTAGATTGAGTATGAGTCATATTATAGGACTATTAAGCAACAATTTTACTATTCAAGATATTTTTAAGGCATTAGTGTTTTTTTACGTTTTGTTAACTACTGCCAATAAAAAGTTTCTTCGAAAATACAGCTAGAACCATACAACCACTCGTCGGAATTACTGTGCACCACACCATCATATTACGTAGAATATTTTGCGGCCTTGTCGTTGGCCTGTCTACAATAAAATGTACTTTGACAAAAACATTAGTGACGTGTAAAAAACATTTGCATTTGATTAATAAAAAAACAAATATTGATCATCTAAAATAAAGTTGTGTTGAGAGACTCTCACGTTGAAAGTTCAAAGTTCTTACAAAAATGACAAGGTGGCTGTTTGTGGGTGGCGTCATATAGGAGTTAAAAGGATGCGTTTGAATTAGAGTCCGTTTTTTAACTTACAACACTAGTCGGATAACTTCCGTTGCTGTTCGGCTCACTTCAGATATAATTATTACGAGTATAACCTCATTCATACTTCATTTTTTTTAGTATTTTTCGTTGTCTCTTTTCTGGGCTCATTTGCCCTAGAGCTAGCGAAAAAAAAACTTAGCTTGTGAGTCGAACTTGAAATTGAATTAATATTTTTGCCCACACATAATTTAAACCCCTTCAATACACTCAGCTAAGATTCGTCATCATAGATTCAGGCCACATCAGAGTAGTGTCACATTGGATTCATAAATTATTCAAGAAAAATTAATCATCAATTCAATTTAATAGGGTGGTATATACATTTTTAAAGTGCGTGAAAAGTCTGCTACGCCCTTCACCCCAAACGAACTACATATACATATGTATATGAACCATGATATACATATGTATGTATATGGACCATATAATATGATGTATTATGGATTGCACTTTACATATGATATTTGTTCAAAAAAAGCATATGTTTTCAAAGTAACCAACTTGGCTAGTCTAACATTCGGTCAAAGTATACAGTATTGGTCTATCAATCTCTATTCCAGCTTTTAGTCAACGTGGCCACGTGTGGTGTCCCACATCACAAAAAAGTATTTATATACCAATGTTTGTCCATGGAGTGGGACACCGCGTGGATTTAGCTATGTTCAGGCAACTTTTTCAGCGAATTATATTTTCAAAGGTTCAGTTTTATTTTAACTTTCAAGAGCACCATATAAAAATAGCAAACCGTTTTTTTTTTGACATAAAAAATGACCGAAGTCTTCTAGATCCATTAAGTCTGTATGTAGCTTGTTTTTTGAAAACTGTACTCACAATGGCAGGGTTATACTCTGCCTCATCATTTCGAAAATCGCACTTCTGAGACTGTATTCGGTTTCACTTCCATATCTGATTTCGGATATTGCACAATTTCAATATTTTTTAAAATTAAAAGTGAAAAATAAGTATTTTTTCGTTAAAAAGGCAATGTGGTAATTACTCAATCAAAAACCTGTTAGTGACATGCTGGTCTCATAGTTTTTAAAATTAACCAGTCCCATTGATCAGACTTAATTGACTCCAATGTTGGAACAGAAAACTTTTCAATTTTCAAAATGTGAATTTGAAGTTGAAAATCAATTATTTTTAATTATTACGAAGGTCAAAAGTTTTGACTGACGACAGACTACTATATGATTAAAATGGGGCTTCCTCTTTACTCTCTCTCTCATTTGACGTCGATTTTTTTTTAATAAAAAATGTGGTTGAAATAGGCTACGCATCGAATGAATTATTAATTTTTTGTCAGAAATCGAATAGATTTAAACACAATTAATTCTCGTCCATTTTTTAAAAAAAAGCAAACTACGATTAACTTGTATAACATACACACTTAAAAAGAAAACGTTTGGCAACTTATACACATAAAAATGTTTAGATAACACGAGGTTAAAAACTCAAATTTTGCGAGAAAATATACAATTTTGACCTGGGATGTTTTTCTCCGGAACCATTGTTTGTTTTGTGTGTGCCTATATATATAAAACATCCTTTTTGAAGAATACGTCTCTAGGTAAAGTTACATAAAATCAATGACTTTTTTTCATTTTGACCTCCCGTCGGTAAACTTATTTGCGAAAACACTTTTATTAAAAAACTTTTCCCGTCATCCTACTTTGACCCAATCATTGTCACAGTTCCGTTCCTGCGTCCATTATAAAAACGCAAAATCGGGGCTTCAATTGCGCCCATTTCGGGCTCCCTTCGGGTGGCAACGGTCAAATATCTCTTTCGCCGCGAATACATTTTCGAATCCTATTATTCTCTCATTATACTAATTTCAACATACACAACGTAGATGGAAGAAAAAAAATAATGGGGATAAACGTTGTCGTTGCCATATTCGTCACGAATTTTGATTTGTGCGGACCTTTACGATGACCTATTTAAGTCCAATTAAGTCTTGATCTAGCCGAAATGAGGAGCTCTGAAAAAACCTCTGAAAAAGAAACGTCAGATTGCTTCATGAATTTAATTTTCGATCATAAATCAAGTATCACACAATTATCGCCAAATAGATTTTAAAAATATTTAACTCTTTTTTTACACTTTTTTCATCTGGTTATAAGGTCTGATCACAAAAGACTTCCTCCCCTGAACACCTTCCGGTACCTGCTTATAATTACGTAATGAAATATTTAGCAAATATGTCGATTACTCATTTACCATTTACTCATTTTTTTACTATTTTGAATAAAAAAAGTGGACATTGAACTTGTAGGGATACCAAAGCTGTATTTGTTAAGCACTGTTGGTTGATTCGAGGCGGTGAATTTTGGGAAATTAAATGGTAATCCCATCCAAAATGTTCCTGACAATGACGGCTTAGACGCAACAGAATGGCCTATTATTTTATTGGAGTGCTTAAATTCTCAATTATATATCATTTTGGTTGCACTGTTATATAATCATTCATTTGACAAAGCTTTTGTTAGGCTCGATCGCGGCTAAAAATCAAAACTATGGAAAATGCTATAACATTTCGATACACCATGTAATTAATTATCATTGTGAAAAAATCCGTGGAAAAATTGATGCTCAAGACCGCCAACGGAAATGTGCGCTAATACAGTTCGGTCGAACCTAAGGGTCCCAAGTGGCATATAATCCGTAAGGTCCATTAGTTCAAATGTGGACTTAACGCTCTTGTTATCAAGGGAAACATATCAGTTTTGATCATAAAATTAAACTAGATACGTATTTCCGCGATTTTCGATTGAGCCCGGTTTATTATCATTCTCGGCCCATTTAGGGAGCTTAGTCCAAATTTGGACTAATGGACCCCTGGGAGTTAAGTTAATATGATCCATATGATGTAGGGTGTCCTAAGCTTGTGAGTATGGCAATACCAGAAATGATATAGCAAATCCAGACTATACATTTTGTAGTTTTTTTTTTTCGAAACTAATTTTCGGAAAATTTTGCGTAGGTTGAAAAGGGGACACAATTTATTCTGGTAAAATTTATTCTGAGATCAACGAAAAAAGCTTGGGACACCCTAATATGATGGCGCGTTAAGGCACACTGACGACAACCATACGAGGGATACAAATTTCTGGTGAACAAGCACTGAGCGGGGAGCATGAGTTAATGTGGATTTGTTCATGTTTCTGGCCCAGACAATCATTTTTTTTATCTGCATTGACACTTTACAAGAATTAAAAAAAATCTGTTAGTGGGTAATGTTTTGGTAATCGTAATCGATCGCCGGCCGCGTCTCATTAACCTACAATAATCATGGATGTGCAATCCCTTTTCACCTTGAGAATAAATAGTTCATTAGAAAACTGAGAAAATCAAATTAAAGTCAAACCGCTTGAGTAAGACGTCCTAAATTTAATGCCAACTTCGAAAAAAACGTTACGTTACTCAACCCAAATAAGTCATAAAGAACACTATTATTAATCTACAAAATCGTAAGAAACTGAAGCTTAACTCCCAGGGGGAAGTGCGTGTAAATAGACACGCAACTGGTGTTTTTCGTCAATTTAAGGCATATGGAGGCCCCATAGGTCAAATGGGTATTGGCAATACCGTATTGCTGACCCCCCTCAACTTTTCGAGAAAATTCGATTGACGGTGTTTTTTTTTGCGTGGGTTGGAGGTTTCAAACAGCTCTCTATGGGGCCCTGGTGGCCCAAATCAATTTCTGAATAATCAGATCGACGTAGTTTGACGAGCTCTACAACTTGGCTTTACCAGTTTTTTTTGAATTATTCCGAATTATTGTGATTTTTTAAGTGCGTGTTTATTCACACGCATTTTCCCCCTACGGGTTCTCAAAAACTCCTTCCTCCTGAGAGTTAACCTAATATATGGTCGGTTTTATGGGGTATCTTTAAGGGGTATCTTTAGGGGGTATTCCTAAATTTTTTGTGCCACAAAAAAGTGTTTGATATGTTTCTTATAAGACCACATCTATATGTAATCGACCACGGCGCATCTGATTTTTCTACTTAGGAAGGTCAAAAACCAACCGGTTAGGAGAAAATGACCGAAAAGCACTAGAATTAGAGGTTTTTTGGCTCTAGTACATCAGCGCATTGCTCCGCAAAGGATCTTTTCTACCGGTGTGTAGAGCTTGGTTAGGCGGTCAATTTGATGTAATAAATTGAGCAAGGCCGACACAAGCAAGGGGTACCAAACCGCCTGGTAGATTGTGGTTAATTTCAAAAGTCCCAAACATACGTCAATATGGTGTTTATTCGAACCGCAAGTGTTCATTTAGTCAATTTTCAAAAAGAAATACTATCATAAATAATTTAAGGGTAGTACGGTCGATTTGTTTACAAACAAATGCAAAAAAGAAAGGCTTCCTGGAGACAGGACATACATTTTATAAGTTTGGGAATACTATGAGAACCTATATCCATCCTTTGTGATTTATTTCCCCTTTTTTGCGNTAACTGACTAAAAATAAGTAGTTCAAATGTAGCTAAGCACTAAACTAGGTTAAAAGGATTCAATGAACTTAAGTGAGAGTCTGAAAAAAACGGTCTAAAAAGTCTTCTTGATTTAAAAAAGTAGTGCAGGGGGCAAGTAAGGGTAAGTTTCCCGTTTCTTGAAACCTAACCTTACTTGGCGCCTCCTGTAAGTTATACCAACGCATAGATCTAAATACCTTACGCCACAGGTTTGACGGTCAATCGTTGACCTATGACTCATAAATAGGGGGTATTCCTAAATTTTTTGTGCCACAAAAAAGTGTTTGATATGTTTCTTATAAGACCACGTCTATATGTAATCGACCACGGCGTATCTGATTTTTCTACTTAGGAAGGTCAAAAACCAACCGGTTAGGAGAAAATGACCGAAAAGCACTAGAATTAGAGGTTTTTTGGCTCTAGTACATCAGCGCATTGCTCCGCAAACGATCTTTTCTACCGGTGTATAGAGCTTGGTTAGGCGGTCAATTTGATGTAATAAAACGAGCAAGGCCGACACAAGCAAGGGGTACCAAACCGCCTGGTAGATTGCGGTTAATTTCAAAAGTCCCAAAAATACGTCAATATGGTGTTTATTCGAACCGCAAGTCTTCATTTAGTCAATTTTCAAAAAGAAATACTATCATAAATAATTTAATTTGCCCGTAAAAGCTAAAAAACTATAAAACTCTAGAATTATCTATATCCCGTCTGCAAACATTAGGTAAACATAAAACTTGGTTCTAAAACCTGTTTTATATGGGTAATTGACCACGGCGATTCTAATTTGTGTACTTAAAGTTTCTCAAAACCAACCGGTTAGGTAAAAAATACCAATAACCACTAAAATTTAAGGTTTTTCAGCTCTAGTACATTAGCGCATTATACCGAATACGATCTTTTCAGCCGGCGTTTTGAGCTTGGTTAGGCGGTCAATTTGATGTAATAAAACAACGTCGGGCGACACCGGCCAGGGGTACCAAACCGCCTGGTAGATTCCGGTTAATTTCAAACGTCCCAAAAATACGTCAATATGGTGTTTATTCGAACCAAAAATATTCATTTAGTCGATTTTTAAAAAGAAATACCATCATAAATAATTTACTTCGTCTGTAAAAGATAAACAAATTATAAAACTCTAGAATTATCTATATCCTTTTTTGGCCTGGTAAATTGTGGTTAATTTTCCATATCATGAAATCAGTCGTTTTAAATTCCTTCCTTTTTTGGCGTATGTAGAATATAATTGGGTAACCGATTGGTTTATATTTACTTTCGTGGTTCGATCTTAAATGAGTCATAAAAAAAGTATTATAAAATGTATTTCAAACAAAAGCAAAAACACCCTAATTAAATGTTTAAAATTGACGTTGCTCTTTAGCACCATTGATTTTTAGTGTCAATATTTTTCAAAACTTTCTTCAAATCACAAATGTGTCGTTAGGCTATGTTTGGTGGTTGAAAAGTACCAATTTAATGACTAACCGGCCAAAAATCGTAATTTTCACTTTTTTGCTCCTTAGCGCCAACACAGATGTGGTGGATATTCAAAAAACTAACATAAGATGTGTTTTCAGATAGCGGTACTTTTGTGAAGTTTTCAGTGTTTTACTGAACCACCTTCGTGGTTAACCACGCGCAAAACCGTTATTTTACCGGTTTTTGCGAATTTTGGTTGGTTCAAATAGCTCAAGAAAAATATTTTTTGGTCTCAGCAGAAGCGTCTTAACGTTCTGAATACGCCCAAGTTTATAATTTCTTTGTAAGATTCGTATTTACGAAATGAGAGCGTAAACCGTAAAAAGTGTTCTAACCGTCATATCTGGAACCAATTATGTCCGAATAAGTTGATTTTTTTTTTAATTGAGCTTAGAATACTCATTGCTAAGTTCACGTCGATTTTCAGAAGGCTACGACAATTATTTCTATAGGTTAGTCATTTAGGAATACCCCCTAGGTATCTTAGATACCGTATCTGTATTAAATGTTTATAAATAAAAAAGATTACCATATTCAACTTGATCTACCGAAATAATTAATAAGCGAGACGTTATGATGCTAGAGAGCATTTTCACTGTAAAGCGTAAGAGTCAAGGATTGCTCTTTAGCGGCTTAATGATGTACACCTCTACTAATTTCACATTTATTTTATTTCAATTTGCGCTTCGCAGTTCGAACATCATTATACATATAACTTATATATGATATAAGATTATATGATATAAGTTTAACTCTAAGGGGACACTTAGTCAAAATTTGAACTTGATTTTAATATTGCAATCGTTTTCTCAGAATCTATAAAATAAAATTCTATTAAAACTACCAGAACCATGGGCCATTTTATACTCTTGCATATGGGGATGCCGCCACCTCAAAGGTGACTCTCTGGGCGTTAACCTAAAAAACATATTTTGCTTCCGAAACAACGCCGGTAGATCGTGTGAGACGCTAAGTATCACAATAAGTTTTGCGAAATGTCTCTTGTAAAAACTATTAATAAATTTGAAATATTTTTAATAGTAATAGAACTTAGTTTTCTCTATCAGTTTGTAACTCTTTTTTATCTCACGACTTATGGATGTCCTTAAAAGATAAATTTCTACCAATTTCGACTCAAACATCTTTAAGGTGAATAACGGATTAATACACATATTATATGTGACATATAATTCACAGAAGCACCGGCAAGTGTAGGCCGAGGGGACGTATCGCCTATCTTCGCCTTAACCCGCCGGTGCCTTAACTCACAGGGGGAAGTGCGTGTAAATAGACACGCAACTGGTTTTTTCGTCGATTTAAGGCATATGGGAGCCCCGTAGGGCAAAACGGGTATTGGTGACCCCCCCTCAACTTTTCGAGAAAATTCGATTGACGGTGTTTTTTGCGTAGGTTTGAGATTTCAAACAGCTCTCTAGGGGGCCAAAATCAATTTCTGAATAATCAGATCGACGTAGTTTGACGNGCGCGAGCTTCGGCTAAGGAGAGTTAAGGGGTATCTTAGATACCGTATCTGTATTAAATGTTTATAAATAAAAAAGATTACCATATTCAACTTGATCTACCGAAATAATTAATAAGCGAGACGTTATGATGCTAGAGAGCATTTTCACTGTAAAGCGTAAGAGTCAAGGAATGCTCTCTAGCGGCTTAATGATGTACACCTCTACTAATTTCATATTTCTTTTATTTCAATTTGCGCTTCACAGTTCGAACATCATTATACATATAAGTTTACATATAAGTTTACCTCCAAGGGGACACTTAGTCAAAATTTGAACGTGATTTTAATAATGCAATCTATAAAATAAAATTCTATTAAAACTACCAGAACCATGGGCCATTTTATACTCTTGCATATGGCCCATATGATATGGGGATGCCGCCACATCAAAGGTGACTCTCTGGGCGTTAACCTAAAAAAACCTCACGACTTATGGATGTCCTTAAAAGAAAAATTTCTACGAATTTCGACTCAAACATCCTTAAGGTGAATAACGGATTAATACACATATTATATGTGACATATAATTCACAGAAGCACCGGCAAGTGTAGGCCGAGGGGACGTATCGCCTATCTTCGCCTTAACCCGCCGGTGCCTTAACAAATGAAAATCACCTTAATTGATCAGCCAGTTGATTCGGTGTCAGGTGGAAGATATGCCCGTGAGAGCTCCTTGACTTTTTGTGATTGACTGGTTTCTCCATGACTTCAAAAGGGGTTTAAAAATCACAATTTTCCTTCCCTAGTTTTTTTGTGTTTTTTCGTATCTCCAAGGTCGACTTCTGTAAGAATGCTCAAAAGGGTACGCAGACCAAAAAAGTGCTAATCCAAAGGAAAAAAATACAATGGTCGGCGGATTTTTGTACCGCAACAAGATAATCTGCGTCTTTACCATGCGATTATTTTCCACTTCATCGATCCTGTGGAGATAAATTCCAACGAAAAAAAAATGCACAAAAAATGACAAATATTGAATAATTTAACACTAATTATCAACATCGGGCATTTCAGCATGCTCTTGACAGATGAAAATGAAAAAAAATAGCAAAAGCTATATACAGACATGTGTAAATTGAGATTGATTGGGTTTTTTTGGCTGAGTTTAAAGGTTTGGGAAATTTGGAAGAGAATTTAACACTGACCCTACGCCTAGTTCGGCATTTGTTTCACTCAAGAAACAGGTTTCAATTTGAAACTTTCAAACACTACATAGGCTTTAATATAGCCGCTATATTATAGGCTATAAATTATAGCTTGAAAATTCACAAAATACCGGTAAATTTCGAAGAAAACATGGCTAAAAAGCTCGATGTGGTATACCACATCGAGCTTTTTAGACATATTTTTCTTCCAAATTTACCGGTATTTTGTGCATTTTCAAGTGCACATCAAGAGACCCCTGACTGTACTCAATTAATTTTATAATTTAATTTATGTTAAAAATATTTTGAACGAGTCGAAAATAGCTTAACTCCCAGGGAGAGACATAGCATTTTATTTTGCCACAAAAATTGGAACCTACATTTCAGACTATAGTTTTTGACATTTATCGTGGTTCAATTTCTAAAAATATCCGCGGTTTATCGGGCCACTTTTCCCGCGGTTTCTATATACAGTTTAGTGTAAGCAATTTTCAAATAAACGATATACCACGGTACGTCAACCTTTCTTATCATAATGATACGCATAAAATGACAAATATGACAATAAAACGTGTTTCTCTGAACAAATATTCTTAAACATTTTATTTGTCAAATGGGATAAGGTTATGACGATATTTCTCATATGCTATACAAGTTATTGGCCATAAAGCGCAAAATCCACGATGTACTTTAGTTTTGATGCACCGTCTTGTTCTGTAGTACTCGGCTGAAAAACAAACAAGAAAAAAAAATTACAAAATTGTATAATGAAAAAATGAACAATTGTCTGTTACTGTGAAAAAGTGATCGAGATCGTGACTGTCAGAAAGCAAATAAAAATTGGCCCAATATTTTTGTGCATCGGAGCTCTTAAACTTGCCCTCGAGGCAAATATACAATAAGCTTACCGCAATAGTAAGAAAACGATTTAAGCCGCGTTTAAGTTTTACTTTGGCTTCAAGTCAATATCAAAGAATTTCGACCAAAAAGACAATTTAACGCGAAAAGAGGACAAATCCGAAAAGCTTACCATAAAATGTTTCTAAAACTGTTGTTCAATACAGTCATTACGTTTTTGGGTGAAAAGGTTTCAAATGGGATTTTTTCAAATGCTAAAATACTTAAGGGTGTGACTCCTCTCGGAGTCTTGTTTTTTTCAGGCAGTAGGGTATGGCACACCCTTAATTATATAATCTCGAATCTTGCAACACAAATTTATGAATTTCTTGAAAATCTCGCTAAAAAACGTTTCATGTACGATTGCTATGTTCTGCTGCCAAATGGTGAGGAAAAAACAAAAACGATGAATAGACGTTATCCTTACTACATTACGTATAATATTATATTAAACCCTTCGAATGCTATACTGTATGATAGGGCTATGACTGCAAAGCTTTGAGCAATTTTTCTATGATTTGTAACGCTATTATGACGTCACCTTTGCAGTTATTGAGCTATCATACGGTAAATCATGGAAAAGGTCGTGAAAGTGAAATTTAAAAGTTCAAAAAACCATTTTGTTATAAATTAACCCTATAAGGGGCGATAATCTCATTATGGCCGTTTATCCCATCACGGCCGTTTTTTCGAGAACCAAAAACGGCCGTAATGGGAGTAAGGACTGTATATGAATATAGAAACTTTATACAATAAGATTCGTATGAGGCTCCTTCCGGGACACTGTGCTTATGCCGAACGCGTTTTTCGACCCCCCAAAAAAGACCACCGCAAAAAAATCTCTGATAATTTGAGGCATCCACACTCTTTCAGTTCTGCTCACTCAAACATAAAAAAAATATAAATTGAGAAACAAAAAATGTTGTTTTTAATGGTTTAAAATGTTTGATTATTAGTAGTGATGCCATTCATGGGTAGATATATGCATTACGTTCGTTTTTCTCTGGTATTAGTGCAGCAAACGAAGTGAACCACCTAGGTTATGGCTCAACTATAATTAAAAAGTAAGGTAAAAAAAGTTGGGTATTTTGCTTACGCTCTCAATTATTAAATGTATAATTAAACTCTTAATTAAATGCTCGACCTTTTTTAATTACCATTTTTCAGCACAATTTATAATTGAGAAATAAACCTAGAAATGATTATCGGGTAATCATGATTGTACATTTCTTTGCTAAACAAAATTAACCAAAAACAAATCTTAAACACAAAGGTCCCTTACAAATATTTTACTGTGTGTCTGTGCTTTAAATGTCTTCATAATTCCAGAAATGCTTCCAAAATAATACGAAAAACGGGCAATGGCGACAGTTAACACTGAAAATCACACAGACGGCAAACATCATCAACTTGTCCACTGTCGTGCGGAATTACACTGGCGTTTTAATAAATGTCAGTCAACACAAAAATATGCCTTTTTTCCGAAGGCCCGGAAATCTGTACTATGTTACATAGCCTATGTCTAATGTACCTTGTAGTATGAATTTCATACCAACTATCTTTTTGCTGTTCTTTTAGATGTTATCTCAGTGTCAGGTAAATAATCCTGAATAAATATATTACTCAAAAGATATCTCAGAACCACTTATTTGAGCTTATAACCATCTGAAAAAGTTCTTAAAGACACATGTGTCGTTCTAAATTCACACTAGAATGGTGATACTGGAAAAAGTCAGAAATAAAATAAAAACACATTTAGATACTTATTATAACATGACATTTCCAAAAAAGTGTTTTTTAGACACTAATTGAAGCTCATTTCGAACACTTTCACGTGACCTATGCTATCAGACGTACTGCGATAATAACTGCGATTGTTTTGGCAACACTCGACATAAACTGGCAACACTGGCGGAAATCCTTGTACTTATGCTGCAATGGCATATTGTGTACCAAATTGGTTTTATTAGTAAATTAACTGTCATATAATTCCCACAAAAGTTTTTTTGATATTTTAGTTTTCGAAAAACGCATTCAATAACATGAAAATTCTAGCACTAGACTCATTTTATCGGTCATCTCTTATTTTTATACAGTATGTAAAACAAAAATTACGACTCAGACAGTATTTGGCAGGTAACATACGTTTTATATACAAGTAGTATTATGTAGTTGTATATACTTAGTATGTTCAATTAGGTTCAATAAAGTAGGGATGCTTCCCATGTATATTGGAAAAATATATCATTAATTCAGACATAATTAACCAGTTTCTATACCCATATGTCAAATATGATCTTTAACTCGGCCACGTTGAGCCTCATTCGTACCCCGTCCACGCTAAATGTGGCACAACTTGCCACATTTTCAACGCGCAACTGTGGGCGACATAAAAATGATATCGGAATAACATAATTCCCCGCAATATATTGAATTGAGGATATGAAATATATAAGTACATATAATATAGACATAGTTTTAATTATACACATATTATAAGTCTCGATAACAAGTACTTCATGTACACCGCCTTTGAACATGCACTAAATTCATACATTTATGACTTTATAAAATACCTTAGTGTCAAGTGAAACCATAAGGCCTCTAGTCGCCACACCCCTTTGGGACTTTTTTACGCTAGCCGTTGGCGCAAAGTTGGCGCTATAGAGCTGAGAAAGTCATATACCGTCCTGATTTTTAGTTTTGTTATGAACGACCGATTTATCGGTATATGCCGTCATTTTGTGTGCGATTATCTCATGCTCACAACAATACCAAAAATCTTCTCGGTACAGTCCAAACGCTCAATACAATACACTTTCTGTCTGAAAAAAAAATATACAGTCTATCCACACATAAACGCAAAAATGCTCCACAAATTTGCAAAATTCGAAAACATATGGGTTTTATGGGGTTTAGAAGTTTTTTTATAGGTGTGTACCTTAAAATTATCACGTGGTAGTAATTTACAACCACGTGATAACGTTAAGGTACACACCTATAAAAAAACTTCTAAACCCCATAAAAGCCATTTACAACTAGTAAATGAATAAAACAAAAATGTTTTAGGAGCAGTTTTGTGCGCAGAATCCGAATCTGAAATTAGGAGTGCCCCACATAACGTCAGACCTTAAAACTCACTAAACTGTATAAACCAGTCATCATAAAACAGTCAACCGAAATGCAAAGATATGTTATTCTTGATAGTGAACACTCAATATGAGTCATATTTTACAGTATATAATCATTCAATCTGAATCATTAACATTATATAACTCATTGGCTAATCGAGAATCCACACCAAAGCCGCGAAAACTAGATTTAATAACCATAATATTTAATACCATACGTATTTTCTGTTTTATATTAGAAATAAAAATTTGTTTCCTACACGTGGTGTAAATAATATATAATATATTAATTTGACAACATACAGGGGTCTCATATTAAGGGACACGAAATTAAGGGACACTTTTTCTAAAAAGATTCAAATTAAGGGACGTTTTTTCGAAAAAAGTTCAAAAAAAAGCTCAAATTAAGGGACAAAATTCAAATTAAGGGACAAAAGTGGACTTTGGTCAAAAATCGCAAACCGTCCCTTAATGTGAGACCCCCCTGTACTGACATTTACGAGTTCTATTGACAATTACCAGTCGGATTGTCAACGTTGATGTAAACAAAGTCGTAAAAACTAATCTTAGTGGTTAAGTTTAATTCCGCTTCGTCATCAGTGTTTCTTATTTCAAAAAGCACCGGCAAACTTGGGCGAATGGTGTATTTTAACTTATATTTCAGTAGAACATTTCGGCAATACCTAGATATTCTCCAACATCCCTAGAGATCCCTCTAGAAACATTTTTTATAGAAAAAGAGGCTTTTATGATTTTTCTTTATGATTTTTTCTTCTGATTTTAGCTTTAAAAATGTGGGGGCCTGTTTACAAATTAAACTAAAAATAATAAAATCTTTGCTGATTATATGCTTCCAACTTGGGCGTAATGAGTTTTTTGAATAATAAATCTAAAAAAAATTTCGTAAATATTTTCATCAGACATTTTTTCAAAAATTCGAGACAAAAGTTGGTTGCGCGTTATTTAAACGGACCCTCTTTTCTAAAAACACACCTTAGAAGCATACAAATTGTAAAACTAGATACGATATCCGATTTGGTTTTTATCCAAGTTCACGGTCTTGTGGGTGACCCGTCGTGATAGTTTTGGGTTGATTAAACAGTTAGCTGATTCGCGGTAGTTTCAAAATGTGCGTTCAGATGAACAGTACAAAACGTATGTTACGTCTATTACTTTTCCGGCATGTGATGTTTGTAAACAATGGTTCCCTCATCTCCTTAAAGTTTTATGTAGTCGTCTAAATCACGCTAGGCCCGGTACATCCTGTAACTCTGTACTTCAGTACAGTATATATGTATATACGTACTGTATGGACCATACTGTGTTTTGTGGCAACTAAATTAAGATCCTATAAATCGCTAAAATTGACCATTAATAAATCATCTCTGTAAATTCAGCATCGTCAGTTATGGCCGGAAATGAACCGGGATTTTTAAACTGTTAAAGATCCAAAGTTGAATATAAGCGAAGATAATTCATCAAAATAAATCGAAAACGTAATCTCCTGAAAGCGTAATGCCTCATTAATCAGGCTAATAATGACATGTTAAGCCAAGAAAGGCACAAAGGCAGGCCAAAAAACGTCTGATAAATTGAGTCGTGAAGTGTTAGTAATTGGGCCCTAGATAATAGACGTCAATTTAATTTCAGGGGGGGGGGCAAGTCATGAGTCATCACTAGGGAGTCACATATAGAATATCATTTCTTCGAAAGAAAACTTATTATTAATTATTATTTAAAGTGAGAAAATAAAATAAAACGAGACGTAAATGTATTATTGCCATTAAGTTAATATCGTACAAAATGGAAATATAGTCCCTACTAAAACTCAGACGAGTTGAAATTGCCGTTCGTGTAGGTTACAAAAATGTTTACTTTTACTCCGATGCTTTAATTTCCAGTCATTTATTTGTTTAACCTACACGAACGGCGATTTCAAGTCGTCAAGGCGTTATAATTAACTTCAAAAACTCATATGGGACCATTTTTTGTATTAAAATCGACTTTATAAATCATAATATCGGAAGCATTTTCGAACAGTTTATTTAGTCAATGACAGATTAGTCACTGACAGATTGTTAATAATAATAAACTGTTGCGATATAAACAAAAGCACGTTCTATTGATAAGTACGATACATACAGTACGCTTCGTTATTAGTTTTCTATCCACAAAAAATTGCAATTTTTCATATCAAAATTTACTCTTCAAACGATTATACATTTTGTGGCCATAAATCTTAACCGGAAGCCCTTAACACTTAAAAATCGACCACTACACAAATCGACCAATAAATTGCCACGTGGAACATGCACATAAAAAAAATTGTATGAATATCTTCTATCGATTGTATTGATTCAGTACTTCATTTAAAACGAAGAAAAAAGTTTTATTGTATGACGTAAAATAATCCCCCTTTTTAGGCCTTAAAAGCCATTTATCGGGTGAAGTTAATAATGAACTACAAAATTGTCCACTTTTAATTCACCGACAAATAACGAAATTACTTTTTTTATGATATCCCTTATTCTTCATTCCCAATAAGAAAACAGTTTAAATTACCTTTTGCATCGGACTGCTCCTTTTCTACTAAATTTCGGTTCAATGGAAACACTCGCTGCATAAACTTTTGTTTGTTTCTCTTCGCCAAAATCTCTCATATTATTATTTTTTCGTCAAAGAAAAGCAACAAAATGTATATATATTTATATTAAAGAGGCGGTATCTGGGCGATGGGTAAAATATCTCTGTTTTTNTTTTTCTCTCTCTATCTGACTTTGTTTGAAAATTCGCGATAAAATTTATTGTATTATACGATAATTTCTCGTCGCTTTATTTTTTTTTCTACGCAATTTTTGAGTATCCAATCATTCTCTCAATAAAATGTGTTTGTGACATCACATTAACGACCTTGTACGGTGAGTCTTATATTTGCCTTCGTAATGAAAAGAGAAATCTATTCTGCTCGGCGTTTTGCACTTGATGACTTGGCATCATGAATGCTTTTCTACAAGTTCTGTTTTGTTCGAAAAGATTGTTGAACGAACTTGATTTTTCATTTTTAATCAGTCAATCTCGCTGGCGGGATTCATTTTTTTTTTACTTGATTAGATTGAAATTTGTGAAGCACCTATATTCTTTCATAAATTTATAAATTATATTCTATAAAAACTGTATTAAATACTGTATTGAGCAAATTTGTTATTTTGACAAAAAGTTGCATCATTTTTCTACAAGATATTAACCACAAGTATGGATTAAAATAATTTGATCAATTCAGTACATCATGGATGTAACAGATACATTTCTTACTGTACTGGGTACGTATATTTATATTGGTATACAAATGTCTTATTATTCAATATAAAATAAATCAAGTAAGTCGTTTTATTGGTCCCTAACAAAATGACAAAAAAATATCAAAAATGACAACGAAAAAAATATTTATAACAAAGATGTCAAAAAATATTTCATAGAATCACAATAAATGATATAAAGCGTGTGTAAGGTCAAAACGAACCGAACCTACGTAAATAAAAAAACACCTCAAAGAGACATTATGCATCTTTTAAATATCAAAATAATAACAAGATTGCCCCCAGTAATTCATTTATTTTTTTATTTACGTAGGTTCGGTTCGCTTTGACCTTACACGCGCTTTAAGAAAATATGTAAAGAAAATGTATAAAGAAAATGAAGATGAATAAAAAAAATTATAATTGAAATAAAAAAGTCAAAGGAAATTCAAGGACCTAAAATGCCCATGCTAAATACAGCACCCCATGCGTTAACGCAACCCTCCGAAAAAGCATTGCGTTTGCGCATAGGGTGGTATAAATAATCTGATATAATTGAAACAGATTATTTAATTAATAAATTTTCTGAACATATGTTTCTCTATATTTATTTTCCCTTTATTGAATACTTTGTGGTGTAAATTTATAAGACTATATGCAGTTATTTCGATACTCTTATTTACTATGAATCCCTGTATTGCATTTTGCTATTTACACGTCATATTTTGAAAAAAAAACTCACACAGAAAAGACATTAATGAAAAAAAAAATAGAATGAGGCACACGAAAAAAGAAACTCCAGGAGTGCGCCAAATGGGGAAGGTCATTGTTTTGGTCGATAGTTAAGGAGCCAGACGATCTAATAAGTCTGTCACTTGCAGATCACGAGAACAAAAATTATCTCTTGCGACTGACTGACCCAACCGACAGGCCCTCTAATAGCCCCTTCAACAATTACGGTTCTAACGCAATTAAAAATGAATCATGGCACGCCAGTTTTTTTATGCCGGTTACACTCTATTAAGTTCAACTGATTACGCGTCATTAATTGGATATTCATAATGTTCAAGTGACAAAGGTTTTTTCGGAGTTTCCCCGAATAGGTTTTTCATAGAATTTCCCCTAATCGACTTTTCTTAAAATATCGTGAGTTTCAGTTGAAAGCAAACCAAAATCCGGCCTCACTATTGGTTACTGACATGACTGAAATTATAATCCCACCAATTGGAATGTAAATAAAATGTGATTATTTTAATATTTAAAAGTTGCATAGTGTGTCTGATTGGCTGTTTTGGTGTTGCGGACCAAGAAGAGTCCTGAAAAAGGGTGAAAATTCAGAACGATTTAAAATTCAGAACGAACCATTTCAGTTTGCTTTCAACTCAAAGGCTCTGTACAAAGGCACTACCGGAAAACGGAGAAACTGGAAAACGGAGAAACAGGAAAATTCGTATTTTCATTGTATCAAATTTTTATGGAATGGGATTTTTACATAAAACTTTCCTCAAATTCTGATATGTAATTTTGGATTTGGGAAAATCCAAAAAAAAAACCGTAAAATTACATGATTTTAATGATTTTTTTTCCAAAAAATATGCTCCTAAAAAAACTGTCTTAACCTTAACTCTTAGGGGGAAGGAGTTTTTAGGAACCCATAGGTAAAGCCGAGTTGTACAACTAGTCAAACTACGTCGATCTGACTATTCAGAAATTGATTTGGGTCACCAGGGCCCCCTAGAGAGCTGTTTGAAATCTCCAACCTACGCAAAAAACACCGTCAACCGAATTTTCTCGAAAAGTTGAGGGGAGGTCACCAATACCCGTTTTGCCCTACGGGGCCTCCAGATGCCTTAAATCGACGAAAAAACACGTTGCGTGTCTATTTACACGCACTTCCCCCTGGGAGTTAACAAGCTTATTATGAAAATTTTGTTGATAAGGAACAAAAGTTCAAAAATAGATGATATTTTCTGTGTAAAACTGACTTTATAATATAACGATCTTAAAAATGTGCCACCTTATAACAAACGGTTTAACAGAACTTGAATACTTCAGACAGTTTTTAGAAATCGGTTTGAAATACCCAATAGAACTCTTTGATATTCGTATGTGGTGTTACTTCCGCGGCTCCTGATGCGATCGCATGCGATTAAATGATAATTTTGAACCACTCACAGCCTTTTTTACGCGCTTAACCAATATAGGCCGGTTTAGATGCAAAATCTGATCGACGACCAATGAGAGTTAAGAAACGGCTTTATCTCCGACAATTAATATCGAGATCGGCCCAGGGAAAAATAAATCGCTGAAATAGTCTTTGTCAATACATTTGGTTTTAACCGTTTCACGTAAAAATCGTCACTAACGGCAAATAATTTAGAAAGCTGTTTTTCTTTCCTTGCTTAAGTAGCATTATAAGATCTATGTCAGTCGTCGATTTGATTCGTTCCTTTCAATAATATAAAAGTTAGCTCGGGTCAAATGTTACATTTTCGCCATGAGTTAAGGACGGGCGCGATGAACTTGAAATTCTAGTGTCCGCTACAGACATTTAAAAAAGATGATTTCAACTCTTCGGGCTCTACAGTTTGGAAAAATTTTGGGCCCACGGAACTTCCACGGAATATAAACCGTATGCTTTAACCCCCAACCAAAAAACAAGGACGTTTGTCCTTTTCCATCAAATAGACGTATATTTTCTGTTGTTCGGCTTTCTTAAATGGATTGGCAGTGAAATCCAACATAGTAAAAGCGATTGTGAATCCGTACAACGCAAAAAATTTTTTGTTAATTTTTGTTAATTTTTTAATCACGAGTAATAAATGATTAATTGAACTTGGTAAACGGCCAAAAACAGTTTTTTTTGCAATTAATGCGTTAAAACCTCATTTTTTCTAACATGTTTTTTTCTAAATATGTTAAAGAGCAAAATTCTGACAAAATGAAAAAAAAATAACCACGTACATCGTGCGGTTAACCGTTTGTGAACCCGTTTAATCATTATGTTTTTGTGGTCAAATCGACCAAAAAGTGTCCAAGGGTGGTCGGAGAGCTTCCGAAAGTATGCTCATTCGATTCAGGACCATTGATTTGCCTACTGTGCAAATTACGAATCAGAGAACAGAAAATGAAAAAAAAGGACAAACGTCCTTGTTTTTTGTTGGGGAACTGCTGGCTATTTTTGGTTGGGGGTTAAGTTTCAAAATAAAAAAATAGACTAAGGGTTGAACTATTCCCATTAAGGACACACAATTTTTAAAAAATGGACCATATTTTGAACATTGTTGTTTTTGAGACCTTTGCTCGAATGACACACTCGTATTATTATAGTTCAAACCCGTGTAACTCCACGTCAACCTTGTATTGTAATTAGGTGGCTGTAAATTTGACATTTATCACCATAATATATCGAATATACATAAAATACACATCCATTACACATGAAATTTATGAGACAGTTTATAAGCAATTTCATTGCGACATTTATGCAAATAAACTGCGACCCAACTGCGGCAAATCATCAGCCTTTTTAATTAAAAACAAAAAAAAATGTGACATTTGAATTGTAATTTCCTTTTTAACTTATATTATAGGTTATAGGTAAACTAGTATTCGAATTTATTTAACAAATCATAAGGTGACCCCCTTGACCTCCAAAATAGCACAACCGAGGTCAGTTTATTCAAACTGGGAACGGCATGCTAGTTGCTGCCGAGCCCTGATTTCGTATATGACCGATGAGTCATCGGCGATGACCCATACGCTACTTATGAGTCATAAGTTATGACTGCAAATGGAGAAACAAAGCATATCTAGAAAAAAATTTTGTGTTACATAAATAACACAATCTTTATGTCGACTATACATCAGACAGATAATAAAACAAAAACTTGATATTGTTTAAAACAAAACGGATTCGCTCTGAAACCCCTTCCCCCAAAAAACCGAATGAAAATCAGCGTTCAATCGTGGAACATACCTGACGGCGTTTTGCCGTTTTCGCTGAACTTTACTACTTTGAAGTTGTGCATTTTGCGCCTTCATGTACGATTTCCGCCGAATGGCGTGATTATTAAGGGGCGTCATTTTTTCGTCATCGAGGCGCGGCGAAAATGCATCGGGCGCGGCGCGCCTGCGCGTCGTCGACCGCCTGGTAGATTTTCGCACCGAGTTGTTCGAGTTACGATTAATGCCTTGCCGCGTTTTAGCCACCCACTGGTCTTTTGCGCGTGCCGCCGAGTCCATGCGAGTGAATAAGTCATGTAGCGTATTTTCACGATCCGTGCGGGGTTTTCCATGCCTCGTGTATTTTTGGGTGACGAGTTCTTCTTCCAAGTCAATCCAATTGTCCGAAGAACTAAAATAGACTAAATGTTATAAACCAAAACACAATACGGGCATGCAATTTGAATTCATTATCACTCTCATGGTACTGAAATTTCCTAATAGTTTCGTGGAACTTTTTTCGTTTTTTAGGCAGGAGATATCTCTCGGAATTTTCGCTGGTCCATTATTTCATTTCATTTGACGTTTTCTTTTAAAAGTTTATTTTCAAATTATACATTTTTGAAGATAAATCTTTAAAATGGTCAGTCGGTTAACTGTATATGATGAGATCTGAGTTCCATATGAGATGTCGCCATAACATATGGCCCATATGTTATGATATGGGCCATATGATATGGCTGATTACATTCGTTCATATAAAATTCTGTATGACAATTTTACTGTTAAATGGTGCCATTCATTCAAAATAGTGCCATTCATTCAAAATAGTGCCATTCATTCAAAATAGTGCTGACTAATAGTGCTGACTCGCACTAAAGTCTTTACTTTTGGCTAATCAAAAAAAAACTCCCTATGATGCTCCAGAAACCGACATAGAACCGATGTTTGACGGAACCATATATATTAATCCTTAATCGGTTTCTTCCTTGATAATAACACTGTATAAAAATTGTATGTCTATGATGGCGTGTACTTGTACATATTTTTATATCATTTTTAATTTCAGTTTATTGACCATACGGGTTTTGAAAGGCTAAACTGGTAAATGAAACTATCGGCTTGATGTAACGTTTTCAGGGTTGCGGAAAAGCTTTAGTAAAACGTGAAAAACGGCAAATGAAATGTGAATTTACCATCTTGATGTAGGTACTTTGTAGCTCGGCACATAATGCCTAACTGCGCCAACACGTCTTAAGCCCCTTTTCCTGCGCTTTGCGGGCATGTTCTAAAAAACAGACAATATCAGGGCTATATATATTTTTGAAAAGAGAGAAAATTAATAAGATACATATATAAACGTTAGCCACGTTCCAAAGTGCCATGACCCATGGTATGTGCGATACATGCACATGTGACATGTGAAATAATCACAATTTGTTAAGTAACAGTGAAAAAGTGCCAAAAATCGTAAGTAATTGTTTAACACTAATATTTCTTGACAACGATACTAATGAAAAATATCAGTTTTGTAGCTACAATCTGGAATTTTGGTGATAAGGTTTATTAATAACTTAATAATTGAAAAAAAAAGTCTAAACTCTACTTTATCCACTTAGTAGTAACAGCTATTGTTGATGAAACCCCGCTGGGCCCGTTATTGGGTGTTACACTTTTCAAATTCCTCACATAAATTCCTGATAAATGCGGTGATGAGTCATTTTCATCCCACACGCATGTGAAGTAAATTAGTTTATAAGGAGAATTTGTCAAGAAGATGGTGCTTTTGAATAATTTAAAAAAAAATAAGGAGAATTTGAAGAAACATTTCATGAAAAATGTTCTTTATAATTATCAATTTGATTATCAGCATGATGATACTTAAGGAAATGTTTACAAAGCGAAAATTGAAGTCCGTTACTAGGGACCATGTTCTGGTAAAAATCCATAATGGGAAATCCATAATGGACAATTGTATGAACGTTTTCTCCGAAAGACCAGGGTGCCCAAAACTTTGAAAACCTTTAGTGCACCAATTCAATTGGTGCCAAAATTTTGTATAAATGGATCGTAATCCATAATACTAGCGTTTGCTGGATTTCTAAAATAATATTTGATGTCCATTTAAAAATAGGATTAGTTCATATTGATGTTTCATTTTAAAACTGTAGAGAACTGGGCCAATCGGATGGCGCAGAAGTTTAACAATGTGTTAAATATATTAGTATAGTCTATTATTCTCTATATTCGATACGAATTCATTTTTCTTCTCTTGATCCCATGGTCCTCCTCTTGGCCTTTCCAAAAATATATTCTCGACTGAACTTTTAATGATGACTCATCCCGCGGGCAGACCAATATAGTGAGTTTTATGAATCATCACTGATTGTTCACTTATCCAGATAATGTTCCACTTAAAAAAACAAAATTATCTAAATAGGTACGTTGTAATCAGTACTTTCCAGATGTTTCACAAGATTCGGACATTTTCGATGGTGTCTTTACGTAAAAAATAAATTTTATTTCTTATTTTCCCAACTCATATTTTCATTTTAAAATGTTTTCTCTGAAAAACCCCGGGACCTAAATCATTTGAAGAGTTTTCAATATGTCAGTTACCAAATCACCCACTTCACCTGAAATGGTTTAGAAAAGCGCCACAAATCATAAGCCATCAATGATATCTCACAAATCAGATCTACGATATAAAACCTCGAAATTTCGGAAAAAAAAGAACCTTATTAACGTTTACAAACATTATTAACTTCAAATATTTTAAATCGACCGGCAACGTTGTATGTACTCTAAATAATTAAGCTGACTGAACGGAGAAAATCCATGGCCATAAACAAAAGAAGAAACAGCATACAAAAGTTCCGTTCGGCTCAATTGTCACTTTATTCAGCACTTTAAATAAGAAATTTTGATTAAATACTCAACGGAATATAATTATGGAATGTTAGACTCACCAAATAGGGGTACTAATTTAGTACTTTTTTTAGATAAATTTTATTTTGCATTATACATAATGACAGTAAAGTGTGTTAATTGAAAAGTTATCTTCAAAAAGTAAAAAAAGAGCTAGCGCCTTATAAGTTATTGTAGCATGCTATAGGTAAGCTGTCCACGGTCAAAAACAAAAACAATTTTTTTAGCAGTTTTTTGAGCAAACCGGTTTTACCGTAATTTATCGGTGAAAGGTAATCTAGTAATGAAAATACCGGTTTAACATGTTCTAGGTCCAGACCCCGTACCGTGGACAGCCTAGCTATAGGCTAGGCAAAATAGACAGGCAAAATCTCGCAAAAGTTTTAATTTTCCAAAAAAAATTTTTTGGTGGTATCGGTAACTTTTTTTGTCAAATAACCACCTACGTAAGTTAACACGAAATACGTGAAGAAATTTCACATAAATTAACAAAAAAATAAAGGATCCTATAAAAAGGGACTTAGACAGGGTTATTTTCAAGGCTAGTTTCGATCTCTTTCTTAAAAAAAAGTAAATTTATTTCTCGGGTTTCACTCAAGAGATATAAAAATATTTGAACAAATCTTCATTCACAGGCGTCATTTGGATATTAACATGTTGGATCGTAAATCTCGCGATCTTTCTTCAGCGACAAAAGAATTAAAACGGCATTTCAATGGTTTTTCAACATCTTGATATGAATGCAGTGAAAAACTGATACATGTAAATGTATGCAAATAAAAAAGAAGACAAAAATGTTTGTTTACGGCAGATAGAAATTCACTATTTTAACAAAGAAACTGGGCACTTGCTATAACGTAAGGATAATTCGGGTTCAAGGGAAAACTTCCAATAATGCATAGCAGCAATTTAATCGAAGTTACGCGAAATTGATATAAAAGTAATTCATTCGTTGCAGTAGGCGTTCATTTCATTGTAATTGCAACTATGCAATAATAAGTTTAATACACCCCTGCGCCGTTATCGGGTCAACATTATGAGGACAAATTTTGACCCGATAACGGCGCAGGGCGTAGGTGGAATGTCTGGAAAATTTTGATTGACAATTTTGACCCGATAATGGCACGAGCGGGAGTTTTCTAGAAGGTCTCATATGTCTATGTTTTTATTTCATATCCTACCTATTTGAACTCCTATTTGAACTCCTATTTGAATATTTATAAAAATAGTATATAATATATACCGTACCTTTCGTCAAAGCGGTTAGATCGCAAAATCGCCTAACGTTAGAAAATGAAAAAATTACTCGTTTTTCGCGCCCATCGCTGAGTTCTCATTGGCGGGCGCCCATCGCTGAGTGCTCATTGGCGGGCGCTTTCGCGGCTCGGCCAATGACAGGCCCCCCCTATTTCCCTTTAACACTATTCGTTGCGTATTTGCGACGAATCTTCCATGATCTAACCGTATCGAAGAAAGCTACGGTATATATAATAATACTGTACAAAAACAATGATTTATTGTTTTTGTACAGTATTATACGTCCATTGAACTAAAAAAAGACATTCTCAAAATATACGACGGTGCACCAAGTCATGACGTTAAACAGTTGTTTTGACCCGATAAAGGGTGACCCGATAACTGCGCAGGGGGTGTACTGTATAAAACATAGTATGTCAACCGAAGGTAGTTCTCATTACTATTTAACTCCCTCTAACCGATGCGCGCGCCTTGTTTATCGAATATTAGTCTGAAGATAGTAACGAATTTTAATAAAATAAAAACAAATCTACTAAAAAAAATTAACTGCTTCTTATGTTTTAATTTAATTCTAACTTATAAAAAACNTATTCGTTGCAGTAGGCGTTGATTTCATTGTAATTGCAACTATGCAACAATAAGTTTAATACACCCCTGCGCCGTTATCGGGTCAACATTTTGAGGACAAATTTTGAACCGATAACGACGTAGGGCGTAGGTGGAATATCTGGAAAATTTTGATTGACAATTTTGACCCGATAACGGCACGATCGGGAATTTTCTAAAAGGTCTCATATGTCTATGTTTTTATTTCATATCCTATTTGAACTTCTATTTGAATATTTATAAAAATAATATATTATTGTTTTCGTATTATACGTTCATTGAACTCAAAAAGAGATACTCAAAATATACGACGGTACACCAATAATGTCACAAGGTTAAACAGTTGTTTAAATAAAGCACAAAATTGTCCATTATTTTAGAAAAACTTGCCTTCAAAAATATTCTGAAAAATAGGGAAAAGATTGAAAAGTCTACATATTCAAACATTGATAAAAAAGGATTTTGACGTATTTTAATGACGAATTCTTTTTTGACCCGATAACGGGTCAGTGCGTAGGTGGGGTGGTTGAAAATTTTTGAGTCGAAATTTTGACCCGATAACGGCACAGGGAGTGTACTGTATGAAACATAGTATGTCCACCGAAGGTAGTTCTCATTACCATTTTATGTACAACTCGGAATCGGGGTTCGCAAACTGGAAATAAGCAGGTGTTATTTGCTAAATGGGTCAAATATCAATTTTTAAGTTGAACTAGGGCTGGAGAAACCGACATTTTAATTTAATCGGTAATAAACCGGTGATTTAGCCGCCGCGAGTCGGAGATATTAATCAAAAAATACGACATCTAATTGTATGTAAAATTTACTGACGCAGTCATGCGCAGCTGCGTTCAATTAATAATGTCTGATTACCGGTACAATACCGGTATAATCTATAATATTTTTTTTGTCTTGGAGAGGTTAGTTTTCCGGTCAAAGTTTCACCTGGTCCACCCCAGTGTTGTAAATTTGCGTAGGGTCATTAGGGCCTCAAAGTTCAACAAGTTAATTTTGGCTCAATTTTACATGGGGTGGTTCATTGGTGCTATAAATTTGCGTTTGGGCATAAGGGCGTTGTCTAACGCAATTTGTGAAAATTGAAGTTGTTGGGTTGGGGAATCCATTTTATAAAAAGTACCCGAACGCCCCAACGGCGTTCAGTTAGGTTGTTGGGTCAGGCGAATCATCTTTGTAAAATTACCCCCAAGCGAGTCTTTTTCATGAAAATACCCCAATGCCCCACGATGTTGGGTTGGCGCTGTGGCAAAAAATACAACAACGCTCCAATAGCGTAGGGTTGGCGTTGGGCACAACGCTAGTGGAAAACCCAACATCAAGTAGTATTGAATTATATGTTGTTCATTACGTAGATGAGCTTGAAACGTCACCCTTTCTCCTGTTTTTTTATTCTTTCTCAGTTCTTTTTTTTAATCGTAAACCTCTATTTAGTGGTCCTATATAAAACAAATCTGAATGAACGATTCACTTCCTATTTTTCGAAATAAAAATATTTTAGAATTATCAGTTTGAGAAATACAACTCGCGTCTTAAATACTCTTTAAATTAAGATCTTATTATTTTTTTTTTCATTGTAGGCGAAGAGAATGGTTCTAAAATAATGCGTTTGACCCGAATGTCTTAACCAGTCTCTTGGCATCTGACTGACACAATAATAAATACTTTCAAATCTACTTTCTGTTACATAAATCTGCATAAAAACTCTATTTGAAGATATTTTTAATTTCTATTGTAATACCGTAGATGTCTATCACCGTTCTCAATTGCGCAAAAAACAGTTAGGCGAGTCAAATTATAGTTACTGTAGACACTTAATAAATACAACGAAAGCTCGGTTAAAATAGAATTTTATTCTTTTGATTTTAAAATACAGACTGTTTTAATTCGATATAACTAAACGTTTAGATTTTCTCATTTCGTGTCTCGCCAAAAACGTGATTGACAGTCATCTGTACTAAAGTAGCACAAAAAAAAATTCAGACAACCTTTCAAAGATGTCAGAAGAATTCAACAGCGTGCAATGTATAAAACACTAGTTTAAGGAGGGGACATAACTTATGTCACATAAGTGTTGTGTACAAACAGAAATGGAAATAGTTAAAATTCCAGTAACTGGTATTACATTTAACCAGTAATCTCCATTATGGAGACTCGATTGGGATACTTTCATCATTACATGTATATAGAACGCGTCAATGTATAAAATATGATAATTTTAATGACATTTCATACGTCGACGAGTTGAGGAAAAGTTTTGCGTTTCTTTAACTCTCAGGGGGAAAGGAGTTTTTGCGAACCCGTAGGGAGAAAACGTGTGTAAATAAACACGCACTTCAAAAATTCACAATAATTCGCAATAATTCGAAAAACTGGTAATGTCAAGTTGTAGAGCTCGTCTAACTACGTCGATCTGACTATTCAGAAATTGATTTGGGCCCCCATGGCCCCCTAGAAAGCTGTTCGAAATCTCCAACCTACGCATAAAACACCATCAATCGAATTTTCTCGAAAAGTTGAGGGGCGGTCACCAATACCCGTTTTGCCCTACGGGGCCTCCTTAAATCGACGAAAAAACAAGTTGCGTGTCAATTTACACGCACTTCCCCCTGGGAGTTAAGCAGAATTATGTTTACCGAATTACTGCAAGCAATCATATCTGCACTGCTAAATCTGTCGGACATATGGCGTGGTGGAGGGCATATGTTCATTATTTTTGGAAAATGTATTCCACATTCAAAAACAAGATGAAGAGGACTTTAACCCACAAGCACAACCCTGAAATTTGTCCGGCTTCGGTTTTGAAACCGCCATTATGGCGTTTAGGTTTTACTAAAGGATACAACAGTGAAAACGAACATAGACTAAGCTAGTAAGAATCCTGAGAACAAAAAATCAAATTCAAATCTATTTTAGTAATCAAAATTACGTAATCATTCATTGAAAAATAGGCTATTTTCCATAAATAACGTTCACGTTTATGTTTTTTGTCTGTGAAATTTTTCGAAAATTGTTTTTTTTTTAACACGTAAATTAAGAAAAACGTGTTAGAAAAATTCCGTGTTAAAAAAGTTTCTCCCCCAAAAATTGGTATCGCGATATGTCAGAGAAAGATTTTTCAAATAATAAGTTATCCCAAGAGATCGTTTTTGGTAAATAATTACAAAAACAAAATCAGAAAAACCTTCCCATGGGAAAAGGACGATGCCTAAAAAGTTTCATGCTCTAAAGTTTGACAAAGTTAATAGCGACTACATGTGCGGTGACTCGTTTATTTTTAGGCAGTTCTCAAACTTACAGTTTATTATTCTCGAATAATAATCGGGAATTCATTTGCTCATTTCAGTTTTTAGGGAATACTTTAAAAACACAATCAGTTAACCGTGCCTTCGATGGGCACAATTGGCCCTTTGTTCATTATGTTCACCAGTAATTCGAAAACGTGAACTGAAAACCTCAATTAATTTTTAGACGTTTTGAACCGCTTTCATCATTTATCGTCGATATGTAAAATTGTCACTTAACTCACAGGGGGAAGTGCGTGTAAATAGACACACAACTGGTTTTTTCGTCGATTTAAGGCATATGGAGGCCCCGTAGGGTAAAACGGGTATTGGTGACCCCCCTCAACTTTTCGAGAAAATTCGATTGACGGTGTTTTTTTGCGTAGGTTGGAGATTTCAAATATCTCTCTAGGGCCCCTGGCGGCCCAAATCAATTTCTGAATAGTCAGATCGACGTAGTTTGACAAGCTCTACAACTTGGCTTTACCAGTTTTTTGAATTATTGCGAATTATTCTGAATTTTTTAAGTGCGTGTTTATTTACACGCATTTTGCCCCTACGGGTTCCCAAAAACTCTTTTCCCTGAGAGTTAAAAAAGCTTATTTGTATTTATTGGAGAGACACTCAGTTATATCTATTAGGGGCGTAAAGGTTCGATATATTAAATTTAAGATCACGGTATAATGCGTGTGAATTAACATATATAATTTTTGCACAGAAACAAAAATATATTTAATTGTGTACAGGGACTATCGGTTATAAGGTTAAGGTCTAAAAACTGGTTTATGTTTAAGAATTTCTTGTTGTGTTATCAAAAATTATTTTCTCTTAAACTCTTTCTTAAAAACTTGAGGTGTTACCACATTTTGCGAAAAGATGGACTTAATATGACGGACGCTACATATGCTACTAAGCCTTCACTTAGGGATGTCATGGACTGCACTTCGTCGGACTGCAATCCGAAGTGTAATGCAGTCCGAACAAAAGTTCAAACTAAAAATGAACTTTTTTTTAACTTTTGATACTTTAAAGGACGAACTGCTCTTTTAACCGGAAAAATATTTGCGGCTCATTCAGTCCGTGTTTGGTCTTTTCGGCCTATGTTTCTTTCTCAATTTTATTTTTTGTTTTGGTTATTTTCACGAAAATAGCCGAATAGACGCGGGAAAAGTAGTTAACTGAATATTCTATACACGCATTTTATCTCGATTTATATATTTTCAACGAAAAATTGTTCGCAGTAAAATCAACTCTGGATGATTCTCGTTTTGCTTTCGAAAATACAAATACACCAGGCGGTATGCCAAAATATTGCACTCCTACAGATTTAAAAGCCACTAACTTTATATAAAGATTATGGCGTTGTTTCGTATTTTGGTATACTTTTGCAGACTATAATTATATTATTCAAAAAATTTTCAAACCCGGCATGTATAGGAGGTGTGCTTATATCATAAAAGCACACCTCCTAAACATAACACGCGTTTCACTTCAAACCAAACTGAGTAGGTTATATAAAACAAAGGAGGCGGCAATCGTAGTAAGCAAAACCAAAGCAGCCAATCAGAACCGCCAATCAGCTTTTTTTTTTGTTTCATTGCCGCCTCCATTTTTTTATATAACCTACTCAGTTTAGTTTGAAGTGAAACGCGTGTTATAAGTTATTATTATATGATATAACTTATATGGTAAAGCCCAAAAAATGACTTAGCCCTATAAAACACAANAAACTACGTCGATCTAATTATTCAGAAATTGATTTGGGCCACCAGGGCCCCCTTGAGAGCTGTTTGAAATCTCCAACCTACGCAAAAAAAACACCGTCAATCGAATTTTATCGAAAAGTTGAGGGGGGGTCACCAATACCCGTTTTGCTCTACGGGGCCTCCATATGCCTTAAATCGACGAAAAAACCCAGTTCCGTGTCTATTTACACGTACTTTCCCCTGTGAGTTAACTTCAATTTGCGTCGAAAATGACGTACGTCGACAAAAATTAAACCTACGTCGACGCAAATTGAAGTTAAAAACGCGTTAAGTGTTGTGTTCAAACAGAAATGGAAATAGTTAAACTTCCTATTAACCCGTAATCTCCATCATGGAGACTCGATTGGGATACTTTTATCATTACATGTATATAGAACGCGTCAATGTTACATTGACAATGTATTAAATATGATAATTTTAAGGACCGGTCAGTCATGATGTTTACAAACTGCACGTTCGGGGAAAACGCTATAAAATCCTTAATGACATTTTATACGTCGACGAGTTGGGGAAAAGTTTTGCGTTTCTTTAACTATCAGGGGAAGGAGTTTTTGCGAACCCGTAGGTGGAAAATGTATGTAAATAAACACGCACTTCAAAAATTCACAATAATTCGCAATAATTAAAAATCAAACTACGTCGATCTGACTATTCAGAAATTAATTTGGGCCACCAAGGCCCCCTAGAGAGCTGTTTGAAATCTCCGACCTACGCAAAAAAAAACAAAGTGAAAAAAGGGAGTTAGGCAGAATTATGTTTAGCGAATTACTACAAACAATCATATGTGCACTGCTAAATCTGTCGGACATATGGCGTGGTTGAGGGCATATGTTCATTATTTTTGGAAAATGTATTCCACATTCAAAAACTAGATGAAGAGGACTTTAACCCACAAGCACAACCCTGAACTTTGTCCGGCTTCGGTTTTGAAACCGCCTTTATTGCGTCCTTAGGCTTTACTAAAATATACAACACTGAAAACGAACATAGAATAAGCGAGTAAGAATCCCGAGAACAAAAATCAAATTCAATTTTATTTTAGTAATCAAAATTACGTAATCATTCATTGAAAAAGAGGCTATTTTCCATAAATAACGTTCACGTTTATGTTTTTTGTCTGTGATTTTTTTAGAAAATCGTTTTTTACACGTTAATTAAGAAATTGGTATCGCGGTATTTCAGAGAAAGATTTTTCAAATAATAAGTTATCCCAAGAGATCGTTTTTGGTAAATAATTAAAAAAAAATCAGAAAAACCTTCCCATGGGAAAAGCACGATGCCTAAAAAGTTTCATGCTCTAAAATTTGACAAAGATAATAGCGACTACATGTGCGATAACGCGTTTATTTTTAGGCAGTTCTCAAACTTACAATTTATTATTGTCGAATAATGATTGGGAATGCATTTTGCTTATTTCAGTTTTTAGGGAATACTTTAAAACCACAATCAGTTAACCGTGCCGTCGATTGGCACAATTCGCCTTTTGTTCATTATATTCACCAATAATTCGAAAACGTGAACTGAAAACCTCAATTAATTTTTAGACGTTTTGAGCCGCTTTCAACATTTATCGTCGATATGTAAAATTGTCACTTAAAAAAGCTTATTTGTATTTATTGGAGAGACACTCCGTTATACCTATTAGGGGCGTAAAGCTTCAATACACCCCCTGCGCAGTTATCTTTCCGGCAGTTATCTTTCCGCTCAGCCCCGTCGGTGCAGTTATCTTTCCGCTTTTTCGCAAAATTTTTTCCAGTTAATCCGCCTACACACTGCGCAGTTATCTTTCCGCCCGAAATATTTTGCGGGTAAAACGCCAGAATTTTTTTTAATTGTAAGATAACGGATTGTTAGCGAAATTTTTGACAATACATTGTCATACAGCTACAAATAATAAGAAATAAGAAAAAAATGAACATAAAAATTCCTCACTTAAATACAACTGTAAGATACAGGCTTAGTGCGTGGGCAATGATGCTATGGTTTAAACGATATGGTTTGACCTTTTTACTACAGGTTCCCGACCTGGAGGGAAAATGGCCGAATAAACCCCCATAGAGGCATATACTAAAAGTGGCCGTCTTTTGTTTTTCCCGTTATTTTTCACTTTTTTAGCATGAAAAAAAATTCCCGGATTATTGCCAACCCATTACGTCGTTATATTACAATAATGTTTTAATGAGCAAGCTTGTTCTATATTAAACGCTCGAAGCCTTGGCCATTTCGTCACAATGTGAAATAATAAGCATTTTCGTAGCCACCAATAAATGATAAGAAAATTTATTCTTTTTTTGGCATTTTATCTCTTATTTTTCTGTTTAGTAGCTCATTTTCGCATTTTTGCGCTTAGAAATTTGAAAGAATCTAGAACGGCCCCGTAGGTGCAGTTATCTTTCCGCACTTACAAATTTCAGACAAATCGCCTACACATTGTGCACTTATCTTCCCGACGGTGCAGTTATCTTTCCGCTTTTTGAAAAATTTGGTGGAAAGATAACTGCGCAGGGGGTGTATATTAAATTTAAGATCACGGTGTAATGCGTGTGAATTAACATACATAATTTTTTGCACATAAAAAAAAGTATATATTTAATTGTGTACATTAGGCTGCCCACAAACTTCGGGTTTAGGAGTACCAAAAACGATATTGAAAATCGGAAAAGTACATTTTGTAGCTTTCGGGAAAAAAATTTTTGAAAAAAAAATCTATCGGTTATAAGGTCAAAGTCTAAAAACTGGCTGATGTTTAAGAATCTCTTGTGTTTTCAAAAATTATTTTAAATAAATCCAAAAGTTTCGATTTCAACTCTTTCTTAAAAACTTGAGGTGTTACCATATTTTGCGAAAAGATGGACTTAATATGACGGACGCTACATATGCTACTAAGCCTTCACTTAGGGATGTCATGGACTGCACTTCGTCGGACTGCAATCCGAAGTGTAGTGTAGTCCGAACAAAAGTTCAAACTAAAATGAACTTTTTTTGGAACTTTTGATACTTTAAAGGACGGAGTGCTCTTTTAACCGGAAAAAAAAATATTTGCGGCTCATTCAGTCCGTGCGTGGTCTTTTCGGCCTATGTTTCTTTTCTCAATTTTATTTTTTTTGTTTTGGTTATTTTCACGAAAATAGCCGAATAGACGCGGGAAAAGTAGTTAACTGAATATTCTATACACGTATTTAATCTCGATTTATATATTTTCAACGAAAAATCGTTCGCAGTAAAATCAACTCTGGATGATTCTCTTTTTGCTTTCGAAAATACAAATACACCAGGAGGTATGCCAAAATATTGCACTCCTACAGATTTAAAAGCCACTACCTTTATATAAAGATTATGGTGTTGTTTCGTATTTTGGTATACTTTTGCAAACTATAATTATTCCAATAATTTTCAAACCCGGCATGTATAGGAGGTGTGCTTATATCATAAAAGCACACCTCCTATACATATAAGTTATACATGTATATATGTGTTAACTTACATATAAGTTATGTGTTATATATATGATATAACTTCTATGGTAAAGCCCAAAAAATGATTGAGCTCTATAAAACACAAACTCTCTGAAAGTGTTTAACTCTTTTTGATATTTGAAATATTTTGCTATAGCAAATTTTATCCAAAGTGGAACATTATAAATCTTTTTTTGACAAAATGTAATAAAAAGCGCCAAGACGTGATGATGCAGTCAAATCCAAGTCGATTTAAGATTGTGATAAAACGAACTATGTAACTTGGCTTATACATAATATAACCTATAGTCTATAGGCTATAGAGTTTAATTATTTATGCAGATAACACGTTTCTACATTAATAACATATAACATCAATCTTTGAAACCAAATTTGAAACCAAAATTGAAATTTATCCCAAATTAAGTACATATGCCATTATTGGACTTTTATTTTTAATTTGGGTAAATTACGACACAACCTATGGTACATGGGCTTACAGGTTGTGTAAATCGAAATACGAATTCGTATTATTTAACTCTTAAGCGACAGAATAATTTTTGTTAGAAATATGGTCGAATATTTTTTGCTAACAAACAAAGCAATATCGGCTATTAAGTCCAGTAAAATCTCTTTAACGGAAAATTAAAAAAAAACTGAAGGTTATTTACGTTTTAATAAAATAATCATTATTAATTTACATTTCCCAAAAAAAAAATCACGCCATAATTTTTATGACGATTTCGTTACAGGATATGGTCTCAATTAAAGTAATTAAAATAATTAAAGTTCAAGAAAAAATCAATTTAGGAAATAACTTGCGGTTAACAACTAGGATAATTGAGCAATGTTTTTTTTACATATTTACTCCAAAACACCTTTCTACATTAATAAGCTACATGGGCGAATTAAATTGACGCGGGTTGACCTAATCCATACGACCCAAAAGACGTTTTTTATTCGATTTGATTTCTCTAAATAAATCCTGGTTTAAATTTGGAAAATAAAAGACGAGCAGTCGCCTCCTTTGAATTTGAACATGTTCGCTATTAGAACTCAAAAATGTTCCAATATGTACTTGGTGAATTCCCGCTGGGAACATGAAAGGGCTTCGATTGTTATTTTACGACCAAAATCGTCACAAAACAGCGTAATTGCCATTATTACGGATGTTTATTGGCTTAAAGTTGTTGCGGCTTTTCCTGTTCAACTGAACAAAAGTTTTCAACTACACAAAGTTTACCCCAAGCTTTAAATTATTGAAAAGTCAAAAAAAAAATTGACAAAGTACATGTGTAGTTTCTTGAGTCAGAAAAACTGTAGGTAATTCCCTGACCAAGAATTAATGTGAGATTCGCTATATGGACATAAAACGGTTGTTAACCCGTCACCCTATCGCACCGACAAATAGAGCAATATGTGACCTTCACAAAAAGTGCGCATATACGGTGCCGGGTTTAAGTAAAATGGGCTTTTTTCTCCAACTCTAAATAACTCCGAACTAAAAACACTAATTTTTGATACACATAAAAGACCGTATTATTTTTCATTAGTCGATTTTTTTGTCTCAAATGAGTGGAACTTTTTTTTTCTAATTCGAAATACAGAGGGGGTGCTGAATAAGGGTCGCTAGTTGCTATATAAGGGTCGGTAGTGCTAATTAAGGGTCGCTTTTTACGATAAAAATATTATTGCTCCAAATAAGGGTCCTGATTTTAACGTTCTTTCCCAAGAGCATTTTTACTAGTTTTTGCTCCGTTTATGGATATAATAATTTCAAATTGTATTCAAGACAAATTTAATTTTAAAATTGATAAAATCATACATAAGACGAAAAAGTGAAAATTACGTCAAGTTACAAAACTTGCGTAACACTGGGTGTGCTTAATAAGGGCCAGTGTGCCTAATAAGGGTCGTTTTTCAAAAATCGTTAATCGACCCTTAATACGCTCCTGCCCTGTACAGACCCGACCTTCTTGATGTGTATATTGCGTTTCCGAAAAACGTGCAGATCAGGGCAGTCGGTCATAAGGGTAATTTTTTCTGTTTTGCCCAAACTGGTTAGATTTTCGGATTCCAACGGGTCGAGGCAAAATTTAGGAAAATGCATTTTTATTTAGATTATTTAAAATTTAACATTTGGTAGTCTTGGCTGTCTCGTAAATTTTCCTGAAAAAGTGACATCAAGGCAGTCGTGCACATTCGATGAATTTTCTCTTTAAAAGATAATATAACTTAAACCAAAATTAAGCGAGCATTTTCGAGCCTACTTATCTATTAAAAACTGTTAATAATTATATTATATAAGATGTGACCAGAAAAATACGAAATTCGGTAACAGAATTTAATATTTGAATAAGTCAAATTGCAAAATATTGATTCTCCTTCCAGCCCATTTTTTCAAAAGCGAACCTATTCGTGCTAAATCTCGAGAGTCTATCAGGACAACTCTTTGTCCCGATTTTTACCGGTCCTATACAACCTACCGGTTAGCGGACATTATACCGAAATTTTAAATCTGAACTTTTCAAAAAGTTGTGGTCAGCGATTTCCGTTTTTCTCTCTGAGGTTTCCTTATACGGTATACAGGGGAAGCGCCAAGTAAGGGTACGTTTTTCGAAACCTAACCTTACTTGACGTTCCTACCCTTACTTGTCGCTCTCCCTGTAAATATACCTTATATGGATAACACGAATTGTGTGCATATATGCACACAGTTGCTGCAGACAGTTAACACATATTTTTGTACCATGAATATTAAAACATAAATAATAAATGATATTGATTTATTTACACCAAAACTTTTCTCACTATTTTATGTGAACTATTTTTATGAAAGATTAATAAATGCCGTCTTGCCTCCTATAAAAGGCGGACTATAGTATAGTATAAAAAAAAACCAACCTGGACAAGGCTTCATGAATTTTGACTTTCGGCGGCTTGACGGGCTGTAAATCACGTTCTCTCATTTTCTCTGCCATGGATTTGATCAAAATGGTTTTGACTTTCTGAATATTGTTTTGTTGTCGTTTTTTGGTCGAGGTTGTCCGTCGATCTCGGGGCACAATATCTGCTCTTCTCGCACAATTATCTCCATCTCCCTCCATAATAATTGTAAAAAGAGATCGCTCAGCAAAAAAAAAACTTTTTTTTTTATTTCAATTGTTCTTATATCTAAATATACATTCTCCAATCTCGAGATACTATAAAGGATTATAAGTCACACGGTAAAAACGAAATATATATATAGATAAGTATCAGAGGCTTATTTTACATTATGTTNGCAGACAGTTAACACATATTTTTGTACCATGAATATTAAAACATAAATAATAAATGATATTGATTTATTTACACCAAAACTTTTCTTACTATTTTATACGAACTATTTGTATGAAAGATTAATAAATTCCGTCTTGCCTCCTTTAAGAGGCGGACTATAGTATAGAAAAAAAACCAACCTGGACAAGGCTTCATGAATTTTGACTTTCGGCGGCTTGACAGGCTGTAAATCACGTTCTCTCATTTTCTCTGCCATGGATTTGATCAAAATGGTTTTGACTTTCTGAATATCGTTTTGTTGTCGTTTTTTGGTCGAGGTTGTCCGTCGATCTCGGGGCACAATATCTGCTCTTCTCGCACAATTATCTCCATCTCCCTCCATAATAATTGTAAAAAGAGATCGCTCAGCAAAAAAAAACTTTTTTTATTTCAATTGTTCTTATATCTAAATATACATTCTCCAATCTCGAGATACTATAAAGGATTACAAGTCACACGGTAAAAACGAAATATATATTGCTAAGTATCAGAGGCTTATGTTACATAATTGTGTTACTGTCGGACTTTTCCCAGAGTCTGGTTAACGTAGAAACATTTATTATAATCAATTTCCTAATGAAAAATCGCTGTAAAAGTGTGTTTACTGGTAGGTCAATGAAAAAAATTCTCACATAAAAATTTTAAGACCAATTCCGAGCTATAAAACTCCGGTTTCCGAATACTTATTGGTAATAAACCTCCAATAATCGGATTTAAATCGTCCCAATTGAGTATATTCCAATTATTTATTGGCCGATTTCTTATCCGTATTTATACCGTTGCGTCAAATAATGGTGCAAAAACGTGAACGAGTTAACGTCAATTAAAATCACGTAGACGAAAAACTTAAAAAAAAACGTCAAAAAGTAATCGATGAATGTATTAATCGGTTGACTCAGAAGAATGAACAAAATTCACAGATTATTCCAAAGCATTTTTGATTATTTAGCAATAATTTCATGTACGGTAATAATCGATTAATAAACGAAATATATAAGTTTAAAATACTCAAAAATGGCCCCAAATTGATCAGAGATAAACATTTTAAACAGATGCGCGTAAAACGATTCGGGTATAAATTTATATAACGTATATGCCAGGTTCAAATTGAGACACACTTTAAGTGTCTCAAACAAATTAAAGCCTAAAATAGTACTCTAAAGTAGTTTTCTGAACTCAAACCAACTTTGCAAAAGCCAGATGTCTGGGTAGTAGAGATTTGGAATATGTCGTTTTGGAATATATTTCAAAACGTGCGTGTTTTGGGAAAGGGTGCCCACTAAAAATAAAATTTCAACTTGTTGTTTAGTGGACAACCCGTTTTCGAAAACACCTTTGTTTCAAATCACCCGTTTTTCAAAAACGACATATTCCAAATCTATACTAACCCAGATGTCTTAGCCTATGATTTTGATATGGTAAATTACCCCCCAATCAAATCACTTGCTTCCGAATCGTAAATGCTTATGTCATCATGACGAAAATTAGATGATAAAACATTTTTTTCTCTCACATACACCACACACAGGAATCAATAAAAATTATGACCGAGAATTGGTGACTAATACACTTCCCCAACGGCATGGTATAACAAGTTTATCCAATAATTATATCCCGGTGATTTCACAAAATTTTGCAATGAAAAACAGGGTTTTCTCTCGAAGTTGATAAATGGAACATAAATATATTATATGAGTCATATGATCATATAATATGACTCTATTTTGAATAAAAATTTTTGATTTTATCATTTCACTTTTATGAATTTCATAATCAATACATAAAGAAAAATGCGCAATAAGTGCGTTTGAATCCCTGGCGTGACCAAACCGCCACGAATCGTGTTCAAGGGTTAAATTACAAAACATTTGTAAATTATAATATAATTAGATATATATTTTATGTCAATTTGATCAGACATTTTAGCCCATTAACCTTTCTCTCATTTTTTTATTTGATTTATTTTTATATCGCGTTTAGTTGATCGTAAAATCCCGATTCCCTGATTGGCCCAAATTGAACTGATCTTGCAGTAATTTTGTCTGTAACAAAAAAAACACTCGAAATGTTCTCAACGAAAAAACAAATATTAAGAAAGCGGAGACCCGCGGCGATCACTTCAAGAAACAAAAGAAATGAATATTGAAATCGTAGACCGAACGAGATAATCATTATTTAGAATAAGACGTTTGAGTCATACTGAATATAAGCCAATCAAGTTCGTCTTTTTTCCCAAATTTTAAAAGTCTTGATTCATAATTAGTAAATCTGTCTGCAGAAAAACAATTTATACTCTCAAATTGAGTGTCTCAATTGTCTTTCATTGAAATTTCAATCAAGTATAGAATTACACAACCTACATAAGTAAGTTAACAAAATTAAGTGCACAAAGCTGTTAACTTACTTGAAGATTGTTAACGTACTTGATTAGTGTGTGGCAACAACATGTTGGCGGAAGTGTTTGAAAACGTTGAAAAAACAGTTAACTTACTCGAACATACATTTTGTTAACTTATTTAGTGGTAACTTACGTAGGTAGGTGGTGTATAATAAATCAATTAAATTCGAATTAAATATGGGCCATATGATATGGGCTATTATAATTTTAATTCGAATTTAATTGATTTATTATACAACACCTACCTAAGTAAGTTACCACTAAATAAGTTAACAAAATGTTTGTTCGAGTAAGTTAACAGTTTTTTTTACGTTTTCAAACACTTCCGCCAACATATTGTTGCAACAAACTAATCAAGTAAGTTACCAGTCTTCACGTAAGTTAACAGCTTTGTGCACTTAATTTTGTGCACTTAATTTTGTGCACTTAATTATATGATATGGGCCATATGTTATGGACCGTAGCCTAATGGCCAATGTTGGAAGCGTTGGCTCATAAGTTATGGGCCTGATGGTATATTGAATGTCTCATATTTGAAATTCAGGTTCGGTTCTAGGTCGCCGAATATCACTAATTTTTGTGCCTTTGAAACGGTAATTTGAGGATGTCGAATTTATTCTAATTTTCAATTTTCCACATTTTTTGATTATGGTTTGGTTGTTTCACAATTAATCGATGAAGAACTGATTAGAGCGAAATTGATGTCAAGATTCATCCTCAGATATGGCCAATTAGTTGAATGAATATTCGTTGCGGAATTCAATTCTGACACAAATAACGATGAGAAGATTAAAAATTTTATATTTTAACCCATAAACTGGCTCTTTGTTTCTGTATTTTTATTGGTTCATTCGAATGCGGGTAATATTTTGATAACATTTCCCAACGCAAAAAGACGAACGGCTGCGCATGGAATTCGCATGGAAGCGGCTGCGCATGGAATTCGTTTCCGAACCGCCACGTTTATGATATATTCCGATATCGGCACGAGTAAAAATTCTAAAATTGGCGCACTGGACGCCATGAAAATCGAAGATTTCGGACAATTAGGTTTCTAGATTTCGCAATTTAAGCCTTGACGGGCCCTAAACGGTCGTGACCTTGAGTTAACTTTCCGTAGGCCTTTCTTATAATTAAAGTTAACTTTAACATGGCCTGGTTGGATGTATAGCTGGGTAGCAAAAAAAAAGCAAATTCTGTCAATTTGTGTATTTTTGACGGGTTATTTTACCTGATGCTTGTTTCGTTTCGGTATGTGATTTGGCTGGGACTTTTTTCATACATTTCTCTGATTTAAAATTACATCGCTCACCGTCCAGGAATATCTTTCTGAAATTTTGTGACCATTGGTGTCATTATCCCTTTTGAGATCAACACAGAAAAAAAACAATCACGTCATTGTGGATGGAAATTGAACACTTGGAAATAAATTAAATGTTGGCTTACTGATTATGGTCGCACAGTTCGTCATCATCGTCGACGGCAACTTGAGCCTTAGAGGATGGTTCAAGTAACACAGATAATCCCGGGAAAAGAAACGGACCAAAAATCCTAGTATCATTATACTACAATGACTAACAATCCCGGGTGAGTCAAAAATCTATGGAGTACATTGTTCCAAATTGACTCCCCTATTAATGTTCTAATTTCAAAATTATACCCGTACAATCTAGAAACGCTCGGTCGGTTTTCATGAAGCTCAATCGGTATTTAGCGACGTTAACTCTCAGGAGGAAGGAGTTTTTTGGAACCCGTAGGGGGAAATGTGTGTATATATACACACACCTGAAAAAATCACAATAATTCAAAAAACTGGTAAAGCCAAGTTGTAGAGCTCGTCAAACTACGTCGATCTGACTATTCAGAAATTGATTTGGGCCACCAGGGCCCCTAGAGAGCTGTTTGAAATCTTCAACCTACGCAAAAAATAACACCGCCAATCGAATTTTCTGGAAAAGTTGAGGGGGGGGTCACCAATACCCGTTTTGACCTACGGGGCCTCCATATGCCTTAAATCGACGAAAAAAGAAGTTGTGTGTATATATACACACACTTCCCCTGGGAGTTAAATTAGTACCATTGGTAGCGATAACTCGGACGATACAACTGAAGGCTCAAGTGCAATATGATAAAATTAATGCCCGTATTGGGTTCTTTCGGGACACTCTAGTGTAGTTAACGAATTTGCAAAAGTGCTAAAGTCATTGGTCACATTAAAAAGTAATAATCGACGGTCTAATGATGTTATAAATTATTGATGCCTAGTTGAACCTTATTTAAGCGCTTTGATTTGAGAATCGAGACTGCGATTTTGAACACTTTCTGCATCATCCTGAATAATTTATCAGTTCGAATTTATTATTAATGAACGCCGATTTTCATTTGTTTTACCTTCGAAGATATCCGCCGAATGAATGCAGCAATCGAACGTCCACTTCTTTCACGTATCTGTAAAGTTACGTTAAGAGTTAAAAGTCGGAAAATAAGTTTGTAAAGTTACGTCGCAATCTTAACAGTAATCCGCATCAAGTTTTATATAACAGTCATGCGCATCTGGGGTAGCTAGCTACCCACTTAAAAATGTAACGCACCATACCATATTTTATAGAAGCCCTAACTTTCTTCTCTTACGGGGGTAATTTGCAACCTTAACCGATTTAACTCGCGTTCTCTAGGGACGCAAACGTATCGACATTTTTAATACTTTGTCTAAAAGTCTCACAAAAATTATCTAGATAACTACTTGACGGATTAATTTCTAACAAACACGGAAAGATAAGTGCAAAAGTTTATTGTTATATTTTTTAAACTCTAGATGTACCCTCTCCAGATTTTTAAAAACCTCTAGATGTGCACCTTTTTCTGACCAATTTTGTTCAAATGTGCACGTGGATCCAGGGTTGCAAAAATCGACAAACGGCGTTTGTCGACACACGTCGTTTGCCGACAAACCAAACCAAACGAAAACGTCGGCTAACGACGACTGACGACAAACGCTATGAACTCGTTTTTTTTTCCTAGATCTGCATTTTTGAACCCTCTTTTCAAAAAATCTCTAAGATGTTCACTTTTTATATAATTTTTGTACATAAATAGGTTACAAATGTACATATTTATAATTTTGGCTAAAAAGACGTACTAAAAATGGGTAGCTAGCGACTCAATGTGCGCATGACGGGTATGACTAATTGTTTAAAAATTTTACACGCCTAAAAGGTTATCGTTCTGTATAACGGATTTTAATTTCGGCTTTATTACCGTACACATGATGCGCAGTTATCAGTCCGAAGCTTTGGATTACTTTGCAAGGTGATATCAGCAAGCATTTTCCCGAATGTGAACTGGGTACCCTGTGTAATAAAACCATAATCATGCGCTAAGTCTCAGCAGTTATGTTTGGCGTTCTTATAATTACAATGATAATGTTAAAGTTTGGGAGCGAGTCCTGCAAAACTTTTACGAATTTTCGCCTTGGAGTTAAAGGCTTTGACTGTCGGTTTTTTCAAGCTTGCGGGTGAACATTATATTATAACAAGCATTGTCCGCATAAAACCTTAATTGTCTCGTGATGCCAATTTTGATTGGCCGCTTTACCATTGCAACGCGAAAAACAAATAACAATTTCTTTCTTTTTTATTAAGCGGACAATTAAGGTGTGCTTGGCGCTTCCAACCTAATATTATAACTACACATAGTAAATTATTATTAATTATATTATTAATAATAAGACGTACAAAGTGATTACCTTATCATATTGAGGTAAGATGCTGTCTCTACTCATCTATTGGTGCTCAATGTGAAGCGTTGTATGTCCATAAACTCATCACGGATTTTGAATATACCAACCTTACCATATTTTTGCGAATCTCAGTCTGAAATAAAAACAAAAATTCGTCATTTTTTTTTCTGCCAAGCGGTGCTCAAAAAACATCCTTTTGGGATAATCAATGACGTTTATCGTCTGCCGAAAGCGCCTTTTGTTGGATTATTTGTAATTTGAATTTATTTTTGGCCTTTTTGTTTTAAAAAATCTGAATTTGAACATTAATATTTTATATCTATTGAAATCAATGAATATTATAATATTTATTAATGTCTCAACATATTTGTATTTTTCTGTTAAATCTCTTATCTCTCTTCATGTGAGCAAGAAAGCACAAGGAAATGTATCTCGTAAGAAACGTAATTAGGATTTTTGCTGCATAAAGTGTTAATCGATTGAAAAGGGCGCCCTCTAGTGACGAAATTTGAAAAAAATTGCATGCCAAAAGTTGCGCTCGTTAATTGGCTACAACTTTCATATTGGGTCTATCTACAGTATGTAAGTCTATCTACAGTACAGTTTATAAAGTACGTTTCCCATACGGACCGATGCAAGTTCTAGAGGGGGTGTAATCCCTGAAAATATTTACGCAGATAGGAATATTTCCAAAAAATGTATCTTCCAGAAGAAACAACACGACGTCGTGAATTCGGGATTTTTACCCAGTTAGCTAGCGAGAATTACTAAGATGACCAAGAGGGAGGCCAATCGAGAGAGCGCGCCAATCAGCGCGCTGCAGTGTGTGTTTTTTCTTTATTATCATGGTATAACAATTGGTTAATGTTTGATGGCCGTTTAGGATTACATGATCATTTTTGTCTCGGATTTTATGTTTTTACTGCCGTTTAATTGATTTATTATATAATGTTATCATTTGTGACGCAGTTTACCCGGTCAAAAAACTCTAGAAATCTGTCTTGACGTACGGACTGGAAAGCGCGCATCGATCCTATTCTCACCTTATTGTATTTCTGGAGGGTAAACAATTTTCAATTTTGGTAAAATATAACAATAATTTATGCATAAACGGTTTATTCTTATGATAAACCGACTAAAAGACAAAAACAGCCTTCGTTTTGACAAATCTCCTGTATACATCCGATATTTATTTTCAGTTCTGGTAGACAACGTTGAATAAAAGTAAATACTTAAGTTCAAATGTTGAAAAAAATTATTTAAAAAAGTCTTTTATAACTAAATTTCACGAAGCTGGATCGCGAAGAATCACTGACTGTTTTAATAAGTGCCAAATGGCGCGTAATACCACATTTTATTTAATTAATGAAGCTGTTGGCGCGGTGGTTCAGCCCTGGTATTTTCGGACAAATTTCATTAAATATGAGCATAAATGCTAATGCATAACTGATCCGTTATTAGATATGGCATTAATTCTTCATGTCATATTTTATGAACTACACACGATGCCCTTGTTAACAGCGTTTGCACAAATGTTGACTGACACAGGTCTGTATTAGAAAATTGTGGCCAAGTCGAGGCATGTAAATCACAAGCGCAAAATCACACTCACATCGTAATTTTGGACCATGTAAATCACAGTCACATCATAATTTTCTAGTGATTGTGATGGTATGTTACGCCCTTTGTGATTTTGCCGTGATTGTGATTCAACCTTATTTTCTTGGAATTAATTTTCAGGTTTTGTTTTTTTCTCTCATTGTAACTGCTCTTTGCATATAAAATATTATAAATTGTGTTTCGTTGTCAAACGGAAAATAGCAATTGGGGCCGAGATTGTCGGTCAATAGTGTTTCAACAAGCGGCGATTTATATCGAGATCAGCGGCCATTGGCGGACATATTAAGCTATATTTTATAATGGTTATTCTCTCTCGCATCTCTTTTTTTTCTTCCAGTCTTTCATGAAAGATAAAACGTCAGTCGTGTCATTAGTAGTCAAGTTTAAATGAAAGGGTTCATATCGGTACGTTAAGGGCTGCTTTTTAGAACCTAATCAGTTTTTCACATTTAGTTACCCTTAATTTTGTAATATTGCTTTTCGTTCTTTTTAAAACTTAGTTTCAACCTTAGTTTTTGACAGATATTTTCTGATGTTACCGGTAGACCCCTTTTCGAGCTTATGCTGTCAAAGATCATAACCGCGTTACTGGGTCATAAGATCACTTTCGGTATCTAAATATTAATTATTCAACCAGTTTTTGCAGCTGAGAATGTAATGTTTGTACCATATTAGAGTAAATCGTAGCACGACTTATTCGGCGTTTTGGCGAAACGACAACTTACATGGTTCCTGTTACGAAGCCTTATCAACTTATCACCGTTATTACATAATTTCACAATTTTCGGGGTATTTTATGGTGAAAATAATACCACGATAACACAATACGAAATCGCCAGTTTACCGTTTTAAAAATATTTTGAACCCCGTAGTCTGGACTACGACATTTGATAAACTTTGAAAGTTGTTTTGCCCTGCTCTAATGGTAAGACTAGCCTTATCTACATAGTACAATTTACAATAATGAATTAACCAAAGAAAAAATAAAACTTACTTGTGAGTTGAAAACTTACCACTACATTTCATTAATAACAAACTTTTTTTCGGTAAATTAACTTTTCATGAAACAAACGGAGTTAAATGAATTAATCAGAAAAGGAAAATAATTCCGTCGACTAATCAAAAGAAGTTTCTGGTTGTATTTTAAATGTTAATGAGCACTAGTCCAATGTGTCCAAAACTCGAGAATTGAATATTATTTTCCAAATGTTTGCAAATGGATGCTTCCTGGATAACTTTTAGTGATTAAATTGGAGATTCGGTGTTTTAAGTTTAACCATCTTTTATCATTTTAAGCTTTTAAAATCACTATGTGACGTATCTGAACTAAAAGCGATGCCGAAAAGCTTATATTTCCCCCTTTTCGGTTTTTATTTTATTTTTTGTGGCCTTCACGTTATACCATTGAAGGAAGTACTGTCGCGACATGTCGTAGCATACGTACTTTTTGTTAAGAGAGAAAAAAATAAGCGGTGGTGGCCTCAAAAAATCGAAAAAAAACTGTTTTGGCCATTCGACTCAGAATC
>SCLG01000005.1:1111051-1147852 GCA_004367875.1 Oikopleura albicans
GATTCTGAGTCGAATGGCCAAAACAGTTTTTTTTCGATTTTTTGAGGCCACCACCGCTTATTTTTTTCTCTCTAAGTTAAACGATTAGGCACTAAATAGTTATCTAAGATAACTTATCTTTTACTTGTGAAATTGTATTTCGAAAGATAACGGTGTATAGGGTTAATATGAATTGGAAGGTCAATCACAAAGTTAATAAACTACACCACCTACCTGCTTGAAGTAAAAATGATTTTTCCGCCTACGCACTAGTTGCTTAAAATAACAGTTCCACTTTAACAGTTTTTTGTTCCATTTCTGGGTTTACTTTAAGCAGGTAGTGCGTAGGCGGAAAAACTTACTATTACTTTAAGTAGGTAGGTTGTGTAGTTATAACTATTATTTGAAAATAATTGTGATAAATTTACCGGAGTACTTATTTTCTTACCAGTTTTATTTTTGTCCAAGTAAATCTATTCTCTACTGTTATCTGTCCGTCTAAGAAAAACACAAAAAAAAGAGAAAAAAAAAATAGCGAGAGATTAGTGCCCATTGAGTGTAGTTTATATGACATCAGTGTTTTAAATATTTAAGGGTGTGTGCAATTGTGGCTTCATACTGTTTGCATAAAAGTTTAGAATATAGAATAAATAAGTAGGAATTCCACTCGTCATCACTCGGGTCATCTTTTATTCAGCAAGTATGCTCTGACGCCGATTTTCAGCCTATCCGCCTCTTTCTTCTTCATTTGTCTGGCTTCGAAGTCTTAATGGTCGGCTTTTGCCCCATTACGGATAATAAAAAGTCATATAGAAAAAAAAACTTCGACGTCCAGCTAATTATAATAAACTCAAGTGAACTCTATGCGCCTCCTAATCATATTGGTCGAGCGGCGACCAACAGCTGCGAACAAAAGCAAGTTTTGCCCCTGGGATTTTTGAGCTTTGAACGTAATAAGGGCCCCATTCAAAAACGAAAAAATAATGAAAATTTTTGTTACGTTCAGGGATGAAAGCCCTATCCTCAGGGGTCACAAAAATATAAAAATTATCGAAAAATTTTTTTGGGATCTTATCCCAAATCCGCATTTTATGGGACGACATCGTCCAGCATGCTGCAGCTTACGTAGGGATCGTTTGGTGAAACCCCGATTTTGGGTTTTTTTAGAGTTAGACCTTGAAATTTTTTGGAGTAGCTAAATCGAACCTGGTGAATAGGATATAGTATATTTTATACAAAAAAATAACCCCCTGCGCTCTTATCCGACAATAGAGTCTGATTTTGATTTTCTTAGGTGTAAGAGCTTGAAAACTTCTGGATCTACTAAGTCGACCCAGTTGAAGACGATTAATAACATTTCAGACAAAAAAAAATACTCACATGCGCTCTTATCGTACACAATAACTCGAATTAAGAGTTTATTACGAGTTAGATGAAGGTTTGTTTACATGAAGGGTGCAAAACCTGTCATTGACGGTTTAGGAGCCAAGAATTGAAACTTCGCTAGTATACTAAGTTCATTGCCTTGAATATTTTGGTGCTAAAACTGGAACTGTTTTCTAACCACTAGGTGCCTGAATTGACAATATGGGCAAAAAATCGATATTTTTAGATGCAAGAGTCAAGCACTGAAACTTGTGAGGATTACTAAGTTTAACACTCCGAAAATTTTGGTGCTAAAATTGCAACTAATTTTTAACCCGTAGGTGCCAAAATTGATTGTAAGAACAAAAAAAAAACGATATTTTTTGATCCAAGAGTTGAGAACTGAAACTGGTTAGAGGTACTAAGTTCAACACCACAAACAATTTGATGCTACAAATATAATTTATTTTAAATTCCTAAGTGCTAGAATTGACAATAAGAACAAACCAATCGAAATTTTTAGATATAAGAACTAAAACTTGGCATAAATACAAAATGGAACATCCAAAAAATTTAATTCTAAAATCGAAAAAGTTTTTATCCCCTAAGTGCGAGAATCGATAATAGGAACACAAAAAAAATAAGCAACGTTTGGTGAGACCCCGATTTTTTTTAAGGGGGTTAATGTTGTTGAGTAAATTCTATAATGGGATAATTGTAATTTTCCTTATTTTGTAGAAAAAATTCTAGATATATTTTTCGTTAACGCTTGATTTTGTTTTTCTTGTTTTCATTTCTTCTTCAATCCAACATTAACCGCTTCAACGAAACCAGATAATTTGCGTATTTTTATANGTAATAATTAGCGTGTTAACTTTAACTCTCTAAAATAAAACCCTTGTTAAAGCACTCTCTGATTTTTCTGTAGACTTCGGAGATTAATGTGAAAAACTAAGGACAATTCATATGGTTGCAGAAACTTGCTACATGTCCACTTAGGCACACTAAAATTGAATAATTCAGTATATCACACTGAAGCGAAGTCATTTCCGAGGTCACTTTACCGTAAAATTAACATAAAATTCCATAGAACATGACCCCCAGTAATTTTTCTGCTTAATCGATAGCTACACTTGATCTGCTTTCGATAACGTTCATACTTTGTCATAATATATTAAGATTTAATCCATTTATGATTTATCGGATATGAATTTATTTGATATTTTATTTTCAAATTTAATACGAGTAAACAATTAGTTACAGGATGGTTTGTCATGGGTTAACCACGCGACCCATGAAAAGAGGAACATTTCCAAAATCACACGCGGATCCACCTGCATCCGGATACCAGCATCGGTTACTGACGACAAAGTAAAACGGTTTGTTGATCAACATAAGCAGCGGTTGATGAAATGTTCGGCTAAAATTTGGTTTTATTTTAAACTAGACTTTGTTTCAAAACTAGTAGGTTAATATACCAAGTATTGGCGACGTTGGCCAACGCTCAATTTTTGTTAACTCTAACGCGTTACGTGGGGTATTGGCCAACGCACCTCAACACTATTTTCATTAGCTTTCAACACTGAATATGCCAAACAAGTATAATCATGCTCGAAACATAAATCATCGTATGTTGACGAGTCCCATAACTTATGGCCCATAATCAAATACATGATAGTATTAGTGTGGGTAACCAGTTTGTCACCGAGCTGAACGGAACTTGTCGTATACTGAGTTATGGGACTCTTCAATATACTATGAGTCCCGTTCAGCTCGGTGACAAACTCGTTACCCACACCGGTACGTAACCAATAGTACTTACGCAGATATTTGCACACTTGTTACAGCAGCACCCTCAACACCCTTTTCGTCGACGTTAAATGAAACAGCATGGTTAACGTCGGACACTTGTGCAAAATGTCCTGATCCAAGCATGGGTGTTAAATCGGCCGCGCTGGTGAACACATCCTTAATGCCCAAGTTTTGCAGCGGCTCAACGATGCTTTCCTTATAGTCAATTTTGAATTTGGGCATAATAATTTCGGTCAAGGTTTTGCTCATTTTTGGTCGAATTGTACCAATATGGGCTTTGATAATTTCGCGAAATTCTTTGTCCTCCTCTTCTGTGGTGATTATTGTTTCAGGCATCCATATTTGCATCATAAACTAAATTTTTGAGTTGTTAATTTTAAGTTCAAACCCAATCACCCACGGCGCCCTTTTTTTTATATTCTGTTGTAGCCCCGACGGGGCTTGATGAACTCATCTATCATTTTCAACGTTGAAAAAATTCAAAAAAATTTTGCGTCCGCTACAGACATTTTAAACAGAAGATTTTTACACATTTTAGTAACGCTTCGAGCTCTTCAATTTGGCAAAATTATTTTGTCAATTTTTGGCCCACAGACATATAAAAACGTATGAATTGATAGATGAATTGACAGATGATAGATGAGTGACAATTTGCCAATAATTGGTGGTACCAAAATATAAAACCGGTAACGGGATGTCCATTTCCGGTTAACCGCCAATTAATTTTAATAAAGAAAAAAAACCGTCATCGGCACACAAAACGAATAAAAAATCCCGATCGGAAATTACTCTTACTAATTTCCGGCTATTAGCTTAATAAATGAAAACTGTGTCATATGACACTGTGGGGGCCGCGGCGGCCGTAGTTGAATATTGTATATCGACTATATATTATCAAGTGCATAATCAGACCTTATGTTCAGCTTTTTTTTCATCACCGTTTTTACGATTCTTCATCGGAATGTCCACAACTATAGCGTCCTTTTTGTAACCGGTCTGTATTACGTAAGATGCAACATTTTCTTGTTTTCGCATCCATTGAACATCCTCACAACCGCTGCTAAGAGCGTTTTCTATTGTAGTTGCCCAACAATAGTTGTCACTATCCTAATAACGGTTCTTTTTTGTCCACATCAGGGATAAAAATGTCAATCACAAAATCAAAGAATCACACTCACAATCACACGAGTGATTTTTGCGTGATTATGATTGAATTTGTTTTCGGCTTTTGTCAGTGTGATCACATGTGATTCGCTTTTTTGCGTGATTGAGATCTGAAATTCCCCAATTACATTTTTTTGTGATTTTTGTCGGTTTTTGTCAACCACAACGCGTTGCAACGTGATTTTTGCGTGATTGTGATTGAAACGTTTGTGCTTTTGTGATTTCCGTGAGTTCTGTGATTTTGTGAGCGTGATTGAAGTTTCGCCAAACTCACGCGTTCAATACCAACATGAAAATACAGTATCGTTTTTAAATATATCACCCAGCTAAATTCACGTGGTCTCCCAAATCACACAAAAGTATATAAGTGCCAATGCTTGTCAATGAATTAGAAGACCGCGTGGATTGCGCTGGAGAAGTGACTAAAGGACCAATATCGGATGCTAAGACATCTTACAAGATATTTCCATAAAACCCTAGTACTTTATTGCCTACGCACTACTCTCAAATGTTTCATTTTTTGCCCTTGTCTTATATTTATTATTTATTTCACTTTTGTGTGCAATATTAGAGTGCACTCCACATACCAACGAAATGTACCGACGGAATTTTGATTGGATTTATAATAACTGGGGGTGTAATTCAAATCATGAAATCATTTGGCGGACAAATTGTTATTATAACTACACCACCTGCGCTGTTATGTTACCACAAGAAAACCGAAAAAATGGTAACATAACGGAATTTTGGTAACATAATGGGTTAGGGCGTAGGCGGAAATGATGAAAACAAAAATTAGTTTTGTAAATTAGGGGGGTTTTGGTAACATAATGGAATTTAGGGTTTTCTGGTAACATAATGGAATTTAGCCTTTTTTTTTTGTAGATCTCAGAATGTCGCAATTCAATATTTGTCTCAGTTTCATTCTTTCGTCGTTTAAATTTTGTGTTAATGACATGAGTCAAGCAAAAAAACAAAAATACCATTTGAGTTATGAACTTAAAAGAGAAATAATAAAAATATCTGATGAAACGGCTGGCNGATTTAAATACCAATTCAGATCACAACAACATATCTGTTATCACATATTCTTTTTTAAACACGATGGAATTATAAGTTATGAACTTCAAAATCCTAACTTCGCGAAGCTTCGGCGAGCTTGGGGGTGAGACTTTCATTGTGATATTTCCGCGTTGAAACATCCGTCTCCATATTTTTCATGCAGTAAATAATTATTTTATTTATGTAACGGTCCAATTCCCACTCCAAACCATTTTCTTCGATGTACTTTCTTGCCGTTTCGATCGCAAAGTCTGTTACTCCTTGTGCTTTTAGCGCATAAGCTTCGAGGCATAGTTTTCTCTCATCCTCAAAGAATAGTTTGCGAAAAATAGCGATCAATAGCGAGCATTTAAATAACGAAATATCAAATTATGAAATTTTAAAGTAAATCCTGACGAGTAAGCAGATATTAGAGAGACGACGACAAGTGACTCACAAGTGAATTGTATCACATATCAAATAAATAAAAGTTCATCAATGATGAAATCAAATGCACAAAAAAGGAAAAAAAAATATTAAGTTTGTGTTATGAAAAAAAATGTTGAAGTGTTGCGATTTCATTATATACTGGGTATTGAGAGAGCGGCGACACAAGTAAGAGACAACCCTGGCAAATCAATCGACGAATTTGAGAAACAATCTAGAAACGGTCAGCCGATTTTCATGAGACTAAACCTGTAGAAATGCTCGGCCGATTTTCATGAAACTCAAACGGTAGCAATTGTTTTCATACAAAATGGTGTCGAAATTGGTGGGAAATATCGTCAAGAGGAGCAAGGAGTTTTTATAGTTTCAATACTGACAGTTAACAGTCAACATAGACGATGAATTTCCAGTGTTAATGCTAACTGGTTAGCTACCGGTAATTGGCTACCTAAATTTATATATTTTACCTATATTTAATGTATATCCTTTTTCGGGCTGTGTTTGTAGAGCGTTGATTAATTGATTGTATAATTCGAATGGTTCATTCAGAGCATTCACGTCGTTCCCATTAACAGCGTCGGCAAAATTAATTGTTTCTAAAATTTCTCTTCGGCTATTTCCTGCGGTGCCAGCGGCCAGCATGTACATTGCACCAACAATCGACAAGGGAGACAAGACGATATTTTCATCGTATTTTACCAGATCGGAAATTATATCGAATGATTTCTCGCGAATCGTGGTCGCCGTTTTAATTTTTTCCGCTTTTTTTGGTCGCTCATTATCAGCTTAAATTAAATTTGGTTAACGCCTGGTCCGCATTTTGTTTATTTTTTTTTTGCTATAAACTAGTTTATTTATTGAATCAACAAACGAGATTGGAAATTGTAGTAGAAGTGTTACGGTAGAAAAACGATTTCCAATAATTTTTTTGACGAAAAAATGATTGCATATCAAGGTAAGGGATGATACACCGAGGGGTCCAGGTACCTTAAAAACGCGACCCAAATATCATACCGTATGATCAGATTCATACGGTACAATGTCGACGGTGAAATGGTCGACGGTACAATGATTTATACATTTCAGAGATCTTAAATCTAAATTACAGCTAATTCTGAGCACTATTTCAAATTTGCACTTTTTCACAGAACCTATCTGGTAGTCTTTGGAAATCTCTATTGTTTGATTTGACTTCAAAAATGAACTCTTAGGCTCAAAATATGTCTGTAAACTGAATTGCAGCTAATTCTGAGCACTATTTCAAATTTCGACTTTTTTCACACAACCTATCTGATAGTCTTTGGAGGTCTCAATCGTTTGATTCGACCTCAAATTTGAACGCGTTGGCCCAAAATATGTCTACAAATCAAATTACAGCTAATTCTGAGCATTTTTGAAATATTAGGTACCTATATGGAGTGCCCCCATAAGGGTATCACCCAAAAAATATCATCAAAAAAAGCTAGCAAAAAATAAGTCGACACCTGTTTCAGGGATTTTTGATTAAACGATTATTTCATCTTCAAATTCGTCATTATCTTTTTTCTCAAATTTCGACCTTGTCTGAGACAGTGTCGATTCTGCAAAAGTTAAAAAAAAATAATTGTATTTTTTTGTCGCAAAATGTTTGTCTCAAAAATTGGTTGGACCCCTCTATCATTGATTTTTCCTACAAGCTCATTTTCTTTGAGATATATGGGTCGAAAGGCCGATTCGTGACGATTATCACGATGTGACCCATGGGAGTTAACATAAATTATGTTTTATTTAAATTATGTATTATACTAATTTCAAATATAAGATTATGTTCGTGAAAAAATAAACGAAAACGGACGGTGCATTATTTTTCTCTGTAAATCATCCCTTCTATTAATACTAGGACAGGTTTACTCTTACCCGCGACTAAAACGTTAACGATACACCAAAATTTCACAAACATTTGAAAACGTTTTCAAACTGAAGCAGTTCTTGTTTATAAGTATTTGTATTTCACGCAATGTTTATTTGACTAAATGAGAAGTACAATCATCTGTTGAATCAACTAACCGCTGTTTTATTGCCTTTTCAAGCATTTTGGTTCAAGCTCGGCTAGATATATTTTAATGGTGTACAATGTGAACTGATGTTCTCGAATGCTCAAAATTAGTAATTTCATGGCTCACAGGAATTATCTAAAATAATTCAAAGGGTAAACAAACTCAATGCGATTCTGATGATTAATAATCGATGATTTTTAATCGAGAAATAAAAGAAGTTTAAAGAAGTTATGAAATAGCGTTCAGATCATACGAACATTGACTATTTTGTAACTCCCCCATTCTTTGCATTGTAAATAAATATTGTACACCCTGTACGCCGTAATGTTTCAGTTTTTTCACACATGCTTTTACGCTTTACTTTTTTTTAATATTCATGCGCACACGATTACACCCAGTGGGGCACCGCGGTCTTTCGTGGAAAATACAACAAAAAAACGTTTTTCGCCCAAAAAAAAGTTTTTCGCCCAAAAAAAAGTTTTTCGCCCAAATGGCAAAAGAACGCAACTCGCAAAAAAATTGTTCGTGGAAAAAAAGGAAGAAAATAATTCTCGAAAAAAAAAATCAAATTATAACTCGCAGAACGCAGTATTTTTGGCGGAAATTCCGCGAAAGACCGCGCTGCCCACCCAATGCGACCGGCTGGTTGTTAATCTTGCCCCATTTATACGGCGACTCACGTTTGGCCCAAACATTTTTCGGTAAACCGGCTCATTCACTGCCTACTTCCTAAGGGTTTATCCGGCCACCTACGGGTTTATTCCGCCAGTTTTGTAAGACGAAAGTGGACGGATAAACCAGTAGATGGTGAATAAATTTTTCCTTGGTTTGTTGAACCTACATGGTCCACGTTACATGGTCTTTATTATTTATATGTTCATCATGATCAAGAAAGAACATAAATAAATAACATATTTGATTGGCCTGGGGATTCACAAATTATAATTTATTTTATTGTGGACGCACCAAATTTCACATCAATTTAAAATTTTAACATTTACATTTTTAACATTTATAGATTTCACATCAATTTAAAATTTTAACATTTACATTTTTAACATTTATAGATTTCACATCAATTTAAAATTTTAACATTTACATTTTTAACATTTATAGATTNTTTTTTATTTTTATTTACTCTATGACTTTGTAATCGATTATTCTATGTTGGGTTTCACTGCCGTTACAGTTAATATAATAAACCACCATCAAAAACGCGTTTTATATGCCCGTTTGGAGAAAATTCCAACATATGTGTTTGAAGGTTAATACTAGTAAATGAAAACTGTGTCATATGACACTGTGGGGGCCGCCGTAGTTGAATATTGTATATCGATTATATATTATCAAGTGCATAATCAGACCTTATGTTCAGCTTTTTTTTCATCACCGTTTTTACGATTCTTCATCGGAATGTCCACAACTATAGCGTCATTGTTGTAACCGGTCTTTATTACGTAAGATCCAACATTTTCTTGTTTTCGCATCCATTGAACATCCTCACAAACGCTGTTAAGAGCGTTATCTACTGAAGTTGCCCAACAATAGTTGTCGTTTTCCTAATAACGGTTCTTTTTGTAAACTTTTTTGTCCACATCAGGGCTGAAAATGTCAATCACAAAATCAAAGAATCACACTCACAATCACACGTGTGATTTTTGCGTGATTACGATTGATTTTTTTTTTCGGCTTTTGTCTGACAGTGTGATTCGCTTTTTTTCGTGTTTGTGATCTGAAATTCCCCAATCACACCAAATCACATTTTTTGTGATTTGAGTGTGTTTCTGTCAACCACAACGTGATTTTTGCGTGATTTTGATTGAAACTTTTGTGATTTTGTGATTTCCGTGAGTTATGTGTTTTTGTGAGCGTGATTGGATTTTCCCCAAACTCACACGCTCAATACCAACATAAAAATACAGTATCGTTTTTAAATCTATCATCCAGCTAAATCCACGTGGTGTCCCAAATCACATATAAGTGCCAATGCTTGTCAATGAATTAGAAGACCGCGTGGATTGCGCTGGAGATGAGACTAAAGGACCAATACCGTACATGCTAAGACATCTTACAAGATATGTCCATAAAACCCTAGGACTTTATTGCCTACGCACTACTCTCAAATGTTTCATTTTTGCCATGGTCTTATATCTATTAGTTATTGAACTTTTGTGTGAAATATTAGAGTGCACTCCACATAACAACGAAATGTACCGACGGAATTTTGATTGGATTTATAATAGCTAATTCAAATCATGAAATCATTTGGCGGAAAATAACTATTAATAACTTTCTAATAATAACTTACTATTAATAACTTACTAACTATACTACTGTAAATACTTCAAAAATAAACCGTGTTCCTTTGAGTCTTTTTTCATAAGACGAAATTTCTCATTCCAGCTGGCTTTAAAATATAAAGTCGAGGTTAAAACGACTAAAGTGTTGGCATCCAGTGGTTCGTTGAATAACTCGGGAATTAAGCCATTGGTTTTCTCTTTTACCCAGTCATTGATAGTTTTAGTTGCTTGCGCGGTGTTGCTTTGAAAGTCCACGGGCGAAATATTTGCAACGTCCTTAATGAATTGTTGTTGCAGCAAATCGACGTATTCATTGGTCAGTTTATTTGGGGTGTATGTTGACATATTTTCTTGATGGAACATGGCATTAGCTTCAAATACAGTGTTATTTTTTGTAGCAATTGTTCTCATAAAAATAGTGCAGAAATTGATGGAAAATATCGTCAATGTATCAAAAATGGGTTCTTATAAATCAAAAGTTTGTTTTTATAAAATTAAAAAAAAATGTCCGTTTTTTCTAGAACATTCTCTAAAAATTAATTTTCCTTAAATTTCCGCCTACGCGTTTTTAAATACGTTTCAAATACTACTACTAAGTACTCTTTTTACCAAAATTTTCCAAAATTATAACTATTGGATAACGACTATTGCATCAACACAAACGCTGAATTGCCAGTTAATACTAACTTGTTAGCTACCGTTAATTGAGTACCTAAATTTGTATATTTTACCTATATTTAATGTATATCCTTTTTCAGGCTGTGTTTGTAGAGCGTTGATTAATTGATTATATAATTCGAATGGTTCGTTCAGGGCATTCACGTCGTTTCCATTAACAGCGTCGGCGAAATTAATTGTTTCTAAAATTTCTCTTCGGCTATTTCCTGCGGTGCCAGCGGCCAGCATGTACATTGCACCAACAATCGACAAGGGAGACAAGACGATATTTTCATCGTATTTTACCAAATCGGAAATTATATCGAATGATTTCTCGCGAATTGTGGTCGCCGTTTTAATTTTTTCGGCTTTTTTCGGTCGCTCATTGTCAGCTTAAATTAAATTTGGTTAACGCCTGGTCCGCATTTTGGTCATTTTTTGTTGCTATAAACTAGTTTATTTATTGAATCTACCAGACACAAACAAGATTGGAATTTGTAGTAGGAGTTGTACGGTAGAAAAACGATTTCCAATAATTTTTTTGACGAAAAAATGATTGCATATCAAGGTAAGGGATGGCACACCCAGGGGTCTAGGTACCTTAAAAACGCGACCCAAATATCATACCGTATGATCAGATTCATACGGTACAATGTCGACGGTACAATGTTTTATACATTGTCAGAGATCTTAAATCTGAATTGCAGCTAATTCTGAGCACTATTTCAAATTTCGACTTTTTTCACAGAACCTATCTGATAGTCTTTGGAGATCTCAATCGTTTGATTTTACCTCAAATTTGAACGCGTTGGCCCAAAATATGTCTACAAATCAAATTACAGCTAATTATGAGCATTTTTTTAATATTAGGTACCTATATGGGGTGCCCCCATAAGGGTATCACCCAAAAAATATCACCAAAAAAAGCTAACAAAAAAAAGTCGACACCTATTTCAGGGATTTTTGATTAAACGATTATTTCATCTTCAAATTCGTCATTATCTTTTTTCTCAAATTTCGACCTTGTCTGAGAAAGTGTCCAGTCTGCACAAATTAAAAAAAATAATAATTATAATAATTACAATATTATAATAATTATAATAATTACAATTTGTATTTTTTTGTCGCAAAATGTTTGTCTCAAAAATTGGTTTGACCCCTCTATCATTGATTTTTCCTACAAGCTCGTTTTCCTTGAGATATTTGGGTCGATAGGTCGGTTCGTGACGATTATCACGATGTGACCCATGGGAGTTAACATAATACTAATTTCAAATATAAGATTATGTTCGTAAAAAAATAGACGAAAACGGACCGTGCATTATTTTTCTCTGTGAATCATCCCTTCTATTAATACTAGGACAGGTTTACTCTTACCCGCGACTAAAACGTTAACGATACACCAAAATTTCACAAACATCTGAAAACGTTTTCAAACTGAAGCAGTTCTTGTTTATAAGTATTTGAATTTCACGCAATGTTTATTTGACTAAATGAGAAGTACAATCATCTCTTGAATCATCTAACCGCTATTTTATTGCCTTTTCAAGCATTTTGGTTCAAGCTCGGCTAGATATATTTTAATGGTGTACAATGTGAACTGATCTTCTCGAATGCTCAAAATTAGTAATTTCATGGCTCACAGGGGTTATCTAAAACAATTCAAAGGGTAAATAAACTCAAATTGAGCATTATGCTATGCTGATGATTAATAATCGATGATTTTTAATCGATAAACAAATAAAATGTTAAAGAAGTTTTGAAGAAATGCTCAAAATCATACGAACATTGATTACTATTATTGTAACTCCCGTCAGTCTTGGCACCCACACTGTAAATAACTATTGTACATCGTTTAGGCCGTTATGTTTCAGTTTTTCCGTACTATTTTTGAGAATTTTCCCGCGCACATGATTCCAGCCAATGGGGCACCGCGGTCTTTCGTGGAAAAAAGTTTTTCGCGGAAAAGGAAGATAAATTACAGGCAGCGCGGGGAGTTGTTTGCGTGGGTAAAGGACGCTAGCCAATAGGAGGCGCCTATTCAAAAGCATGAGCCAATAGGCGCGCCTGTAATTCAGTCACAGGACGCTCCGTGCCTACGGCGCTGGCGCCTGTAACTGCATATTATTATCGAAAAAATGAGTAACTCGCAGTACGCATTTAATCTTAACATTTAAAGATTAATTAACATTTGACTAAAACTCCAATTTATATTTTACGCCCAATGGTCCACGAGCAATTTTCTAGTAAACGAAACGTCAAATTTATCGAGATTATATATTTATCTTTACAAACTATGAGCAGTCATTACTCAAATAAATATTGCATATACAGTTGAAAAGTAATTATTCTAGATTTATTTTTTGATTTTTGGCTTAGCCGGAACCGGTTTCTTGCCGTGTGCCTTTTTGTCGGTTTCTTTTCGTTGTCTCGGTATTGACTTGTGTCGCGACATAGCCGCATCTCGAGCTGCCTGAGCTCCTATTCGCTGTAACTCTTTGGCATAAAGTTGTAACTTAACGTCGTAAGCTTGATCCGGCACGATATACACATCGTCTTTTAGATATGGTCTCACCGGAAAATGAGTTTCTTTCGAATCATGCGCGCAAGTCGTTCCTGAAGAAAGCATTAACCAAAAGTAATTGGTTATTTTTTAGTGGATGCTTGGTTGTTTTGTTTTTGTTCAAGTGCTAAAAATGCAAGCTACCCTACTTATGTGACCCATCCTTAAATCTTTTTTAACTCTTAGGGGGAAGGAGTTTTTGGGAACCCGTAGGGGGAAAGTGCGTGTAAATAAACACGCACTTAAAAATTTACATTAATTCGGAATAATTCCAAAAAACTGGTAAAACCAAGTTGTAGAGCTCGTCAAACTACGTCGATCTGACTATTCAGAAATTGATTTGGGCCTCTAGGCCCCCCCTAGAGAGCTGTTTAAAATCTCCAACCTACGCAAAAAAATACCGTCAATCGAATTTTCTCGAAAAGTTGACGGGGGGTCACCAATACTCGTTTTGCCCTACGGGGCCTCCATATGCCTTAAATCGACGAAAAAACCCAGTTGTGTGTCTATTTACACGCACTTCCCCCTGTGAGTTAAAACAGATTTAAGGATGGGTCACATAAGTAGGGTAGCTCCATTTTTAGCACAAAACAAACCAACCAAGCATCCGAATCCACCAAAAAATAACCAATTACTTTTGGTTAATGCTTTCTTCAGGAACGACTTGCGCGCATGATTCGAAAGAAACTCATTTTCCGGTGAGACCATATCTAAAAGACGATGTGTATATCGTGCCGGATCAAGCTTACGACGTTAAGTTACAACTTTATGCTAAAGAGTTACAGCGAATAGGAGCTCAGGCAGCTCGAGATGCGGCTATGTCGCGACACAAGTCAATACCGAGACAACGAAAANCAAAAAACTGGTAAAACCAAGTTGTAGAGCTCGTCAAACTACGTCGATCTGACTATTCAGAAATTGATTTGGGCCTCTAGGCCCCCCTAGAGAGCTGTTTAAAATCTCCAACCTACGCAAAAAAATACCGTCAATCGAATTTTCTCGAAAAGTTGACGGGGGGTCACCAATACTCGTTTTGCCCTACGGGGCCTCCATATGCCTTAAATCGACGAAAAAATACGTTGCGTGTCTATTTACACGCACTTCCCCCTAGGAGTTAATCGAGAATGGAAAAAAACTGAAAATGTTTGTTATGGAAAAAAATTAGTATCTTGAAAAATAACAAAATAGCTTCATACCTGACATCAAACGCGTTTTTCCAGTTCTGGTGGAAGTCATCGGGAATACGGTTCTGACGTACTCCTGAATATTTGTCACATTTGCTTTCTGACGTAGAATGCCTGTAAAGTAAATATCCTCAATTCGAAAGTCACCCATTTCTGTTTGTCTAGTCTGGCGCTCGATTGACTCTACAGCTTGCCGATTAATCAGCGCACATTGGCCATTACAGTAGTCCGGATAGTAGTATAGTGGTGGGTACATTTCGTGCGTTACGTTATACTTGCCCCAGTACAGGGCACTGTGATTTTGGCCGGCGAATCGAAGACATAAGAGCATTGGATCCGTTTCCGATATTTTATCATGAAAACAACCCTGAAAATTTTACTCAGAAATAAGTGGCAGCGCGGTATTTCGGAAAATACATGTATATTGTTAGACAAAAAGTAGAGCGAAGAAAACGTTTTTTATGTCTGGGAATTTTTGGGTAACAGTTTATCCAAGAAAACGTTTTTTGGGGAAATTTTGAATGTCTCCAAGATAACAGCGCAAGCGGTGTAAAAGTTTTCGGAAATTAAATTTTTCGCGTGATGATAATGTTGATACTGTCATAATTACGAAATTTTTGTTATTATACTAAAAGTTGTAGTCTGAAGTTCAGACTCTGAACTATACGATGGTATATTTATCTACATATTTTATTTTGTAAAAAACTCACTCTAAAACTTCCGGAGTCTCTTTCTTTGCACATGGACTTTGTTTTATCGACTGAGCCTTCTCCAGGACCATGGAAGTCGTGAGACACCAGATCTTCGATATTAGTATTTAGATTGGTGTCCGAATCGTGATAATAGAAAAACTTATAGGGTTAATTTGAACTGATCTTATCATTTCTTTATCATATTATTTAATTTATTATACTTATGAGTCTGTAAGTTCTTAAATGTATTGTTTTATTTGTACTTTACAAATAACCCGACTTGAGATCTTTGGTACAATACTGAACAATAAAGTGGTAAATACTTTGAGTTTTTGTTGGTAAATTATTGTAGGTGTCTTCAAAGTCTGCGACCACAATATCGTCATACGTTTGTCGTTCATGTTCTAGATATGTGCCATTCACAAAGTCACGTCCAGCATGATCAGTGCCCAACATGAAGAAATAATTCCGGAGGGGTCGATCACCACTCTTTCGCGCGCGGAAGAAGCGCCGAATTTTTGAACGCTCAAACGCCGCATTCCGCGCCGTTTTGATGAAGTAGGCAAACTTGCTATCAATTAATTTACACTCTACGGAAGAGACTTAAACTTATTTGTACAAAAATAACATTTGGCCGGCACGTGCCCAAATTCCAAAAAAAAATAATAAAGAAAATGATGGAGTGTTTTACAGGTGAATTGAAGTTAGTTTAGTCTCTGCCTTTTTGTCTTGCCTCAACCGGGATATACTTGAATTTCATCGGATCTCGAACGCTTAAATTTATTTCATATTGTTTGGGCACAGTGCGTTTTGTTGCAAATTCTGTAATATTATTGGCGCTGATATTTCGTGGTAAAGGCGCGCCGTAGCTGATCGCGAAATGCGTCCGTACATCTAGCATCTCCAAATTATTCGAAACGATTTTTCGTGATGATTTTTGAATAAGGGTTTTGTACTTGCGCGTTTTATTGAGGTACTGCTGTTTTCGGGAACTGAAAATATCATCGTTGCCCGCATTTATGGCGGCAATCTCGGGCACTAGACGACCCGAAATAGCAAATCCGTCTGTACACTGTCGGTTCAAGCAGCCTTTAATGAGGGTTATTTTACGAAAAAAATGTGATTCAAACGATCAAATACCATATATTAATTCACTACTTTCAAGAATTAGTCAGTTTTACGAAGTTTCCTTATTTCATTTTTGTAGGCATGAAAATGTTAAATTTTCTCGCGTAAATGCCGTATGGGGACGCTCAGACTGCAAGGCTTTGAGCAATTTTTCTAAAATTTCTAACGCTTTTCTGGCGTCACCGTTGCAGTCTGAGCGTCCCATACTGTATAGTACCTACTTATTATTTTTTCTGGGGTAACTAATGGGGCTTGAAAATAATTCATAATGAATTTCCGAAACTTTCGTTAAAATCAGGTGAATGGAGGTGTCTACTACACCTGGTTGTGAAAAAATATAGCGTTAAAAGTTAACAAATTAACAATATATTTTGAAGGTTAACACTTTCAGAATGTCTTTGGTTGAATCAAATCTAATTTTCAATGAATGGTTTAAATTTGACAGCGTTGTTAAGAAGTGTTCGTACACATTGTGCTGGCGCGGTATACAACGGTTAACCCGAAATTTAGACATACCGATTATTAGAGTTGTTATTTTCACGCCAAAATAGAACAAAAAATCACCCAAACCTATGTCAAATTTTTGCACTACATTTAAACTTGAATCTATTTCAAGGATGCGAAACAAGTTTTTGCTAAATATATGTATGTTATTTTTTAATGTTTAACAAGCTTGTTGATCCTTTTTCCTATTATCTCGGGGTTCAATTGTTGGCTTGGGTTTTGAAGAATGATAATTGCAGCATATTTAAAGTGTTGGGCATTGATATGGCGGAGGGAATCGTATGGCAGGCTTTCGTAAACTACTGTTGCTTAGTTCGAACTTTGTCATACCTCGTCTAATATTTTGATAACCCTTTTTAGTCCATTTGGCAATATACTGCCAAAATGAGTCTGTATTTTCCGCTGTACAAAAAAAACCTACCTGTATTTGTTTTACGGTAAAAGATTCAATGGAAAAACTTAATTTCATTCTAGATTCATAATTTCTAATTTTTGCAATTTTTTATTGTGGTCAAAATTAGAAAAAGAAGTTGACTTTTTTTCGAACACTATACTGATGGGTTCAGGTCGTAAACATGGTCGGGACCATACATTGAAAAGCGGGCGTATAATCCTACCAATAGGTTTGTTTCACCCCAGTCACCTTTTTACACAATTTTTATAATTATTAAATTATTTAATATACAACGTTAATTCACATATAACAGGATGAGCCACCAAATTTCTGGTCAATCAGAATAATGAGCTATAAAATTCATTAAATATTGGTGGCTCTTTTTCGGGGAGCGTTTCTTTTGGTACGTGCATTCTTTTGATACTACAGCTTCTTCTGGTACTAAAACTTCTTTTAGTATTAGAGCTTCTTTTGGTATGCTAAGTTAGTACCAAAAGAAGCATTGGTATCAAAAGAAGCTTTAGTACCAAAATAATTTTTAGTACCAAAGGAAGCTTTAGTATCAAAAGATCGCGCGTACCAAAAGAAGAGCCCCCTTTTTCGTACTCGCTTATAAAGAAAATATAAGAATTTGTCATAAAATTTGTTATGAATCGTGTTCCTTTGGTGTCCAGAAACATTTGACCGTCGATAACAAACAAAACTGCAATTTCTTTTTGTAGCACCTTGGAAATATGTTTGTATTTTTCGCGTAAAACACTCATAAAAGGTTCGCCATATGTGCGCAGGTCATCTTGCTTTGAAGAAAAGGGCGTGACGATGAGGACGGAGTCAGATTCACCTTCTAGTTTCTGATTAGCACATAAGTCCGGCACAAACAACGCACTCTTCGATTCTTGCAACACTAATTTTACAAGATTGATTATAGAAATCAAACAAGATTTTCATAGATTGAAAGTTTTTGTTTTAAAATCCTACAAGAAGGAAATTTACAAGAGATGGGCTAACTTGTAGAGAAGGTGGAATATGATTGGTGGTAATCAAAACGTGTAGGTTAGATCATACATGTTAATAGTATTGAGCTTCTAGTAGCCTTCTTTATCCTTCATTTCTCTTTTCATATTTTTTATATGAGAAATTAATTCATATTTCATCTTTTTAGATCCTTATCTAATTTGATCGATATTCTGATCGTTACACGAAGTGTAAAAACCTATGTCACAGGTTTGACAATTTTGACACTTTGAGCTTGCTATTTAACTGTGATTGAAGTGCGTATGAAAAATATGCCACGTTTGATTCACGAAATGAACTCGAAAAACTGAGACAAAAATACAAAATTGTCCGAAATTATTCCAATATATGCGGCCCGCATGATGCGGGAGCGAGGATATTTTGCCGACTATTTGCGGCCAAAAATTTGTATTTTGGGGAGTTTTTCGCGACCACAAAATTTGTCGCTAAGACCTGTCTAACAACCATTTGGCGACCACTCGGTCGCCAAGTGTTGTTCAAAATATGAGTTGATGACCAATTTTGTGGTCGTCAAAACCACCTCAAAATACAAGTTTTTTGGCGACCAAAAATAGTTGGAAAAATACCGTACGGACGAAAACGTATCGAAAATTTTCTAAAAAAAATATTTTTTTCTCCCATATAAAAACGTAAAATATTTTTTTTAATTTCAAATCCGTTGTCCGTTTTTAATTATCACAAGCCGTTCTCTTTTAATTTAGAATTAAAGTGAAAATGGGTCGCTAACTTATGAACCGTAACCTCAGTGAGATTTTTCAGACTTTTGCGCATGGAAAAAAATAGAATTCTCTGAAACTCACATATATGATGCAGTTTGATACGTAGATTACGTTGGTGAAATAAAAAATTTGAAAGAGGAGACACGTTTTGGCGCTAGAGAGCATTTTCGAGGCCGAAAAGGCCAAAAAGGTCCCTTCACTGTGAACCACTTACAGACGTCACGTGACGTCATAGGTCGAATTTTTTTGTGCGATGTTGTTGATGACATTTTGGCGGATGTACTGATGGAGCCCTTTTAAGCATCGGACGTACCACTTCCGGTGCAGCGCTCATCAAAAATCATGAAAAATTGACGAATTCTATTTTTTTCCGTGCGCAAAAGTCTGAAAAGTCTCAGTACGATTTTTCATTATTATTTTGCTTTCAATCATTTAGAATATTTTTGTAAAAAGTTTAAATTACCTTTAACATGTGTCAGACTATTTCGCCAAATAAAACTAAATAGGAAAGCGAAAACCCAACCCGACAAAACAAATGATTTCGACGTTGCGAATTTGCGCAGAGATAAATACATAGTACTGTCTTTATCACTCTATCCTGTTAAAAATGACTTTTTTAAAAGCCCGTAATCGGGAAGAATTCATGTTTTTTTTCTGAATTATCTTCTCTAATACTTTTTTTGTTCTCTCTTTCTTTCTATCATGTTTTTTATATATTTATTTTATGAATATTCGTTATTATTATGTTGTGTGATGGCAAATTCGACCTGTGCATGGCTGGGGGCAAGATTGTGTGGGTTTTTTGCGCATTCTAGATAAAAAAAATTAAACCGAACGGCGGATGTCATCCTGGGTTTCTCTCGGAGGATAAACTCGGTATTAATTTATGAGAAAGAAAAATGAGTCATTAAATGTCTATTAATTTTTTCAATTATGTATTTTTTAAGTGATGCGGTAAATGGTTGGCCGAATTATATGATATATATTTTGAATTGTGTTTTAAAATAGCTTAAATATGTACAAAAAGTGCCGGCCTTTTAAGTGCCGCACTAAAGCCGTCGCAACGCGGCACTTAAAATGATAACGGTATTTTATAGGACGACACAAGGTAATCATAACTGTAGAACCTACTAATGTGCCAATATAAAGGTTAGAATTCATATATATTAGAAAGTAGTCCTTACTTGGCCACCCCTGAGTAGATAATTATTTTGGCAGACCTACTGGTGTGGGTCGTCAGTTTGTCACCGAGCTCGAGGCGGGTCTTAGAATACATAAGACCGAGTACTGTTTTTAACCTACAAGCGAAATTTGCTCGGTGACACTTTTTTGCACACACCAGTAATGATTACAGTATTTTTGATATTTTGACCAATGAAAACGACAAGAACTCAATTACGGAATTTATTTCATAAATACTTATAGGTAAAGTTTTTTAATCGACAAACTTGTTCTTTCCCGGCTAGGTTTAACCTAGTTAATAACTATTTGTGACCGGAACCTCTTAGTATGAGGATTACGTCATCAATCTTCTTTGTCTAGCTCCGTATTTGACCACGTTTGTTTTTCGGTGTCGGTGAGTTTATAATAGTCGATAAATCGCCGCGTAATTGTCCGATAAATGTGACGATTGTTCATTTGGCTGTAGTTAATTGAGTGGCCTTCATCGGCGTAGAACTAAAATAGGTTAGATTAAGGCCGTTTTCGTCCAGTGTCCAAAATAAATCATTTTATTTTCCGCTTACACCCTTCTAGACTTTTGATAAAATAGTCAGACATGCATGAGTTACTTTATCGTGCTGATTTTCCCGTTTGCTCCGTTATCTTGCTGATAATTGTCATTATATAATTGTTAATAATATAAGATGATTTCGTATGATTGTTGATGATTTTTAAAAAGTTATCATCTGTAACCTACGTATGCGCACTGTTATTTGTGAAAGGGACTGCGACTTCATCCTTAACCCTAACCCAGTTAACTATAAGTTCCAAAGACGGTTTAAATGTTACAGTTTTTTGCAGCAAAGACCGAATTGCAAGTTCAGTACATCCGTTAACTTTGAGTAATTGGCTAAAAGATCGATTATTGTCTAATCTGTTCAGCAAAATTCTTAAACCGTTTTTTTTTCTAAATAATGTTGCAAGATAAGTGCGCAGGGAATGTATGTAAAACACTATATTATGTACGTACGCGTGCATCTATTTCTATTCCGCGCCGAATAAAGGCCTTTGTTATTGTCGCTGCATTTTGGAAGTGAACATTGTCGTCCATTGTGCCGGCAATAATTGAATACTGTTTGGTATCCATGTTGTTCAGGTTTTGATTCAAAATCGAACATTGGTGGTATCCATCTTTGTTCCCGTCCGGCAGTGCCATAAATCTTTCCGTATGCATCGAGTCATAATTGTATCGCGACACTAAATTGACCGAAAAATTAATCAACAGTTGATCAATATATTTATACTCAGCGTGTCACATGAATTCCTGTCGTTTTTTTCAAACGAGCTGATTTCAATTCAGTTTGTCTGCAAAAAACTGAAATCACTGAATCTAGAAAATAGAAAAAAACAATTCCGAGAATTCATAAGAAATGCTGAGTATAAAAGTTAGGCAAATATTGCACTATTCTTATAAAATTTATGTTACCTAATGGAGCAACCGCTACGCCAGTTGTGAAGACAGTCTCATTATGAAGCAAAGAAAGGGTCGTTGCATAACCACCAAATGACCAACCCCATATTCCAATACGTGTTTTGTCCAATCCTGGATATTGGCCAATGAGAAAAGCCGCAAAGTCCGAGACATCTTCTTTTTCAAACTGACCAATCTTTTTGTATGTGGAATGCATCATCCGATTCCCACGGCGCGCGGTTCCTCGACCATCTAACGAAGCAACGACTTTTATTTCAGTTTTTTATGTACGTAATGGTCATTTTTTGAATTTTTCCAAAAAATTAAAACAAACGTGTGTACAATACATTTGTTTGTCGGATTAACGCTAAAAGATGGATGTGATATAAGGTGGAGTCTAGCGCTAACAATGACACCATATACCGGCGTATTAACAATATTGCTGGCTGAGATTAATAGCTTATAAACTAAAAACTGCTCCTATATTAAATTGCGACGCCATATAAGTTTGAGTCCACGATTTCCGCCATGCGGACGTGATTTTTGTACTTCCAGGTCCGCCATAAATTTCAATAAGCAGCGCATATTTTCCGGAGTTAAGGTTCGCCCCGTCTGGCGTCCATAGCTCATAATTGAATCCATCACCAATATCAAATTTAGGCGATTTAAATTTGCCAAAGGTACGAACGGGCCATTTTTTGTTCTCAATTTTTTCGATGAGCTCGTTATTTGCTTCAATGCGATCAGGATGGTCTTTGTCAGAGCTGCCAAGGCGTTTTGGAGAAATAATAAATATGTACTGATAATAAAGTATGTAATGATAAAAAAGTTATTTTCAATTATGTTAACATAAACCTTTTGTTTAAATCACATCGCTTAGCATAGAACGTAACTATCAAAATTGAAATTGCTCTCTTGAGCCAAATGCGTCGACAAATGAAATAAATCCCCAAAATCTCGGGAATTTACGTGCCACGCTGGAAACCATTATTCCAAGCCACGCGGTGAGTCACTTGCGTGGCTAAAGGACGCTAGCCAATAGGAGGTGCCTATAAAAAATCATGAGCCAATAGGCGTGGCTTGGAATTCAGTCACAGACCGGCCGCGCATTTTGTTCATTGACAATCTGGATGACTCGTAAAAAAGTTTTCGTTACTTAGTGGCATGTAATTCAGTTAAAGGCCGCCTACCATTATATGCACTTTCTTCTGCATTGTTTAACAATAATATTAAAAAACGAACTCATCATTAGAAGTTTTTAGCTCAAATCTTGATCAACTTGCCATGATTGGCCGACCAATTTCATCGGCAAATAATAAGGAACGTCTGGCCCGGAGCAAGTCATAATTCCATAGTCCCGAGTTCGAGAAGTTGAAAGTGAAGCATATCCGCATGTGCGTGATTCATACGGTACACACGTAATACACTCCCAATCACTAAAACCCTTAGCTACCCATTCTAACGGAGACGCAAGAAATTGCGAAATATCCAGACGATAAACATGACGCTCATAGGACTTATTTGGCACAGAAGCGTAAAAATAGATGAAATCGGCGCTGAGTTTTGATAATATTAAAGATATAAAAAATCAATTGTAAGTCTTTTCGTTAATTTCGGACAGTATTTTGAGAATTTTTTGTGTTTGTTAAAGTCACCCGAATTAAATATAATCATTCCTTGCGAAAGACACTGATTGAATACAGACAGGTTCCGTACTTGATGATGAATCCGCTGCAATATCGTATACAGTTCCAGGCGCTTCTTTATCATGAAATGCTCGTAAAGGGCTACATTCATCCCTTTTATACTGAAGGAAAAACTTGATATTGTCATAAATCGTGAAAGATAAGGGATCGACCCAACCGGTGTTATCAGTATCTTGTGCTAACTCGTCCGAGATGGACGATTCCGTTCCAAGATTATCTAAAACTTGGGTGTTAAACTTTTTTTTAATAATATGGCCAAAAATTGATCTAACGATAATCCATATTACAGACTATTTACTATTTTGATGGGGGAAAATACAGATCCCAAAGTAAGGGCCCTTTTCCTGATTTTCAACAGTGCCAAAAAGTGGCCCTTACCATGAGGGTGGTCATTACTTTGAGGCCCCTGTAATTCCAGTCGCTGACTGATTTTGCAACGTACAGACTATACTTTGTTTGGGAAAAATGGTCGACAATAAAAAGACAATTTGGACACCCTATCTGCGGTCACGACAATTGTTTGACTTTTGGTCTGAATTCGATTCATGAGTGTGACAAAAGCTTTAAATTTAGTGTCGGAGGGACCGTTGGCCACGAAGTCGTCGCTATCTTCAAATTGAATCCTAGCAAATATCAAATCTTCGCCGCCCAAATTTTTGCTCACTTCGTCCGGAATTTCTAAAAGCTCGCAGCCGCATTCTCCAGCAGAACACTCAACGACTTGATAAAGTTTGCAGATATAAAGCTCGATTTGGGTGATAACACCGCCGGGCTAAGATAGGGATTCAAAGAAGTCAAATATAACCGTAACCTTTGAACATACCATACATGGTATAATTGGGACGGATATACCACCTACTGCTTGAAGGCACTACCCAAAATCGCAGAAACAGGAAAACGCAGAAACATGAAATCGCAGAAACAGGAAAACGCAGAAAATTTGTTTCTGCGTTTTCCGGTTTCTGCGATTTCATGTTTCTAGTCGGAAAACGCAGAAACTGGAAAACGCAGAAAATTTTTATTCAATAGATTCTTTCAAATCCCCTATTAAAAACGTATTAAAAAAATAATAATTGTTATATACCAATAAACGAAGATTTAAGAATTTTCCGGAAGTGTTTTCCTGTGTCTGCGTTTTCCGGTTTCTGCGTTTTCAGGTTTTTGCGTTTTCCGGGACTTCTCAACTCGGAAAACGCAGAAAATTTTCTGCGTTTTTCGGTTTCTGCGATTTCGGGTAGTGCCTGCTTAAAGTATTTCGTAGAAAACTAATTTTTTCATCGTGCAGAATAGTCTGACACTGTAAAAAATGCAAAATAACTTTGTAAAGTTTTCAGATTTTTCCTGAATGATCAATATTAATCCCATGCTTTGAGTACGGAATGGTTTCTACTTGAGGATATTTATCGTTATCCGACTTCAACAGAACATCATCGGCACGTTTTCGGTAATCGGAACTTTGGCCATAATAATTATAGCGAAGGTGTTCTACGTCTTTAGTATACGACTTCATATAAACAATGTTTTGTCCATTTGGCGCCCACCAGGTGGCCGATCTTGACGAGAGCATTTCTTCCTCGTAAACCCAATCTGACATCCGGTTATGAATATAGTTTTGCTAATTCTTAGGAAGTATTTGCCGTATTAAACCTTTTAAAGACTAACCATCACCACCTTACCAGTTATCTTATCATTTTCAGCACTTATAATGGTGAGATAAAACGGCAGGCTCTTATTTTTAAAGAGATATGCATTGATTAATGTGAACTGTAAAACACTTCCACAAACAACTTTTTTAAAATTATTACTCGTAATAAACGAGTTTTACTCTGAATTTGGTCTAAATCTATAAAAAATCATAAAGTTAAAAAGGAAAATTTTCAATCATTTGTTAATTTACATCCGAAAACTGTTAATACAATAACAAACCGTTACTGGTACCCCATTAAGAATATCATCGGAGCCATCAGTAGATAAAGTTTTGGCAGAAGAGTCCGGCTCCTTTATATGTATGTTGTTGGTTTCATCAACGTATACATATTTCTGTCTGGGGCCGTCGGTTTCCTTCCATATGGTGGCGGTAGGTTCAAATGAAAAGTACCACACATTTTCAATCAGGTCCAGTTTTGCCTCACTATTAATGGATTCGAATACGGCAGCATAAGTTTGGTTTCAAATTTTTATGATCAATTTTATGCATTTTCCACAAAAAAAAAAATTGAAAAAAAAAAAATCGAACTTTCAAAAATATTTTGTCATCTTGTTGCCACACAGAGGAGCTGCTGAAAAGGGCCTGCTGAATAAGGGTCCGTAGTGATAAATAAGGGTCGATTTTTTAGATAAAAATATTATTGCTCCAAATAAGGGTCGCTGAGTTTAACATTGTTTCTCATGAGCATTCCATTTTTTTTGAAAATTATCCTCATTTTCTTCATTTTGTTTTCTAAAATTTTTTGTATGTGTAGAAAGCTTACATTTTTTTTTCATGCATGTTCAAGGAATTCAGAAAAAAATTTGAATCCCTTTTCTGGCTTTTCCATCATTATTGTTATAAAATTTCGTCGAATAAATCTGATAGGATGCTTTGTACGAGTGTCGCCACCTTTTTTCATAGTTAAGTCGGTATGCTATCAAATCAAAGTTGGGTGACAAAATATACGAGCCACTGAAATCATCGTCCGGAAATAATGAGGAGTTAAAGATAGCTCTAGCGGTTTGCGTCTCGTTATTGAGAATAGTGCCATCTAGCTGCTGGCACTCATTCGAACTTGTACAATTTTGAAGTGTGTCAACCTGTAATTGATTATGATTGGTGACTGCTGTACGTATCAAGAATTAAAAACAGAAATAAAACCAGAGTCAAATACCAGATTTAAAACCGGATTTAAAACCGGATTTAAACCTGATTTAAAACCAGATTTAAAACCGGATTTAAACCAGATTTAAAACCAGATTTAAACCAGATTTAAAACCAGATTTAACCAAAAAGATAAAACCAAAAAATTAATCAAAATCATAGTCGGGTTCGTGATACCATAATATATTTAATAAAGAAATTCATAAATTTCAAATTAAGAAGGTTAGGCGCCTTGTTATATTTTAAAAGACTTTATATGTTGAAAAATATGGCGACAAAAATTATTTTTGTCAAAAAACTCAAAAATTTTCAGACCCCATTTTTTTCATCACCGAACAAGCTGGTTATTTACTGAAAATTATCTTCAACCGTAACCAAATCGTGCCATTTTTCTGTGAAAGATATCCTAAATATGTATTTCGGGGGTTTAATCCGCCAAAATCTGTTTGAACTGGATTATCGCCAATCCAACTGTAGGATTTCGATCTGTAGTTATAAACACTGCCATATAAATTATTAAAATTAAACGGCGTTTTCTCTCCAGCTGATATTGAAACCAAAGTAAAAACTACAAACAAAATCATCCTATTATCGCATTAGGCAGGAAATGGCAAATAGATTTTTAGCAGTGTTTAAAGAGTTCTATTTCAAATAGACTATTTGCTTTTGTATATCCATTTTTGACGTATGGCAAACAAATGACACAAAAGTTTCTGCGTTTTTGGAACGTGTACGAGTTAACTTATTAACTCACGAAGCCTTGATTGCAAAATATAGCAAATTACGTAATTGTTGTATTTTGGCATATTGTTGTCTTTTGGTGTAAAATTGTCTCAAATTAGATAAGAACGGCCCTTGAAATTTTTTTTCGTAAGTCGCAAAATTGCTCAAACAGTCGCAAAATTGCTCAAACAGTAAAATTGCTCAAACAGTTTGGAATTCGAACATAATTCAATTTGTTAATATAACTAATGTCATGATAACTGATTAGGGGTGTACCTAATACGTAGATATGTACACAAAGACATAGCCTGAGAAGACCAAGATTTTTATAGGCTATAAATTAATTGTATTAATATTATTTTAACTTGAAAAAAAGTAATGATCCAGGAAAAATCTGAAAATGTTTTCTTACAATTTTGTAGCGAAGGGCCTTAAGATTATCAGAAAGAAAAAAAAGCAAATAAATATACCAGTTGCCGTATTTACGAAATAACTTTTTTGCACATTTTGGAACTATATTGTTGCGAAAAAATGATAATGTATCATGCAGTTAGTACTCAAGTCGTGCCTTGTTTCCCCCAAAAGTTACTGTGGAGTTACCCTGAAGACTCCTAAAGACGATAAAAGTCAAATTAAATCATAAAGAACACAAACAATTTTTAGCACAGAGCAATCGTGGGAGTGATTTCCCAGTGTATCGAAAAATTAGAAATTTTGAAATGCTCAAAATTTCTAGAATTCGTGGATTAACTTATTTTTATTGAACTTGAACTCATTCACTAAACCTTTACAGATAATCTGAAGAGAACTTTATCTATTCACTGCGGTGTAATGAAAAAAAAATCATGTTGAGTTGTAAACAAATCGAGCATACCACCCTTAAGGCATATGAAGGCCCTTAGGGCAAAACGGGTATTGGTGACCCCCCCTCAACTTTTCGAGAAAATTCGATTGACGGTGTTTTTTGCGTAGGTTGGATATTTCAAACAGCTCTCTAGGGGGCCCTGGTGGCCCAAATCGATTTTTTGTATATTCATATCAATAGCTTGTACCGTACAAATTGTACGTATCAAAAATGTAAACCAGATTCGGGTTCGGGTGACCAGAATACATGTAATAAAGAAATTCAGAGGTTTAAAATGCTGGCTTTACGTCACAAGCCGATTAACATAAACGGCATTTTATAATTTCATGGGACAAATTTAATGGCGGTTGCCGATTGTCATTATTATTGTTTCTCTACACAAACTAACCATCAATAAACGTCGCCAAATTAACCAAGATTGTTTGAATAACTGTGAAGGGAAGTAAAAGAGGAACTTGATTTTTTTTTTATCTACGGGTACGCTGTGTACCGGATACGTTTAACTTTTAAATACATGTATTCCTAATATTCAAAGAAATAATAACCGTTCAAAATGCCACATGTTAAACGCTTTCATTCCCAAAGATACCAAGTAGACAACCGAGTTTCCAATCCTGGCCATAAGGATTTAGAGACCTATTTTTGTCATTGCCCTTATCGGATGTTCGAATGTCACACTAATGTCATATACACTCATGTCATATACACTAATGTCATATACACTCATGTCATATACACTCATGTCATATACACTAATGTCATATACACTCATGTCATATACACTCATGTCATATACACTAATGTCATATACACTCATGTCATATACACTCATGTCATATACACTCATGTCATATACACTCATGTCATATACACTCATGTACTTACTAGTCTGTTTTAATCGACATTTTGAAAAACATTTTGAAAAATAATTCGCCATAATTCAAAAAACTGGTAAAGCCAAATTCTTGTCAAACTACGTCGATCTGATTATTCAGAAATTGATTTGGTCCACCAGGGCCCCCTAGAGAGCTGTTTGAAATCTCCAACCTACGCAAAAAAACACCGTTGATCGAATTTTCTTGAAAAGTTGAGGGGGCCAGCAATACCCGTTTTGCCCTACGGGCCTCAATATGCCTTCAATCGACGAAAAAACAAGTTGCGTGTCTATATACACGCACTTCTCCCTGGGAGTTAATGTTAACGAATAATACTGAATAAAATTGACAACGGACTAGATTTGACCCATATGGCGCACGACAGTTAAGCCTATGAACCGCTGACTGAGCAAATAACTTGTGCATGTTATGAGTTAGAACTCCTTCAGGAAGGAAGGAAGACTCAAGCCTTACATTACAAAATAATGATTAACAAAATATGAGTCCATTTTCCGCCTACGCACTACTTGCTCGAAGTAACAGTTTTTGACGTAGGAGTTGTTTGTTTCATTTATTGCTTTAAACAGGTAATCGGAAGTCTTACTTTTAATAGGTTAATGCGGAGGCGGAAAAAATGACTGTTAGTTTAGTTAAGCAGTTAGGTGGTTAATTTCAAAAACGAAGTTTTATTGTTTTCCGGGATAATTTTTACATGTAAATTAAATTTGAAAGGTAGTTTTTAATAATTACAGAAAGAGTTAGATTCTGACAATCGGATAAAATTGACGTGTACAATTATTATGTCGAGCATAATTGTCATCAGTATGCTGGTTAATGACATCCGGCTTTGATCGGTTGTTCTCCGCTAGGGCTTCATGAAAATGGTTATTATCGGCGAAGGCTTATTAGACGTAAAACAACTTTCATCACCACACATTGTCCGGGAAACGGATTCCGATAAATCTTAATAGAGATATGAAGCCAAGGTGGAAAAATATGGTAAGCACCTAAATATCAAGATAACTGACAGATATGGCCCGTGAAAAAATAGGAAGTTGTTTACTAAGGAACCTACTGGGATCACCGCAAGTTTTTTCATAGTTTGACAAAGAATTTATTTAAAAAAAATATTCACCTTCAACAAAAATCACAGGAGGTTTGTCCTGGCCCGACCAAACAGGCGCATTTGCATTGGTTTTTGGGCTTTATTAAATGAAATGATAGGAAAATATAATTTTGAAAAATTAATTTTGAATCCATAAAAGACAACAAAAATGTCATTCAGAATTTTTGTCCACGACTGTAACCTGCATTTAACTCGTAAATGACGTCTCACAGGGTTAACAGTCCTTTTTATTTTTCGCTTAATTTAATTTATTTTTTCGCGATTAAGTTCTCGTTAGTATCGGAAATATATAACAAATAAATATATATTTTAAAATTGTATTACCATTCACTATAAAAGAGGAAAGGTTTTCCTGAAGAGCTACTTTGAACCACTGTAATTTGTACCTCATGTACCTTATAATCTTTCGTATTCGACAGAAAATCTAGTTAAACCTGTAGTCTTTCTTAAAAAGATGTTTCACTCACCGGAAACATATACAATAGATGTGTTTTAGTTTTACAGGCCGGTTTAACCGGAAATGATAAACATGAAAGCTTTTAATGAAATGGTAGCTATAATATGATATGAAAATACTGAACAAGTTTCCCGGATGATATATATACCGTATATTCATTACGTGTACTGGGCGGTTTTTAAAAATCTGCCGGCTAACTGCGTAGGGTGGACCGTGCCGACACAAGCGGGAAATTTCATCACTCAGAAAAACAATGTGGAATATAACAGCACGAGCGGGTATTTTTATAGATTAGATTTGAATTTTGGCGCTAATGACATGTTACACGAATAAATAAGCGATAAAAAACTTGAAGGATAACTGCGCAGGGTGCAGGATAACAGCAGGAGCGGGGATTTCAATTTTTAAAATAACGAGAGCATTAATAACAAGTGTAAAACTGTCCACTCGTGCTGTTATTTGCCAGCTGGTTTTGAAAGTTTTAAGGACGGTACGATCAACTTGTTTAGGAATTGATAATTTATATATAATCATTTGGTCCAAAATTTTTTTGTATAATTTAATTGACAAAAAAACTTAAAATATCATTATTTGTATATCATTTTTTGTATAATTTAATTGACAAAAAAACTTAAAATATCATTATTACCATAAAGAAAAATAATTATTTCAAAAATTTAATTAATTAGGTAATACAAAAATTAGTTCATATTTTTAGGATTTTTTTTTTACAAAATTTTTGATAAAAATTAGTCTTACAATACATGCATAGGGGTGCTGAATAAGGGCATTCAGAATAAAAACCGTTTGTGCTAAACACGGGTCGCTTTTTGAAAAAAAAATATTGATTCAAATAAGGGTCGCTGTTTTAATTCTTCCTTTGGGGATTTTTCGAGTTTTTGATCCGTTTATGTATACTAATAATACTAATACTAAGTATAATAAATTAAAATGTATTAAACTCAGATTTAACATTATTTAAATCAAATATCTAACATACAAAGTCATAATTACGTGAAGTTATAACACTGAGATCGCCTAGTACTGAGTGTGCTTAATTAGGGTCAGTGTGCTTAATAATGCCTTATTAACCCTTATAAGGGTAGTTTTACGAACACTGGAAAAGTATCATTAACAGTACCACAAATAGGTTCTCATCAAAAATTTTAAATTGGACTGAATTTAGCAAACGGTTGAGAAAAAATACGAATTTTATTGATGTCAGATGAGTTTTTGGCAGGCTTTTCAGTTAATCATGAGTACCTTAAATAATTTAACAATTGTGACGTTTGCAGCTGAATTGTTTAACAATATAAAATGGCTATTACGCAGTACACCTCAGCATCCGGTATAAAAAATATTGTCACTTTTATGACACGCGTACTAATACATATTTTGAAGGTTAGTGTTCTGACACTCGTTCTGAGCTACACAAATGCCGCCGGTATTTCCAGTAAAGCATGTATGTCCATGGATGATTGCGCCGATTTTGCTAATTCGGCATGTATTTCAGGCTTATGATCCAAAATAACCAGTTACGAAAAGGACGACGAAATACTCTCGCCTTAAAACGCTGTATCAAATGCTTTTTCAAAAAATTAATGAATTTTTATAGAGGAAAAAAAGTTGTTTAAGTCTTTGGGTACGAGTAAAATGGTAACTCGTAAAACGATTTGATTGTATATTTGCGTCCAATCAAATAATCCTTATACCGTATGACTCATACGGTATGACAGCGCTCGGACTGCAACGGCGACGTCATAGTAGCGTTACAATCAAAGGAAAATTTTTCAAAACCTTGCAGTCTGAGCGCTGTCATACGCTATATATTGACGAAAGGTTTGTGTTCACATATTCTTCTTGAAGGATCTGAAAATTTGAAATTATCTACGAATTTCTCATTAAAAAGGAATCTTCATTTTTGCTGAAAAAGCTTGCGAATGAGGTGGGATATGATTGGCGGGAATCAAACCGCGTAGGTTAGATAATACATTTTTAACACTGTGGAGCTTTTAGATCCTTATATATACAATTCAAGAAAAAACAGGACATTTTAGAGTACCGTATAATTTGGTGTGAATAAAGACATGTGGTGACACCTTGTAAAAATTCCGGAAAAAATACTACGAAGTTCAAATTCAACTGTTTAAGTAGATACTTTGTTGTACTTTTAATTTTGAATCATGTAAAGGATTTTGCAAATGTCTAACAAGTTCAAATTTCTTTGAAGTTTCTGTCGATGAATACACTGCCTCCGACGGGAATAACTATGATACAGTTTGTACTTTCAAGTCAGATTGTCAAATATTTGAAGAGACGACCCCTTGTGGAGCTCATTCATACTGTAGCGCCGCTGGTGGCACTCAGTGTATCTGCGACGATGGATATGAGAATGACGGTTCTGACGGGGACGATATCGACAACAACTTGTGTCAAAGAATTGATCCATGTAACACTTATGATTGCTCTACACCAAACAGTAATGGTCTCAAAAATAACAATAGTTTAACANGCGAAATACCATCAGAACTATTCCCAATATCAGCATATACTGATACCCGTTGAAGTTAAAAATTTTCTAGATTTTTCGCAATTTATCTGTCCTTATGAACTTGAAAACGCCGCTTATAGCTCTTATACGCATATTACTTGATATTAGTGTGCCTTAAAACGAAAATTTAGATTATGTTATTCCTAAGTTGGTTACCACTCTTAAATTAGAAAATAACAAAAAAATATTTTTTTACGAGACAAAAAAAATTAATCGCCTCAGAAAAATTAAATTGAATAAGTTTTACAAAAAAACTATGATTAAAAACCATCTACCGTATGTACGATCTAGGGCTGGAGTCCAGTCGCTGGACAGCGTTAAGCAACTGGCCCTAAAGATTGGGTCAAGAGATTATGTCTCAAAAAGTGACCGGTTAAAGGCGCACCCTGTGTATATTTTATATTGATACCAAAAATAAAGTGCATGCGTTGTTCAAATGGATACTCCTGCCTGTATTTGCGAAAACTCGTACGAGCTTTATAGACTTGATGCTATTATTGGTGAATATGTTCAAGATTCGGAAATGATGTTCGATGGCGCCGATTCGGCGTATCGTTGTGAATTTCAATTTCCATGTGTCTTGGCCGATTGCGACGCCGCTGAAAACAAAGTGTGCATTACCGACGCAGTACAAGGTATTACAACGGCCTTCTGCACGTGCCGAAACGGGTTTATTTCCGAGGATGCCATTGTCGGAAATCGGGTAGAAGCCGCTGACAGCGATACTATGACGTGTGTTGATCTCGATGAGTTAGGGTGTTAAAATGTGATTAAGACTTGAAACTTATTTTATAGGGGTGGTAATAATTTCTATATAATATATCGAGCTCCCACCTTGTGAACTTGTATAATTACTGGATAATTACTTATCCATAATTTTTGTACATAATATCGCAGTGATTTTCAAACGCGAAAAAAATAAATAATGTTACCACTTTTTGGTAACGTTGCTTGACAATGCGTCTAAGGCCTATGTGGTCTGGCATTGGTATTTTTATAGCTCAATAAAGCTCAAAGAAGGAAATACCTCAAAAAGGACCAATGACAGGCCACATAGGCCTCAGACGCGCTGTCAAGCAACGTTACCAAAAAGTCGTAACATCATTTATTTTTTTCGCGTTTGAAAATCACTGCGATAGTCTATAAGTAATAATTATGGTATTGTTTTTAATCTCTCTTCGAGCTTAATCCACGAGCTGTCTCAATCCATTGACAGCGAATGCTTGTAATATTCTTTTGTGTGGTTTGAGACACCACGTGGATTTAGCAGGAAGACATATAAAAATAACGATCTGTGCATTTAATCACCCGATCTATTGTGTGTAACCGGCAGTCATACATGTGACGACACGCAGACATGTGTCAACACTGTTGGAAATTACGATTGTGAATGTCTAGAAGGATTCATGCCAAATGAAGACCCAAGCAAGGTTTAGAATTTTGTTATATTTATTAAGTTTATGCGAAAAATGTAATCATCTTATCTAGTGACTAAATTTTAAGGACGTTGATGATGCCCATTTTTTTTAGAATTTAGGGTCATCAACGTCCTTAACCTGTACTCTCCGACTCCACACTTTACTACTCCTATGAATGTGACTTAAGTAATACTGGCTTGGGAAAAATGTCACCGAGCAAATTTGGCTCGTAGGTTTAAAACAGTACTCGCTCGCTTCTATTATGCGAGTGGCGTCTTGCTCGGTGACAAGCTGAGTACCCACACCAGTACTAATGATTTGACAAATTATAAAAAGGTATGGATTCGATCCTTAACAATAGGCATTAGTGTTGTTAGAGAAAATCTTATACGGTTTTTTTATTGTGATATCAATTTTGTACGGTTGCTCTAAAATACCGCCGTGCCTCAAATATTATTATTATACTGATACTGTCAGTCTGATAGTAGTAAAAAGGCATTTTTTAAAATTTTAAATCCTGAAATTAAGTACAGCAGCACTCATTGCGTGTGTTGACTGTGGAGACAACTGTCCAGTGGGCGTTAGACGAGTTTCTGAAGTCGAATGTGTCACATCAGATGACTGCTCGATTTTTGGACAGGCATCATGTAATGCTATAAACGGATTGTGTCAATGTGCATCGCATATGAACTTTTTCGAGGTCGACAAGGCACATGGATACAAGCGTTATAATAACCAACGTCCAACATAAGGCAAAAAACGTAATGAGAGGTGAAGTGTATTTTGCCACAAAATTGGTGACAAAACTGGTTGCAAAGAGACTGGCCCAAATCCTGTCTACAGTACCGTTTTTGGTCCATTTGGTCGCCAATTCATATTTTGAACAAATCTGGGCAACCAAATGGTCACCAAACGGTGTTTTATACTCAAATTGGCGACCGATTTAAAATTCCCCAAAATACAAGTTTTTCGCAGACAAAAATGGCCAAAAATGGTTGTACCTCATTCCTGGTGAGAGGGTAGGTTCAGTTTAAATAGTTATACTATTTTGACCAGAACCATATTGACAAACGTTTTTATCCCTAAATAAGGAAGAGTACACGGCATCAGACGGTAACGCCTATGTGTCTGAATGTCAATTTCAGACGGCGTGTCAGGCATTCGAAAACTTAACGCCATGTGGCCAACATTCATATTGCACCGAAGCCCTGGGTAATGGGGCACAATGTACCTGCGAGGATGGATTTGAGAGTGACGATTATGATCTCGGCTCTCCAAATGAACAATCCGTATTTTTCAACCCCTTTTTTTATTAAACATTTATGTTAAACATAAACTAAAGTTAAATGACTTTAAAAACCAAATTTTAAAGCAAACAACAAATTTTAGCTACAAATTTTAGCTACATAAATATGTTATTTCAAAAGTGTTGTTTCTGAGTCGTTTTTTCGTTAAAGTTGTAAATTATTTCTATTTTTACTAAGTACACGACGTGTACTACACGTTACGAATATGATTGCTTACAATTTGTTAGCCTTCGCAGATGGCGATGACATTGTTGACAATAGTTGCAAACGAACTGATCCGTGCCTTACATACGAATGCACGGTATCTGACAGTGTTTGTGTCGTTCAGCATGATGATCCAGAATGTCAATGTGAAAATGGCTTTGATTTGTATCAAGGAGAAATGGATAACTGGACAGTAGGGTGTCAATAATAACCAGTGATACCAGTGATACCAGTGCTAAGATAATTGAATGATTTAAGATAATTGGGGAGGGCTATGGGCCAAAACGCTATACCTTTTCGTCAAAAAAGTGTTAAGATAACTGGTTAGGGGTTTACAAAACGGTATTACATTTTTGAATTAATGATCGACTTACAGTATTTTTTACAAGGGACAGCTTAAACATCTTATTGGATAGCGTCGGACTTGTCCACATTTCCAAACGATGGAAATTTCTTCTGTTCTCCGTCGTTTCCGTGTGTGACCGAACTTTGTCCAAGCGATCAGAACAAAGTGTGTACGACCGGTACGCTCAACGGGTTGCTAACTGCCTTTTGTGCCTGTAGAACAGGTTTCGAAGCACATGAAACGACTGTGGTTGATAATCGTGTGCCCGCATCCGACAGTGAAACAATGACTTGCATTAATTTCGACGAATGTGCCGCAGGTTCTCATGTATGTGATAGTACCCAGTAATGTTGAAAATACATATAGTATTTTTACGCGCACAAGTTAATTGATGCCTACCCTTAATCGATTCCCGTAACAAATTGAATACGATCGCATATACTTTATATGGTATACATAATAGTAATTCGGCCCAAAATTTTGTACAATTTTTGTTCTCTCAAATTGGGCGACATTTGACAATATAGAATTATTTTCAACATAACAATAGGATTGCGTTGATAATGAGGGCTCTTATACGTGTGTATGTGCCCAAGATTATGAAATTAATGAAGATCCAAACACGCAGTCAATTTCTGCTTGTGTTTTCTGTGGTGATTCATGCGCAACAACCACAACAACCACAACAACCACAACTACAACAACGACAACAACTAC